>JAMPIV010012396.1:0-192499 GCA_024509875.1 Oreohelix idahoensis
ATTTTCCAAAAACCCGATCTCTCCCCTCTCCTAACACTTACGTTAGCTTAGACGCATGCCGTAACTGCCACCAGTGCGTCTTCACACCTCCGTCTAACTATCTGACCGTGAGCGCGCGTGTCAGAGGGGAAATGCCAGACACTCTGTCTGCTCTGAGCGAGCATGGCTGGCGTGATTCACACCTCCGTCTAACTATCGGACAGTGAGCGCTCATGTCAGATGCGAATGTCAGACTCCACTGCAGAGGGCAATTTCACACTTCGCCGGGAGCTAGCCTGACGAAAAACTCTCATGACAGCTGCACATGTAGACAATTTGTCTGCTCATCATGTCTGATAGACTGAAATCCCACCTAAAATCATCTCGTGCCAGGGACTGATACGGTAGGTAATCTACTGCGTTTCTAAATGAGAAACCGAAACCAGGCGAAAGTTTGAATGGGAAAATGGTAATGTTTATAGTCGCAAACGTACGAATGCGAAAAACACAGGAAAAGGATAAAGAGTGATAATAAAATAGAGGACACGGGTAGAAAAAAAGAAGAGAATATAGAAAATTTATTGATCATACTCTCTATGCGACAGATGACAACATTAGACAATCTTTGAAGGACCGAGGACTAGAATGGAACCAAGCCAGGATGAAGACAGCCGATAGAATAGTATGGCGCTCTCTCTAACAAACCTCTACACCTCACGGTAGAAGAGGAACGACTAAGTAAGTAGTACTATTTCTTCCGCGTGGCCTGATACTTACTTACTTACTTAGTCGTTCCCCTTCTACCGTGAAGTGTAGAGTTTTGGAAGAGAGAGCGCCAGACTGTCCTATCGGCTGTGTGTGGCCTGATAACGGCACTAATTATTATATGGTAATTTCATTCAATACCATTCCACTTCACATCCTTGGATCTTTGTAGTCAAATATGATGACTTATGATCAATGGTCAGTGAACCATGAAAAAAAAAATGAAATTTCTGAGTGCTCTTTTAATTGGTGTTCAATTTAGGTTTAACAGTGAAATTCACACCTTTTAAGGTGGCTGCATTTTTTTTTCATTTTAGTTAAAGCCGTTTGAACAAGACAAGTAATCTTTAGAGAATAATTTATAGATTATTAAAAATTTAGAATGTGTATCCCGGTAGCAATGACAATGAGCAGTGTTGTATCTAAAGGAAAACAGGGATTAATCATCACGGTTAAAACTCACAAATGGTAAAACTGGGTTTCACCTTTGCTGCTATGTCACACATATATTCGTATCATAATGTTTGCACTAAAACATTCTTGTCAAAATATTTTTTACAGTTTTCGCGGGTATACAGAAAACAACACTCATTACATCAAATTTACATTGAAAAATAACTTTAAAGAAAAATGGCATAAGTAAAACCTACAGAATTATACTACTCATTACTACGTAATGTCTAGTTGCCAGAGAGGATAATATCGATTCCCTCCCGTAGCTAGGTGGTGGTGTCGTTCGGAAGGTCCTGTGTTCGATTCCCGGTAGGCCTATCACTTCTGTTGTTTTTCTGTTGTCTAGTCTCCTACTTCTCTATTTCTCACGAGTGCCTCAAACATACCTTTGTGTATTATTTACTAAGAAGAGATCACGTGATCATTTTCAGACTGAAAACTGGCCATTGTAGAACATGTTGTCCAAAACTGTCGGTTCTATGAGAAGAGCAGAGTGTCTCCATGGATTTCTCCAACCCAGTTGACGGTGAAACTTTATGGCGACAAGAGAAGCCTGAGACGGGCTGCCAACTTTATAAGATATATAGATGTGATTATCTGAGAGCGAACGAAGAAGAAGATAGAAATTAAACATACGAACATAAATTAATAATAATAATGTGAATAAACTGACATACAAAGACACGTGAGCATGCAGTTAAATCCCGGGAAACTCAAATATTAACGTTTTAACGTTCGTAACATTTGAGATCTAAATGTTAACAAGTCTTTGCGATAAAGCAATTGTCGCGGATTGTCTCCCTTGATCTGCCGTATTGGTCCACGAATGGTCTGTCAGTGGAGTAAAAGATGAGTTTCTCAAAGGTAGCAACCTTCGCTGAATATTACTCTTGGCAGTGATGTAAATAGGAGGATTATATCCCTATTACAGGGAGTCTCACAGGTTTTATAGGACGGCAAGTACAACAACTGCTTTTATCAGGTTTGTTGTAAACTTAGAATATCCCCCCTCCCTCCCCACTTCTGTGAGAAAAGTAATTGTGTCACGGAGTAACACTATTCATAAAACCCCCAGCCGAAGGTAATTCAGCAAATTATTACTAATATATTAGCTCTGTGTATATTTGTATTTTGAAAAAAAAAGAGTCATACGAGTTCAACCGTCACTTTTAGCCAACCAAGTTATCAACTTTTCATTGGTTAAAGTATTTCTCTATTCATTTATTCACTGGTCATTCTTTCATGTTATCTTACATGGAGCAAGGCTGTTCCCATCTACGTCCCTAATCTCCATGGTAACTCCCGTGTAAAGTTTGTATATTGTAGACTGTAAAGTTTCTTTTCTTCTTTCCACTCTGTAAAGTGTCAGTCTGCATGCTCTGTAAGGAAGAGTGGTGTGTTGTTGAGATCAGGCATGCTCCAGTCTACCCAGCTGTAAATGGGTAACTCACCCTAGTCCTGAGTTAGGGAAGGCAAAGGCTCCAGGGGAAGCAGGCCCTAAACTTGGTCACTCCAACCGACGCAGGATGGTGTATGTATGAAGTAGAAGTGTAGAGTGTGATTACCGCGAATGGTGTACTGTTCGTGTGCTGACCAATATAACCACTCATACACATGTGTCTACAAGGCACCAATGCAGACTGCTGGAATCTTTGTTTACTCAATTTATTCAGACGTACACACTGGGACATACGAGTACATCATGGTATGTTGACATATCAATTTGTAGGTATACATAGCAGATCTGAAGTCATGACACATTCAGAAATAATGGGCAGTACATCAAAAGTTCAATGTCATGATACATTATGGCCGCATCCCCCTATCTGACTAAACGCGTCAGTGAAGGCAGATCGGTAAATAACTAAAGTTACTTGACGTCCATAGTTTGTAATATATATTATGAAACCACGAAGGGGTTTCTAGCAAGATTGAGATCTCCCTGTCACTGTCCGATAATAGGATAAATCATCTGTTCTCTTGGCAGTGATCAAAACATATGATGACCGAAATCTAACATGGCTGCCTCCCTGAGTTGTCGTTCACTCATTCATAGGAAGGAGAATATAAGCCAGAGTTAATTTATAATGGGTATATAACTGATTTCATAAATGTTCCCATACAGCTCTACGATGATCAGGTTAATTCACGTAGCCATAACCGCTGTAGGAAAATCTGTCATCTTTGTCGATACAAAAACACGACCCTAGCGATACGAAGCACAATGTTCCATCTAGGTCGAATCGACATGAGATCATCAAAATAGGGTCTGGCAATACATGGAGTCCGAATTATACATTGTACCGTACCTTAGGAGAGTCTCTAACATAAACTATAGTAGAGATACCATCTCCTTTAGAAGAAAACCACTCCATGAATCGTATTTCCTTAAGAATCTACCAGCCCTTTGAAAAATGCGTACCCGCCATTAACACGGTACATCGGAACTCATCACGACTTGTCAAGACAACTCATACTTCCGCTAGACCGGAATAATAAGAATCTAGTCCCGCCTACCCATCCAAAATATACAATATAGGACTGATTCTACTTGTACTAATAATATGTAATACATATGAATTCAGGCCATAAACATAATAAGCAAATTAATATATTTTCTGGCCCTAAAAAATAAGTACAACCGTAAGAGCAATATCCGTACGCCGGATCAATATCAAGAATGATTACTCCTATAATCAAAAGTGTGAATCAAACATGGACTCTCTCGCTTTTCCCATAGACGGCATTTCCATACACAAATGAATGAATGTCTATATTTTTTTCATATCAAATAGCCATATCGATTTTTGTAATATGTGCGTCAAAATATGCACGCAACAGATTACCACACCCCTCGGGAAAAAAAACACATCTAGGAGCAACATACAATAGGCTCACAACGCACCAATAACAATGCGCAGATGATAAGCATAAGTTTTATGACCTTAGAGAAGGTACTTCTCTAAGTATTAATATTTCCAGAGAGGTGTCACCAACGCATACTACAATATTAGCAATGACCCAATTTCCACATTAGTTTATACATAAATTTCATCTAAGATATCTTAACATCATGATTATCAAAGACGAAAAACATTGAAAGATCAGCGGTGAATAAATATCAATGAACCGCTAAGTAGTGTTACAATCAATATATGATATATTACATATGTGTACACATTTCAACATAGAAACAACTGTATCAAAGTTGTATAACAGTTATGAATCATGTGGGCATCTAGACAAAATATCTGCCATCACATTTTCTGACCCACGGATAGCTCGCACCGAAAAATGAAATGGCTGTAGAGCAATCGCGTATCGCGTTGATCTCGCGCTCTTCAGATTTTTACTCTGAATAGCCGTAAGAGCTTTCTGGTCAGTTTCCACAATGAAATGCGCGCCCAGAAGAAATCTTTGCAGTTTAAGGATTGACCAAACCATAGCCAATAATTCACGGTCTAGGACCGAGTAATTCTTCTCTGCGGCATTTAATTTCCGAGAAATATACATCACAGGATGCAGAGTTCCAGAGTACTCTTGCATTAGTGCTGCTCCAATCCCGGTGGATGAAGCGTCACTACGAAGAATAAATGTCTTATCCTTAGAAGGCAATACTAGGATAGGTGAAGTAGAAAACATAGTTTTAACCTTATCCAAAGAGGATTGCCATTCTTGAGTCCAATGGACTACATTAGGAGACCCTTTCTTTAGCAAGGAAGAAAGAGGTGACATAATGGAGGACAGATTCGGAATGAATCGTCCATAAAATTGTATTAGACCTAAGAGACTTCGCACTTGCTTTTTAGTCTTAGGAATAGAAATGTTAAGTATCTTACTTGTATTATGGTCTTCTGTTTTTAGGAACCCATGACCAACACGGTGTCCTAAGAAAGATATTTCGCTAAAACCAATACATGCTTTCGATGGTTTCGCTGTCAGGTTATGCTCGCGTAAGATAGACAATAGTTCATTTATACCATTATAGTGATCGTTCCAAGTATCACTGAAAAGACAGATGTCATCAAGATACGCAATGACATCTGAGCGATGAGATAGGATTCGACGCATCATGCGTACAAATGTTGCAGGGGCGTTCATAAGACCGAAAGGCATGAAATTCCATTGGAATAGACCCCTAGGCGTCGAAAAAGCAGTAAACGGTTTGGCGTGTTCGGATAGTGGAACTTGCCAATATCCCTTAGACAAATCGAGTTTAGTAAAGAAGTGAGAATTCGATAGTCTCGTAAGTAGCTCTTCTAGTAAAGGCATAGGTTCCGCATCAAATTTAGTCACTTGATTCAATTTGCGATAATCCACGCAAAGACGTATGTTATTGTCTTTTTTTCGTACTATAACCATCGGCGAAGAATATGCTGATGTGGATGGTTCAATAATTTTTAACTCTATCATCTCATCTAACTCTTTCTCTACCTGTGCTTGAAAATGTATCGGGATAGGATACGGTCTGACTCTTATAGGACTATGGTCAGTAAGAATAATGTCATGTTGAATGACATCAGTTTGACCAGGAATGTCAGTAAGGACATCCTGAAATTGTTCTAACATAGTAGAAACTTGTTTCTGCTCTCCTGGAGATAATTCTGGAGAAATTGCAACATCTTTCCATGATTCATTAGAGTGAAGAGGAATCATTGGAAAAGGTAAATTTACATCCGAGAAACTCGTTTCCTCATCCTGTATTACTGACAGAGATGAGTACTGTCCATGTTGGACTGGAAAATCGTCCGTTGCCTGGAAAACAGGTTGTAAATAATCAGGACGTTCATGGAATTCCGTGAGCATGTTGATGTGGAAGGTTTTACGCTTCCCGTCAATATCGACGATATAGTCAACATCGGAAACTTTTGATATTATATCGTACGGACCTTTCCAAGAAATGAGAAGTCTATTTTCCCTACAAGGTAGCAAGACAAATGCTTTGTCACCTGGACAAAGTTGACGCAAACATCTCTTTTTATTGGCAAATTCCCTTGCCTTCTGTTTCGCAAATTCAGAAGAAGCAGTTGCCAATTTGCATGCTTCAATAATCTTGTGTCTAAGTGCAATGACATATTCATAAGAGGATTTTGTGTCATCGACAATATTATCAGCAGTTATAAGATCATGAAGTAAGGACATAGGACCTCGCGGTTTCGCGCCAAAGACAAGTTCAAAGGGAGAAAATCCTGTATGTTCGTTGGCGACCTCTCTATATGCAAAGAGAGCCGCGGGTAAAACCCTATCCCAATCCTGAGGATGATCTTCTGTTATCTTACCTAGTAGGTTTTTCAGAGTTCTATTCAAACGTTCCACCATCCCATTGGACATAGGATGATAAATACTACTCAGTGATCTCTCTATCTTCAGAGTCGACATTACTTGAGACATGGTATCCGATATGAGTTGGGTACCATGGTCGGATAATATTTCTGCTGGAAACCCCAGACGAGAAAATATTAACCAAAGAGCATCTGCGACATCAGCAGTAGTTATGCTCTTTAGAGGAACAGCCTCCGGCCAACGTGTGCACATATCAACACACGTCAAAATAAATTGGTGTCCTCTAGCAGACTTTATCTTAAATGGACCAATGATGTCTATCGCCATTTTTTGAAATGGCCGAATGGGAATGTCTGCAGCCTGAATAGGTGCATCATGGCGTGGACCTCTGGATTTAATCTCTTGACATACTTTACAAGATCGACAATAGATTCGTATGTCCTTATTCACAGCAGGCCAAAAGAAAGATTGAAGAACTCTAGCTTTAGTACGGGAAAAACCCATATGTCCAGCACACTGCGAATCATGAGCGTGCTGTAAGATTTTAACTCTCATATTTTTAGGCACAAGGATTTGAGAATGAATGGACTTAGCGGAGTCTTGTACCATACGTACAAGTACGCCATTCTTCATCGTAATCCAAGATTTACGATTTGTATCCTTATTCGGATCACCTTTTGTTGCCAGAGTAAAGAATTTCTTAAGAGTAGGATCATCTTCCTGCTGTTTGATAAAGGAATCGTGGGAAATCTCCAAGGGATCATCTTGGATCTGCGCATCATTATCTTCAGAATGTGAAGATTGTGGCATATTAAGAGCTTGAGCCCTAGTGATTACTGCATTAGCAGATTGCATATTAACATTTTCCCAATTAGAAATTTGCTGTGGAGTGCATTCTTTCACTCCATGAATGCGACCGATGATAAGATCAGCGATCGGATTCGGCAAGAGACATGCTTGCACCTCTCCTGTAAAGAAAGGCGTAGCATATATTGATAATGGCAGTGGAGTACTTCTCCAATGTGCCACCAAATGTTACACATTTGACTATATTGCCTGTAGCTCGAGAAGGATTTACGAGTGATTGCCTCACTCCAATGGTAGTGCACCCCGAATCGAAAAGAATTGATACCGGAGTACCATCTATTAGGCCCCTATTAAAGACAAGAGCACCCCTTCCATTATGCGCAATTGACGCATGGAGAGCGGGAAGCGGGTGACCGCAGCTTAAAGTAGACACTGTGGTTGGATCGAATAATGTTTTGCATTGCGAACACTCAGATGCTCTAGCAAAATCGAAACGGAATTTGCTACACTGTTGGAGTCTTTTTTATCATTATTCTGATTATCGGTGTCGTGGAACTCCTGTTGTGCAGAGTTAGCCTGGTAATAAGATTTACCATGTCTTTTGTGTTGTGATCTACCTCGGTTATAATTGTCTCTATAATTATTATTGCCTCTGTTATAACCCCTATTTGGGTTTGAATCATAACATTCATAATCATAATCATCATGCTCATTATATTGAGTATCCCTGTAATATTGTTTCTTTTGTCTCCATGAAGCACTTGGGTAGTTCCTATAGCTACTCCCTTTCCGAGAATTTCTAACATTATGGGTACCCCTCGCGTGTCGAGGACTATCAGCTCGATTCCAGTTCTTCGAAGAAGAACCCTGATTTGAGTGGTTATCTTGGTTTTGATACTTATTCCAATTAACCTTTTTATCAAATTTATTTTTAGCTCCTTGGAATTTGTGTGAGTAATTCTGATTATATTCTGTTGCCGAAGCAACTGGCATACTCTCTTTAATGTTAGAGTTACTAAGAATCATGTCAGGGTGTGCCGTGGCATACTGGTCACAATATTCTTCCATTTGCTTTATTGTACCAGGTTTACGCTCATGTAAGAACTCTAGGAATGATTTATTTACAGAAGACATGACCTTGTCTCTTAGCAATAAATCCGTAAGACCATCAAATGTTTTCTCTGTTTTGGATAATTCAATCCATCGTGAAAGTGTAATTCGTGCTTTTGAGATGAAATCTGAGAATTCTACACCTACCCCAGGTCTCATTGTTTTAAACAAAAGACGGTAACCTTCCTCAGACAGCTGATATCTCTTTATCAAAGCTGCCCTAACAGCATCATAATTATCTTTGTCGGCTTCTTCAACAAAATATAACTTACTCAGAGACTCCCCTTTTAGATTTTCAGACAACTGATTCACATACTGTGATTTGTCAACATTATGAGATCGACAAGCCCGTTCAAATCTAGAAAGCCAAAATGTTATGTCATCACTGGTAGGGTTAAACGCTGGTACCTTGATCTTGTACACAAAGGGTTTACCATTACTACCAGATGCCTGATTAACATTACTCATACATGTCAATTTTAATTTCTCTAATTCAAACTCATGTTCTCTTATTGCTTTTCTCTCTTCAGCTTCTCTATCTAATCTTCTCTGTTCTGCAGCAGCTTCTAATTTCTTCTGTTCTGCAGCAGCTTCTAATTTCTTCTGTTCTGCAGCAACTTCTAATTTCTTCTGTTCTGCAGCAACTTCTAATTTTTTTTGTTCAGCTGCAGCTTCTAATTTCTTCTGTTCTGCAACAGCAGCAACTTCTAGTTTTTTCTGTTCTGCATCAGCTTCTAATTTCTTCTGTTCTGCCTCAAATCTCCTTTCCTCCACTTGCATCTGCAATTTCTTAAGTTCAGCAGCAGTATCAGCTTCTTTTTCTAATCTTTTTTCTTCAGCCAGAGCTTTCCTTTCTTCTGCAGCAGCTTTTTTTTCTTCTATTTGAAGTTTTCTCTCCTCAGCCGCAGCTTTTTTTTCCTCAGCAGCAGCCTTTCTTTCTTCAGCAGCAGCAGCAATTTTTTTCTCTTCTGCAGCTAATGCTTTGTCATATTGAGCAACAGCCCATTGTTCTAAGTCTTTTCCAGTCTTATCAAGAGATTTTCCTTGTGCAATGAAATAATCTAATGTAGACATATTGTCTTCTTAAATCAGAAACCTGAAAAAGTAAATAAATTACCCTCTTTCACGTTAATGAGAGACAAGTCTATACCATAGACTTAGTCTTAGTCCAAACTTGTATGGTTTATAATAACCAATGATAACTTGAGTACCTATGGACACAATAACTGTATCTCAAATACTGTGGGAGACAAGCCTTACAAAGGTCTTGTATACCTCAATGTAATCAAAGATCACTTGAGTACCTGTGGAAAAAAATATTTCCCTTTACCAATCACTTTGGGAGACAAGCCTTACAAAGGTCTTGTACATTTTGTTTTATAACAATCATAAAGTACTGATCTGTACTATACTATCAGTGTATACCACTATACGTCATATGTCAACTAAAGACATTACAAAGGACAAACAAGAAAAGACAATCTGAAAACATTTGCAGAGATCAAATTAAATTAAATAGGAGAAATGAAAAAAAATGATCACAGAAACCGTGATGATAACTGCAATAATAAAATGACAAGACAAATAACGCCACAGTGTATAAACATAAGGGTGTAAAAAACTGAAATGAAAGGAAAGATGAGACCTACAATTATACAAACAAATCAAACAAAACTAAGGAACACAAAATTATTACCAAAAACAACGAAGAAAAGAACACCTCATCACAACTAACAGAAATAGCAGCAAATTGTTGCTAACAAATTTCCAATTAAGAAAATGTGTACCTATAGAATACTAGTCCAGACCAATGTCACTCGGCATACCTTGTACTAGTCACACAGAACATAAACTAATTTAATACATAACAAATAACATGTAAGCATAAATAGCATATAGCATACAATATAATTTATGTCATGAATGGAATGTGTTGCAGGTATAGTGTTGTAAAGCAGGCACAGTTTATTTTAATACTAATAACTTGCCACTTTATTCAGTAATAGATTTAATTTTAAACTATTACACTGTCAATTTTTTCTCTTTTGAGCATATGAAGATCCAACGATGAACTATGCACTTTATGTTCAACAACACTGTGATTCTTCTGTACGTTGAGAAATGTCAACAATACTGCTCCAGATATTTTCTACACTTGATACCACTGTCCTGTGTAATACTGTCTGTACAGCGAAAAACTGTCAACAAGCGCTGACCTAGATACAGCATCCTATCGGTAATACAGGTCAAGCTGACATCGACTGTATAGCTGTCCTACTGGTGTTGATGTGGTCAAACAAATGTTCTTTCAGCTGTAAACTGTGATTCTCAACACAAAACTGCGTAAGCTGGACCCAGGAATCTGGCTCGCCACCTACAAATTGATATGTCAACATACCATGATGTACTCGTATGTCCCAGTGTGATTACCGCGAATGGTGTACTGTTCGTGTGCTGACCAATATAACCACTCATACACATGTGTCTACAAGGCACCAATGCAGACTGCTGGAATCTTTGTTTACTCAATTTATTCAGACGTACACACTGGGACATACGAGTACATCATGGTATGTTGACATATCAATTTGTAGGTATACATAGCAGATCTGAAGTCATGACACATTCAGAAATAATGGGCAGTACATCAAAAGTTCAATGTCATGATACATTATGGCCGCATCCCCCTATCTGACTAAACGCGTCAGTGAAGGCAGATCGGTAAATAACTAAAGTTACTTGACGTCCATAGTTTGTAGTATATATTATGAAACCACGAAGGGGTTTCTAGCAAGATTGAGATCTCCCTGTCACTGTCCGATAATAGGATAAATCATCTGTTCTCTTGGCAGTGATCAAAACATATGATGACCGAAATCTAACATGGCTGCCTCCCTGAGTTGTCGTTCACTCATTCATAGGAAGGAGAATATAAGCCAGAGTTAATTTATAATGGGTATATAACTGATTTCATAAATGTTCCCATACAGCTCTACGATGATCAGGTTAATTCACGTAGCCATAACCGCTGTAGGAAAATCTGTCATCTTTGTCGATACAAAACACGACCCTAGCGATACGAAGCACAATGTTCCATCTAGGTCGAATCGACATGAGATCATCAAAATAGGGTCTGGCAATACATGGAGTCCGAATTATACATCGTACCGTACCTTAGGAGAGTCTCTAACATAAACTATAGTAGAGATACCATCTCCTTTAGAAGAAAACCACTCCAGGAATCGTATTTCCTTAAGAATCTACCAGCCCTTTGAAAAATGCGTACCCGCCATTAACACGGTACATCGGAACTCATCACGACTTGTCAAGACAACTCATACTTCCGCTAGACCGGAATAATAAGAATCTAGTCCCGCCTACCCATCCAAAATATACAATATAGGACTGATTCTACTTGTACTAATAATATGTAATACATATGAATTCAGGCCATAAACATAATAAGCAAATTAATATATTTTCTGGCCCTAAAAAATAAGTCAACCGTAAGAGCAATATCCGTACGCCGGATCAATATCAAGAACGATTACTCCTATAATCAAAAGTGTGAATCAAACATGGACTCTCTCGCTTTTCCCATAGACGGCATTTCCATACACAAATGAATGAATGTCTATATTTTTTTCATATCAAATAGCCATATCGATTTTTGTAATATGTGCGTCAAAATATGCACGCAACATCCCGCCAATTCGTAGCGTGGTTTATGTCAAAACTGACATAGTTAAATTTCACCCCACTTCACCCTGCGTCTGTGGCCTAATGGATATGAACGCAGTTTCATAATCCAGATATACCAGGTTCGAAACCTGCTGCAGGCGGTTTGGTAGCAGATCGCTTTGTGTGGATTTTTAACAATGGTATAAGCGCCGTACCGTTCAGAAAGCAATGGCAAACTACTGAATGAAAAAATTGCCTAGAGAAATCACAAACAGTCAATAAAAGCTGGGGTTGATTGCCACGTCCTGTAAAGGATAAGCAACTAACTTCACCCTGCACTCAGTGTGTGTTGGGTTTTATTTTTATATTTGTTTCTTTTTGTAAAAAAAAATCTTGCTTGCTGGTTTTCTATAACAGTGAATGATAGTTTCTATTATTTGGACTCTAGCACGAATAAATAAATGCTGTGGTGGTAGGTCATACGGCCACACTATATACATCTCATGTAACTCAGTCATCGATCGTTGGTCATGGAATACCTCTGTCCCATAACCGAAATCAGATGCAGGACAAAATGAATATGGGAGGTCACTGCATGTGGGGTCTGAAAATTCAAAGGGAGAAGACAACGATATTGAAAATAAATATTGGGAACAATAATAAGATTGCATTTGAAGAAACACCCATCTAAGATGTAGAATCGTACATATATTTTGGCAGAAATATAGATAATGTTGGAAGGGCAGACAGTGATGTAAAAAAAAATGACAACACGAAATGCTCGAGGAGCGTTCATTGATTTGAAAAATGTATGGAGATCACGAGAAGCCAAGTGCAACACAACAACAGAACTTTCAAGTCAAATATAAAGTTAATCCTTTTGTATGGCTCTAAAACATTGAGGGAAAAATCAACACCAACCAACAAGTTACACATTTACATAAATAGGTGCTTGTGCAAAATAAAAGGACTGAAGTGGTATGACAAGATCACCAGTGTGGAACTGATGACAAGATCACCAGTGTGGAACTGATGACAAGATCACCAGTGTGGAACTGATGACAAGATCACCAATGTGGAACTGATGACAAGATCACCAGTGTGGAACTGATGACAAGATCACCAGTGTGGAACTGATGACAAGATCACCAGTGTGGAACTGATGACAAGATCACCAGTGTGGAAGTGATGACAAGATCACCAGTGTGGAACTGATGACAAGATCACCAGTGTGGAAGTGATGACAAGATCACCAGTGTGGAAGTGATGACAAGATCACCAGTGTGGAACTGATGACAAGATCAATAGTGTGGAACTGATGACAAAAACCAGATAAGTATCAGTGGAACAAGAGATCTAGAAGACGTTGGTCAGAATAGGACACACATTGAGAAAACCTGCTGACAACATTAAAAGTCAGTTCATGTTCTGGGGTCACCAGAGTAACAATGGCGGAGGAAGATCGAAAGACATAAAGAGAGGAGAACTGGAGAAATAGATAACAGGTGTAGGGAAGAAATAGAGAGACATTGACAATTTGTTGAAGGTCTATTCTCCCGAGGGAACAGAAAGGTGATGAATGCTTATTTAAACCAGTTGGCATGGAACCTGATAATCATAATGATAATGTTGGTGCTAAAAAATTAATTAAACAAATAAAATAAGTATATATCTCTTTATTACCCTTGCGCGAGATATTAAAGGATGTGTTTTTTTCTTATAATCATAAAAGATCAGGTCCAGATTAATTTCTGATAAATTCTAGCTTCATTAAACATTTTAGCCAAAATCGCTGCATTTTTTTTCGGCCTAAGCTCGCTCTTTCACGCGCATAAAAATGTGTCCTGGGAATCTAGCTGTCTATGATGATTGAAAGATCGCATTCGTCTGGAGTGACGTCATTGACTTATGAGTTCAGCTGTAGCTGGTCGCAGTTGAAGTTTTTCTATTAAGTTCGACTGTCATGGAAGGTTACACTTAAATACTCTCTCTGCTCGGAGTTCAAAGAAGAACAATGTTCGGCTTTCATTCTTGCACGAGCGCCGTGTAGCTCTCGGAGTATCTGAGGAGATAAGCACAAATGAGCTTAATTGCTCCCCGCGCATGTCGTAACAGGCGATTAAAGGATGATGGTGGTGATGGTTTAGAGCAAAGCAATTATAGAAAAATTAAACACATAACCATAGGTGAAATGCTTAAATTATGAGGACTACTTAGAACTAAGAGTTCTGGATAAAATAAATCGTAACAGGCGATTAACTCATGGTTGTGCTGGTGGTTAGCAACCTCGTTATGTAAAATGAATTGCTGCAGAAAGTACTGCTGCAATATAATATAAATCGGTGCAAGTTTTCGGTTACATACTTCATGTGGAGCATAGGAGAATGTAAAAGTGACGAATCGTGCATAAACAAGTTTTCGTTGTTGCAGACCACACATAAACGTCTGGACAAAGACAGCAGTCTGCTTCCAATTAACACGACATGTACAAATCTGGACAAAGATTATCGCTGTCTCCAATAAACACGATACATACAAATCTCGACAAATTAAAATTAATAGACAAAGATAATCGTCCGCCTCCACCAAACAAAACACGCACAAATATGTCCACAAAAATGACCGCCTGTCTCCACCAAAACAACACATAAAAATCAGGATAAAGATGATCGTCTGCCTCTACGAAACAAAACACGTGATAAAGGTAACAAAGACAGATCACACGTGTGATAAAACAATAAAAAGAACGATTAAGCCCCATCCATTTCCCAAGAGGTGAGCAGAATTAGAATGAATGAAATTTAAATTTGGGTAAAAATACTTACCACCACACTCAATGACCAGCACGCAGAAGCCGCCTCCTGGTGTGGTACGTGAAAAGGGGAGGGGGAATAAAGTGCCAGGTTGTTTGTTGGAGTCAACATCCCTGAGAGGAAGAGGATGTCAGCATTTTTGTGTCACCACATCACAAGAGTGGGAGAATCGTGTTGGCCCACACCCACATACGTGGGTGCGTTGAGGGCGGAAAGAGGTGATAAAAAGTGTAGGATATCTTGATCCTGTTCAACAGTTCTTTGACTAAGGCTGACGTTTGACCCCTTCTTCCCGGAATCACCTCTCTCTCCTGATCAGTTCAGGCACCCCACCGCCTGCAAGCCAGAGCCTGGCTGACAAGTTTTCTCTCTGCAGCTACAGCAAGAGAAAGTCTGCTGACTGTAACAACCTCGGGCGAGAATACGCACCAAGTTAAAGAGCTACGTTGTGGTGCATGTGTGTGTGTTGTGTGCGTGAAGTTTTTCACAAACATTAAGTTGCGTGCTCACTCAAGGTAAACTTGTGAATGTTTAATCCGTCAGTAAATTCACCACTTCATATTATGTACTTGCTCACAACACTAAAGAAACCTTTACACAAAAAGCCACTACTTATGGCATTAAAACGAGATTTTATTAAAAGTTTATATAAAACTTCAGTAGGAGAGTGCATGAAAACTTTAAAAGGACAGTGGAATAAAGTTTTCATTGACAATGTGTTAAAGTTTCTAAAGAGAATATATCGTATTTAGAAAATATATGAAAAGTTTAAATGGAGAATTTATGTAAGATTTATCAGAAACGGATATACGTTAATGTTGTGGTTTTATTGCAAGCGTATACATTTAATCACTATTCGGATAATCGACTAATAAGACCTCAAGAAGATGTCATTACTGATAGTGACATGTTACAATTATTTGGAAAAAGTAGTTTTTACCTGTAATTAAATAAATGTGGCTTTTACCTTTAATTAAATAAATGTAGCTTTTACCTTTAATTAAATAAATGTGGCTTTTACCAAAATTAGTAGACGTGACTTGTATTCTTACATTTAAATAGGTGGCTTTTGTTCTTAAATTATAATATGGGAGTTATACTCTTAAAATCATCATTTTCCTTAGTACTTCATCAGAGCATGGAACCACACTTATAGCTGGTCCCTTTGCAGGAAGTCTGCTCAAAGCATTCACGTGCTCGTGCAGCAATGGTTTCTGTGGTAAGTTGTTTTACACAATGAGATTGCCATCCCATGCTAATTCTCTCATTATTTCCCTTGCACGACATGCCTGTGTTGCAGTAGTCCTATTATTTAGTTGTCTGTTCAGATACTTCTAGAAACTACATGACGCAAACCCTTAAGGTAAAGGTAAAGGATCCCGTTACACGCCCATTGAGGCATATTGGGAATATGGTGTTAGGTCCATATTTTCTTGACCATCGGCACACTAGGGGTGATATGGTCAGCATCACGCCGGCCGCCTTAACCTTCCCAGAGCATACCCTTAACATCAGGATTTTTTTTCTTTTTTTTTTTGTTCCCTGTTAGTTGCTTTTAAACTGGAAATAAACGAAGTCTTAAAAGGAAAGTGCAAATGTATCTTAAAACTGTTTTGTCCCCAGAAATTGCACATTTATTGTCTTATAATAATAAGTTTACACTATCTACTCCGTTTGAGCTGAATAGATAAAAGATAATATTCCACCCAAATTAATATCATGACTTAAGAATCAGTCTATTAGACAACAACATCGACTAAACTAGACCTTCTGTACATGTGTGACAGAATTACATGCAAATAGTTTTAAGAACTAGTAATGTTGATAGCTCACTACATATACTACCCGCGACAGTGAAATCTAATTAGAAAAATAATACTTTTCGCCTGACAAGTGACATAGAAACTAACAATAGTAAGGGTAATAATTTTTCTTTTAAACGTAACGTTTTGACTTCGTGGTGGAATATTATTTGGCTTGGGAGATTCAAAGATCGACATACATCGGAGGAATCGTTGATGTTTTCATTGAATATTTTGGACTGTTACCTCCTTCCCAGGTGTAAAATCTATGTTTTGTGTAAGAAACTACTTATGGTAAGTGCTGTATGTCATTCTTTAATTGTTGGTAAAGTTCTGTTTTTTTCTGTTGTTTATTATTCCTGACATTCATGTCAATTTATTTATGAAATATGGTCCTGTTCTTTGTCTCAGATAAACTAAGATGACAAATATATAACAGATAAACTAAGATGACAAATATATAACAGATAAACTAAGATGACAAATATATAACAGATAAACTAAGATGACAAATATATAACAGATAAACTAAGATGACAAATATATAACAGATAAACTAAGATGACAAATATATAACAGATAAACTAAGATGACAAATATATAACAGATAAACTAAGATGACAAATATATAACAGATAAACTAAGATGACAAATATATAACAGATAAACTAAGATGACAAATATATAACAGATAAACTAAGATGACAAATATATAACAGATAAACTAAGATGACAAATATATAACAGATAAACTAAGATGACAAATATATAACAGATAAACTAAGATGACAAATATATAACAGATAAACTAAGATGACAAATATATAACAGATAAAGGTAGTCCCATAACAGATACTGCCGTAGGGGAGTGAAGTGTTAGAGACTTCACCATACTAGGTCCAGCATCGAGAGGTGGGGATGACCAGTTCCCTTCCTCGCTGTCTTTTCTTTCCCTAACTCAAAGAGCAGAGTCAGGTACCCATGTACATCCGGGTAGACTGGAGCGTGTCGGTACCGTGATTCGAACCCGGCCCCATTGCCGCGAGAAATCAGCACTCTAACCACCCGACCAATATATAGGTACAGATAATCGCATAGTTTATGTCAGTGATTCTCAGCGTGGGCCATATGGCCCCCCCCGGGGGGAGGGGGGGGGAATACATATTTCTTGGAAAAAGGGGGGGGGGGTGCAGAGTAAGATGGTAAAGTACCTTTTTTCAGTGAACCTCGACTATGAGGTGGGTCAAAGAGGTAAAGGAGGACCATGAGCAAAACAAGGTTGAGAACCCATGGTTGATACTACCGTAGAAGTGTGAAGTGTTGAAGACTTCACTTATACTAGGACCAACTTTATGAGGTTCCTTGATCAGTTCCCTTCCTCGCCACCTTTGCTTTCACTAATTCACGAGCAGAGTCAGTTACCAATTTTTTTACAGCTTAGTGGACTGGTGCGTGACACGACCCGATTTCGAGCCTGATCTCTTTGTCTGGGCAAGAAAGGTGCTCTAACACTCTATTACTTGGGCGCTCATGAAAACAGTTATTTATGTACACCAGAGTCAACCAACAGTCACGTTTCATCATTCTTGATTTAATTTTTTACACCTTTTAGATTTTCTTCTGTCAAGTAATAATAATAATAATAATAGTCCCTTCAGTCATGATTGACTATGGGAATGCGCCCCTGAGGTGACAGCCCTCAGCTGCGTACTTTCCTCGTGTTCCTTTCGACGTTTTCCCCTCTCTTCTGCTTGCCGTGAGAGTTTCTTTTCGCCGAATCTGAGGTGGCGCCGTAGGGAACACCGCCACTTGGTGCGATAGGCAGCTTCATCCTCCCAGGCTGCTGGATTTATGTCCAGTGCCCTCATGTCTCTCTTGCATACATCTTTGAACCTCAGCTGCGGTCGCCCAACTGTTCTTTTGCTGTCTGCCAGTTGTTAGTAGAAGATATCTTTCGGGATGCGACCATCTTCCATGCGGCAGAAACGGCCAAGGCAGCGTTGTCTGCGCGGTCTAAGCAGTGTTTACATGCTTTGAAGGCCAGCACGTCACAACACCTCGACATTTGTCACTTTGTCTTTCCACGAAATACCGAGGATGTAGCATAGACACCGTAGATGGAAGGTATTGAGCCTTCTCTCTTGCTTAACATAGGGTGTCAATGTCTCGCTGCCGTATAGAAGTGTGCTGGTGACGCAGGCGTTATATACGGCAGCTTTGGTCTTCGTTGTGAGTTTGGAGTTTCCCCAAACACGGGTTGTGAGGCGGGCAAAGGTAGCTGCAGTTTTGCCAATGCAGCTATCAATTTCTGTGTCCCGAGGGAGTTTGTCATTGATGGTAGACTCCATGTATGTGAAGTGGTGCACCACTGCCAATTCATAGTTATCGATAGTGATAACTGTTGCAACATCCACATCCTGACTGAGCACTTTTGATTTCTTTAGACTTATTGTGAGGTCTGTCAAGTATATGCACGGTATTTTTGGAATTGTCGGTGTTTGAACAAATATCCGTTAAAGTTATCGAATTAGTTAGTAGTTAGATATTACATTAACGTCGTTATTGACTATTATCATCACTTCCCTAATGTTCCTTACGGACCATGGTGCCACCAGTGTATCTGGAAGCTGGAAACTCCTACCAAAGCATTTATTTCCTCTTGCAGTGATGATTTCTGTACCAATTTATTTTTATACAAGTGTAAAAGTCCGTCATAAGACGGGAGTTAAATTCAAAAGCACCAACACCTAACGGCAATTTTACTTATTCAAAAGTATTTAAAAAACCACTGTGCATCACCACAGTACACGAACTACGTAGCAGCAGCGAGGATCCCAATGTGTGTATATGGGATCACACATTCTATAAATATTTTTGTGCACACCGTCATTTGCGCACTTTTCTTTGTCGAGTGTTACTATTTTCGGGAGAGTACTTATAAGGGAAACAATATAATTAATGTTTAACTTTCAAACAAAGTTGCATCCCTTAGCGTTAGTGATAGAAAAAGCTGGGATTTAAAAAAATATTTGATGATGACATTGCCAGTCCCATGTATAACCGCATACTAGTGACCTCGTACGGCTTGCCTGGGAAAAAGTCATAAATATTCTATCTATGTGTGCGTTTTTTTTTTGGGGTTTTTTTTTTAATGATCCAGAAAAAAACGGACGCGGAACAAACGGCACATGGAAGAAACGATTAAGGCTTTGAAATGTAGATGAAGAAAAACATGGAAAGTATTCAAGTGACACAGAAATAGTTTTACAAGCCCTGCAAAAGCTAGGGTACGCGAGAGGAAGAAGAAAAAACTATCAGATAAATAAACGTTTTCGAATAAGTAGAGATGTTGAAAGCCATAATAAAATAATGGTTGAAGACAAACACGCAAGAGGAAGGCGATGATGTCAGAAATGGACTGGATACAACATGTTGGAATATACCATCAATGCAGATAGGAAATTATTGGCAGATGTTTTACAAATCTTTAATTTTTAAAAAATACTTGTTCTGATTTGCTTCAAGTATATTAGCCGCCACAAATAAGAAGCTACTGATGTTCAGAAATAGGTCCTTGCGTAGAGAAATTGGATCTTGCGTAGAGAAATGGGTTCTTGCGTAGAGAAATGGGTTCTTGCGTAGAAAAATGGGTTCTTGCATAAAATAGAAAGATTGAAATGGTACGACAAGATCATTAATATAGAACTGATGACATGAATCCAGACAAGTGCCAGCAGAACTGATGACATGAATCAGACAAGTGCCAGCAGAACTGATGACATGAATCAGACAAGTGCCAGCAGAACTGATGACATGAATCAGACAAGTGCCAGCAGAACTGATGACATGAATCAGACAAGTGCCAGCAGAACTGATGACATGAATCAGACAAGTGCCAGCAGAACTGATGACATGAATCAGACAAGTGCCAGCAGAACTGATGACATGAATTAGACAAGTGCCAGCAGAACTGATGACATAAATCAGACAAGTGCCAGCAGAACTGATGACATGAATCAGACAAGTGCCAGCAGAACTGATGACATGAATCAGACAAGTGCCAGCAGAACTGATGACATGAATCAGACAAGTGCCAGCAGAACTGGAGATGAAATGAAGACACTGAAGATAAATAGGACATGTACTGAGAAAACCTGTTGATAGGATTTCAAGACAATCCTTGTTCTGGAATCTCCATGGTAACACAGGTAGAGGGAGACCTAAGAACACACAGAGAAGACAACTGGAGACAGACATGAAATGAATGAAGAAGACCTTGAGATGATGACATGGGACATGAATACTTGGCATAGGTTTGTTGAAGGCCTATGCTCCTTTGGGTGCTGAAGTGTGATAATAATGATGTTGAAATGTGTCATCAGTTTACTCTTTTCTACATCTCTATACAAAGGAAGCATCAACGGGGACAGGGCACACATTTAGGAAACTTGTTGATAGTATTACAATGCAGTTCTTGTTCTGAAATCCCCAGGGAAAGTGTGCTAGAGGTACAGCAAAACACATGGAGAAGAGAGCTCTAGATAGAAGTGAAAATGGAGTGGAAGACGTGGACAGAACGTGAGCTGATGGCACATGACAAGAAGACTTAGCACATGTTAGTTGAAAGCCTATATTCCTTTGGGAGTTAAGGAGTTCTGATTGACTGAATCAAAAGAAAAATGCAAACAGACTCGAATCAATCGCAGAAGTAATTTAAATACCACACGAAATTATACAACATGAAAAATCACTTGTAAGCAGGACGATCACGCAAGACCATGACAGGATGGAATTAGTGCAGACTTTTAGAAATTAAAGTATCTTGAAGAGGTATTTTGACTAAGACGTTCATAACAAAATCGGGCAAAGGGCAAGAGTTATTGACCAAGCTCCCAAAACACTCAACATTCTGCAGTGAAGATAGGGACAACCTATGAGCTTAAATGTGGCACTGATAAAATGACTGCTGAACATCTGCTCCAAAGATGCCCAACATATGAGCAACAGATAAAACGACTGCTGAACATCTGCTCCAAAGATGCCCAACATATGAGCAACAGATAAAATGACTGCTGAACATCTGCTCCAAAGATGCCCAACATATGACGAACATAGAAATCACATCTGACCGTCACCAGTACCATCCCTGAAAAAAACTCTTCTCCTTCTTTCTTTTTGATTCTTAGCCTCCGGCCGTCAAAGCAGTCAGTGGCCATTACGCCTGGTGGCGTCTTGTAGGGCAACAACAAATTTATTCCACTTTGCTCGGTCGGCGGTCATCCTTCGTACAGTGCCCCAACTCTGGTTCATTCTTTGCATCTCAGCCTCCACAGTCCTCCGCCAAGTTGTTTTTGGTCGGCCTCTCTTTCGTTTTCCTTCAGGGGTCCATAGCATAGCTGTTCTTGTGATGGCATCGGGGTCTCTTCTGAGGACATGGCCAACCCAGCTCCAGCGTCTGCCAGCTATGATGGTGTGCATGTCCTCTTGCTTGCTCCGAGTAAGCAGATCTTGGTTGGTGATAGTATTCGGCCAAAAGATTCGGAGAATTTTTCTTAGGCATGTTGTGTGAAAAGAGGACAATTTCGACATGTCCTTCTCTGTAACTCTCCAGCTCTCCGCGCCATAGAGAAGCACAGAAAGCACACAGCTCTGATATAATCCTAATTTTGTGCTTGTGCTGTACTGAGAGGACTTCCCGATGTTGTTTAGACTAAAAAAGGCTGTTCTTGCTTTGTTCATTCTGTTGTTGATGTCTCTGCTTGCTCCGCCGTCTGGTGTTACTATGCATCCTAGGTATGTGAAGGCATCTGTCTGTTCCAGTTGCTGATTCCTTACTGATATGGGCTCAGGGTTGCTCACATTGAGCGTCATGACCTCTATCTTCTTTAGGTTGATGTTCAAGCCAACCTGCTGGCTATACTTATTAAGTCTATCCGTTTTTTCCTGGATGTGCTGATGTGAATGTGCTAGCAGTGCAATGTCATCTGCATATTCCAGATCTTCCAATGTAGGAAATGTTGTCCATCTTATTCCTCTTGGATTGCCCTCCGTTGTCTGGCGCATCACCCAGTCTATGACTGTTAAAAATAGAGTGGTTGATAAGGGGCATCCCTGTTGTACTCCTGTCTTCACTTCAAAGGTTAGGTTGCTCTGCCCAATGCTACACGTAAAGTTGGTGTCGTGAAACGAAGTGTAACCCACTACTTTGTTAATCACTATGTCGAGATACAGATTTGCTTCAACCAATCAACTTGCACCGTTCACCAGTCTCTGAGACAGACTAAATTATAATGTTCACGCAAGATGGCGGCTAAAAACTGAATAAAATTAGGCTGTATGAGCAAAAGACGAAACCGGAGGAAACCAATCATTTTGCTCCGCCAGGAACCAACCGAAAGCCTTTCTTAAGCAGTTACCTGCCTATATAATAGGGCGGAATTTTATGCTAAACACGCAATCCCGAACTTGACGCCAGAGATACTGACTGAAGAGGAAGAAGCTGTCACCTTGATTGATTGTTTACCTGAGGGCATCGACCTGCAACCTACTTCACTAGTCGAGTCAAACTGGCCGTTTTTTAAATCTTGGAGGGTAATTATAAATTTACGATAACCTTTAGGAAAATAGGCCTTCAGCAGGCATATAATGTTGGTATTTGTTGTGTGTCATTATACTACCTACACCTGTATATATTTAATATATTTTGGATTCCCTATGAATGTATATGATTGAATAGACGAAGACTAATAGGACTAATAACTCAATCTATTGTCTCCTATATTCAGTCTATTGTCTCTGATATTCCAAACTGCAAATATAACCATAACAGTCCTTGTTAGGACTCAATCTATTGTCTCAGATAAGACCAACTGCAATATAACCAAAACAGTCCTTGTCAGGACTCAATCTATTGTCGCATCTAACTCCAATCTATTGTCTCCTATAACTCCCACCTGATATATCACCAAACAGTCCTCGTCTCATATACTCCTATCATAAGAACATAACAATATTGTTAGGATATAAGTTACCAGCTAGTATAGCACTTGACAGAGAGGACGTGGTATAGTTTAGGGGGAAGGACATTGTTGTATCACACCTAGGTGTACATATTATTGGATTTATTCATGTATTGATTTATATTATGGGATGTATTCATGTATTAAATGTATTCATGTATTGAATCTATATTATTGAATGTATCCATGTATTAGTTTATCAGAAAGAATGCTTTGCAAGTAGACACATGTCTTGTCTCGCTATTGCTAAATCATACTGAGCCATGTTGTCATTCATCCTACATGCATACATCTGAGACACGCTCATTTCACTCACACTAGAAATAGGTGGGCTTGAGGACAGAAATTAGCCCCTATTTTTGCTTTGTTACAGGTTTATTTGTGTCCTAAAAACCTGAGGTCGTATGTTCGAGTCAATCCCGCTGCCTGGAACTTCGCAGGAGCATAGAGATTGTACAGAAGCTACATTTTAGTCCCCCTCAGTCTTGGGTGGGCTAAAGTAACGAGCCTCAGCAGGAGTGGTGTGAACCAAACTAAGGAGAACAGAACGTTTTAAGAGATGAGTACTCATTCGTACCATTTCTGTCAGCATTGTGAGCATAGAAACTGTCAGTGATGAGAAAGTGACTTAACATAGCAAGAGACAAAATTAATAGCATAGCTGAGAAGTGTTATATCCTTAATTAACAGCACAGCTGATCCATGTACTATAATTAAATAACAGCACAGCTGATATAATTTTTTGTTCCTATAATTGGAAAACTTGTTGTAAAATATTTATATATTTTTTTATAAAAAATAAACATTTGTAAATCATATGTAAACTTACAAATCCATTACCTTCCATTTTTCAACATTCACCCTTCAGCACAAGAGTAGATAGTGTATATACTAAATAAATACTTAGGAAATTGTATTTGAAGATTTGTCAATTTTATCATTGTTAAGCAAAATCTGTTTCCTTGTTTTATTAATATCACAGTTAGTTACACAGCGGAGGTGGCGCTTTATGTCGGTCTCCTCTCTACTAATTTTTCGAGATCAGAACATTCACAGCCGTAACTAATTTGTGATACCAGTAGTTCTCTCAGACACTGGGACTTCACCATTTTCTGCAGAAATTCTATTTCTGTAATTGTCAGTACTATACTGATCTTAGAGCCAAAATAAAACCTCTCGCCACACTGGGGGCTCGTTCCTGGGATATTTCTGTATATCTTGAGCCATACTTAGTCTATTCATCTATCTACACTCTAACTTGTGCCAACCATAGGTAACATAAGAAAATAAATTATTTTGTTGAGAAAATCATTATAGGATTTTTACAAAATTATTTTCTTAGGAGGAGTACCATTTAGTACTCAGTAAATAGTTGATGCTCACAAAGTTGCACTGAAATTTTTTGTTCATTTAAATTAATTAAGTTTAATTACAATAATTGGGTTATAGTAAATATACATACCCTATCTAAGTAACGCCATGGCTGATCTAGTGAAGTTCAGGACTGCGATCATGCAGATGGGTAAGGAATTAAATATGACAGGTGATGCTCTTACTGAGTATGTCACAACAGAAGTGGACAAACACATGGATAGGGAAGAAAGAAAGTTGCAATTAGAAGCTGAAAGAGAAGCCAAAAGACTGGAAGCTGAGAGAGAAGACAAAAGACTGGAAGCTGAGAGAGAAACCAAAAGATTAGAAATTGAGGCCAAGAAATGGGAGGCTGAAGCTGAGGAAAGGAAATTACAAGCAGAGAGAGACCATCAGTTGAGATTAAAAGAGCTTGAAATTCAGGCAAATACTGGCAATAATGGGGGTAGCTCACCTCACTCTGAGAGTAGCTCCAGCCAGAGCACCTCAAGTGGGGCCATGAATTTTCATCTGGACCCATTTGTTGAGAAAGAAGACGCCATCGAGTCGTACCTGGATAGATACGAAAGACTAGCCACTACCTATGGCTTAGTGAAAGAAAAATGGAGTCTTAAACTATCTCAGGGATTGAGAGGTGTGGCCTACGATGTGTATTTGAAGCTCTCAAGAGATGACCAGGAAGATTATGAAATCCTGAAGCAGGCACTGCTTGTGAGATATGAAAAGAACCCAGAATCATATAGAATGAAATTCCGAACAGCTAAACTTCTTCCAGGAGAAAACTATCACCAATTCTCTGCTAGACTGGAAACCTATTTGGAAAAATGGAGTAGTTTAGGAAAGTGTCAAAATCTGAAAGAAATGATAATGATGGAGCAAGTGAAAGAGTCCATGCCTCAAGAAATGAGGACGTTTATCATGGAACAAGGAGCAGAGAGATTGGAAGATATTGTAACTGTTGCTGAGAGATATCAAGCAGCTCAGGCAGAATTATTCGGAAATAAGAAGAAGCAGGGTGAAAACTTCAAATCATCACAAAACTATACCAAATATGAACTAAAGGACCATACCACAAGGAACAAACAAAGATTTAACCAAAAGGACAAAAACCCTCTAAGATCGGATAAGACACCTTACCGGAAGGAAGGAAAGTGGTGTAAAACTTGTCTAATGAGTAACCACAATACTGCGGACTGCAGAAGGAAGAATCCTCCTCATCATGCTGCATGTCTTACAACAGGGAATCAGGGAAGGAAGGAAATGGCAGTAAGTCAGAAAGACTTCCATCATCCCCCTGTCTGTGAGGAAGTGACCGTGAATGGCACTCAATTACTGTGTTTATATGACACAGGATTGGACTTTGATTCAGTTGTGTGCTCTTCTCTAGTGAGTCCTGACCAGATAACCACAGAAACAGTGGAAATCAGAGGACCAATCAAGGGAGCAAGAACCATGACACTACCCATAGCTCGAATCAACATAAGATCTCGCTATGTGGAAGGAGAAATCAAAGCAGCAGTGATGGACGACCCTATTTACCCTTTGATTTTGGGGTGTAGGTATGTTTTCCTTGGAGAACCTATAAAACCCGTAGTTATGGCAACAGTCCAGATCAGGGAAAGCTCCAGGAAAATGGAGGAGAATCCTATCAATACTCATCCAGAAGAGATGAAAAAGGCTCAAGCAGCAGACAGCACGTTGAAGCCTTGTTTTGGCAAATTGCCTAAAGCACATAACCCTCCAGAGAAAGGAGACTTGTATATGAAGAATGGTCTACTATACAGAAAAGCTGGAACAGGACCTAAAGGGCATGGACAGCTTGTAGTGCCAAAATCTTACAGGGAGAAGGTTATGACGCTAGGACATGCTATACCCTTCAGTGGACATATGGGAATAGGGGCCACTGGACAAAGGATAGCCTGTCACTACTTCTGGCCAGGAATTACAGAGGACATAAAAAGATATGTAAGATCCTGTCCAGAATGCCAAAGAGTAGCTCCTAAGCATAGGACTGCACCAGCAACACTGGGAGAAATGCCTATTATGGGAACCCCTTTTGAACGTGTTGCAGTAGATATTGTTGGACCCCTCACTAGGACCAAGAAGAGAAATGCTTACATCTTAAACTTGGTTGATACTTGCTCTATGTGGGGAGAAGCAGTGGCCATGTCAGCTATAGATTCAAAGCACGTGGCAGAGGCCCTGTTGACAATATTTACCCGATTAAGTTTCCCGCATCAGATATTGACTGACAATGGGTCTCAGTTTAAGGGAAAGCTAACACAAGAAGTATTCAGGATATTTCAAGCCAGGCACTATCATTGTAGTCCCTACCATGCCCAAGGGAACGGTCAAGTAGAGCGGTTCAATGGTACGCTAATTTCAATCCTTAGAAAGCTGGCGAGTGAAAAACCTGATGCTTGGGATACATACTTACCCGTTGCACTATTTGCATATAAGGAAGTACCCCACAATTCAACTGGATTGGCTCCAGCTACCTTGTTGTTTGGAAGACCAATAAAAGGTCCACTGGAAGCATTGCTGCGGACATGGACTGATGAAAAGGCAGAGGAAACAGTGACTTCCTCATACCAGTACGTCAACGAGTTGACATCTCGATTGAAAGCCGGTTGGAAACTGGCCAATGATAACTTAAGACAGGCCAGGAGGAAGCATGCTGCGTACTACAACAAAAAAGCAAAGGATAGGGAACTGGAGGTGGGTGAAAAGGTGTTATTACTGTTGCCAAGCAGCAATAATAAATTGCAGATTGGATGGCAGGGACCCTATTTCATACTGGAGAAACTTTCCAGGACTAATTATAAGATTGACAAGAAAGGGAAGGAGAAGGAATATCATGTCAATCTTCTTAAAAAATACTATGACAAGGAATCATCAGAAGTTGCACATATTATGACCCTAGCCATTGCAACAGAAATGCACGGTGAACCACTTCACTCTATGGAGTATCCACTCACAACTACAGAGGATTATGTTCAAGTAAATATTAGTGAACATTTAACTCCAGAGCAGAAGAAGAGGGTTCAGAAAGTGTTGGAAACCCATGCTGATGTGCTCACAGATACGCCAGGTCGTACGAATCTTTTAGAGTACGACATGAAGGTTACCGACCCTACCCCAGTATGCATGAGAACATACCCTATACCCTATGCGAAAGCCCAAGCACTAAGGGAGGAAGTTGATTATCTGTTGAAGGAGAAAATTATCTCGAAGTCAGACTCTCCCTATAGCTCAAGTGTGGTGCTATTGAGAAAACCGAGTGGTGAACACAGGTTATGTATTGACTACCGGAAGCTTAATGCGATCACAGAATCTCAGGTGGACCCATTACCTGACACCAACCAGCTGTTCTCTACACTGAGTAAGGCTAGGTATTTATCGAAGGTAGATCTAAGCAAGGGATACTACCAAATACCAGTGAAACCAGAAGTTAGGAAAATGCTGGCATTTAGTACATCGGACGGACACTACGAGTTTAATGTACTACCCTTTGGGCTGAAAAATGCTCCCAGTATCTTTTCAAGAATGATGAGGAAATTATTGGAACCTCTACAAAATCCCCATATCACTAACTTTATGGATGACATTCTTGTTGCTACAAACACTTTTGAAGAGCATATAGTAGCGCTCTCCATGTTGTCTGACAGACTGAGAGCCACTGGATTGACTGCACGTCCAACCAAGTGCTATATCGGTTGTAAGGAGTTGGAATTCTTAGGTCACACTATTTCTACAGGTCATATGTCTCCTGACCCAAAGAATATAGAGAAGTTAAAGAAGGCACCCAGACCTCAAACGAAGAAAGATGTGAGATCATTCGTGTCTTTATGTGGGTTCTATCAGAAGTACATACCCCACTTTAACTCTCTGTGTGCACCATTAACCAACTTAACGAAGAAAGGACAGCCTGACAAAATCCAATGGAATGCTGATTGTGAAAAAGCTTACACAGAGCTAAAAGCAAAACTCACCAGCAAACCAATCCTTACACTACCCGATATCACACAGGAATTTGTATTAAGGACGGACGCTAGCAGTATAGGTATTGGTGCAACTCTCTTGCAGAAATCAAAAGCCCAGCCGGAGGAACTTTTACCAGTCGCCTACGCCAGTTGGAAGCTGAATACAGCTGAGTTGAACTACTCGACCATAGAGAAGGAATGTTTAGCTCTAATTTGGTCCATCAACAAATTTTATCCTTATCTGTATGGGACACACTTCATTGTCCAAAGCGATCATCAATCTTTAACATTCTTGGCTGCATCTAAAAAGCTAAATTCGAGATTGTTAAGGTGGAGTCTGCTTCTGGCGCCTTATTCCTTTACCGTGAATTACATTCCGGGAAGAGACAATGTAGGAGCTGATTTTTTTTAAGTCGACACCCTAGTACTCTGGAAGGACAGACGCAAAAGGATTAACCACAGCAGGGGTTTACACGTCAGCTATGACAAGTCACAGCTAGGAAAGGAGGGGGCTATGTCGTG
This sequence comes from Oreohelix idahoensis, assembly GCA_024509875.1. NCBI lineage: Eukaryota > Metazoa > Mollusca > Gastropoda > Stylommatophora > Oreohelicidae > Oreohelix > Oreohelix idahoensis. The sequence continues at coordinate 29,589 of JAMPIV010012396.1, forward strand.
AAACGAAGTGTAACCCACTACTTTGTTAATCACTATGTCGAGATACAGATTTGCTTCAACCAATCAACTTGCACCGTTCACCAGTCTCTGAGACAGAATAAATTATACTGTTCACGCAAGATGGCGGCTAAAAACTGAATAAAATTAGGCTGTATGAGCAAAAGACGAAACCGGAGGAAACCAATCATTTTGCTCCGCCAGGAACCAACCGAAAGCCTTTCTTAAGCAGTTACCTGCCTATATAATAGGGCGGAATTTTATGCTAAACACGCAATCCCGAACTTGACGCCAGAGATACTGACTGAAGAGGAAGAAGCTGTCACCTTGATTGATTGTTTACCTGAGGGCATCGACCTGCAACCTACTTCACTAGTCGAGTCAAACTGGCCGTTTTTTTAAATCTTGGAGGGTAATTATAAATTTACGATAACCTTTAGGAAAATAGGCCTTCAGCAGGCATATAATGTTGGTATTTGTTGTGTGTCATTATACTACCTACACCTGTATATATTTAATATATTTTGGATTCCCTATGAATGTATATGATTGAATAGACGAAGACTAATAGGACTAATAACTCAATCTATTGTCTCCTATATTCAGTCTATTGTCTCTGATATTCCAAACTGCAAATATAACCATAACAGTCCTTGTTAGGACTCAATCTATTGTCTCAGATAAGACCAACTGCAATATAACCAAAACAGTCCTTGTCAGGACTCAATCTATTGTCGCATCTAACTCCAATCTATTGTCTCCTATAACTCCCACCTGATATATCACCAAACAGTCCTCGTCTCATATACTCCTATCATAAGAACATAACAATATTGTTAGGATATAAGTTACCAGCTAGTATAGCACTTGACAGAGAGGACGTGGTATAGTTTAGGGGGAAGGACATTGTTGTATCACACCTAGGTGTACATATTATTGGATTTATTCATGTATTGATTTATATTATGGGATGTATTCATGTATTAAATGTATTCATGTATTGAATCTATATTATTGAATGTATCCATGTATTAGTTTATCAGAAAGAATGCTTTGCAAGTAGACACATGTCTTGTCTCGCTATTGCTAAATCATACTGAGCCATGTTGTCATTCATCCTACATGCATACATCTGAGACACGCTCATTTCACTCACACTAGAAATAGGTGGGCTTGAGGACAGAAATTAGCCCCTATTTTTGCTTTGTTACAGGTTTATTTGTGTCCTAAAAACCTGAGGTCGTATGTTCGAGTCAATCCCGCTGCCTGGAACTTCGCAGGAGCATAGAGATTGTACAGAAGCTACATTTTAGTCCCCCTCAGTCTTGGGTGGGCTAAAGTAACGAGCCTCAGCAGGAGTGGTGTGAACCAAACTAAGGAGAACAGAACGTTTTAAGAGATGAGTACTGATTCGTACCATTTCTGTCAGCATTGTGAGCATAAAAACTGTCAGTGATGAGAAAGTGACTTAACATAGCAAGAGACAAAATTAATAGCATAGCTGAGAAGTGTTATATCCTTAATTAACAGCACAGCTGATCCACGTACTATAATTAAATAACAGCACAGCTGATATAATTTTTTGTTCCTATAATTGGAAAACTTGTAAAATATTTATATATTTTTTTATAAAAAATAAACATTTGTAAATCATATGTAAACTTACAAATCCATTACCTTCCATTTTTCAACATTCACCCTTCAGCACAAGAGTAGATAGTGTATATACTAAATAAATACTTAGGAAATTGTATTTGAAGACTTGTCAATTTTATCATTGTTAAGCAAAATCTGTTTCCTTGTTTTATTAATATCACAGTTAGTTACACAGCGGAGGTGGCGCTTTATGTCGGTCTCCTCTCTACTAATTTTTCGAGATCAGAACATTCACAGCCGTAACTAATTTGTGATACCAGTAGTTCTCTCAGACACTGGGACTTCACCATTTTCTGCAGAAATTCTATTTCTGTAATTGTCAGTACTATACTGATCTTAGAGCCAAAATAAAACCTCTCGCCACAGTTGGCATAAAGGCTTTTTATGATTGACACTATTCAGCTTGGAATTCCATAAGCCCTCAGTATTTTCCATAAACTGTCCCTATGTATACTGTCAAAAGCCTTTTCAAAATCAACGAAATTAATGTACAGCTGTCTTTGCCATTTTGAGCACTGCTCTATAATGTTCCTGAGGGTAAATATATGATCTACACATCTTCTGTTCTTTCTAAATCCTGCTTGTTCTTTCCTCAGTTTGTGGTCTACTGCTTTTGAGATTCTCTGTATAATTATCCTGCCTAGTATTTTGCTGGGAACTGATAGAAGAGTTATTCCTCTCCAATTATTGCAGTCTGCAAGATCTCTCTTCTTGGGCAATTTGGCAATTATTCCTTTTCTCCACTCTGTTGGTGTTGTCCCTGTTTTCCAGACTTGTGCAAATAGTGGTTCTATTAGTTATGCTGCTAGCGCTGGGTCTGTCTTAAATAGCTCTGCATTTAAGTTATCATGACCAGGAGCTTTTCCATTCTTTAACCCTTTGATTGCTGTGATGATTTCTTCTTTTCGTGGGATGTTTGTATTAACATCTAGATCATTTTCAGCCCCAGGAACATTCAATTGTGTCTCTGGTGGTTCCTTATTCAGAGTTTCTCTGAAATGCTCTGCCCATCTTGTTTCCTGTCCCTCTACTGTCGTGATGAGATTTCCATGCTTATCTCTTACTAATGTAATATTGTTTGCACCTCGTTTTCCACTGATGATTTTAGTTATTTTGTATACTGTGCTTTGTTCATTTCTCGAAAAAAAACTCTATAGAAATGCAAATAGCCTCAAACTGACCACTGCTCTCTTTGAAAATATTCAAGTAGACGTTCGAGAGTGGCTTGCAGGCATTGCATTGAGAAAAACATAAATCAACATCATTATTACCCTATAACTCCCCTTAAATCGAAGATCTTGAATCAACTGGCCATGCTCTTTTGTCCTGTACCATACGTTTAAGTTCTTTCCGTGTCTTCTAAATCCGTTTTAAGTGTGGTCCCAACAGTTTCAAACAACTGTCAACAACTGCAGATGGATAATAAGTCACAACATTAAAGAATAGATTGGCCGCTGGAAATTTTTCTAACGCCTTAAGATTTGAGACAGAAGCACTTAAAACAACTCCAATATTTCTCATTGGAAACAAAGATAAAACCAAGATAATGTTCCATATATATTCTCTATACGTCAGATCTGCTCATGGGAACCGTAATAACAACGAACTAGACGACAACCTGTTAGAAGCTCTCATGGAAACCAACTATAAATTCAAAAGAGAGAAAGTAAAAAAGATCCAAGCCAACATTAAATTACATGGAAATGAGAAGGCAGACAGTTGTCAAAGAAGGCTAATTTGAAGACACAAACAATTAGAATATATCGTGACAATGCGCAAACTTTATGGAAGGAAAGATAGATAGCGATAAAGGAAGAATCTATTTACCAGTCTTGACATTACAAATAACCAACAACTGAAATGAATTATAACCCCAAAGACCATCGGTTAGCCAGAATCGAAACTGCAGTAGATAATGATTAATAATTGAAATCAGACTTTGTCTTGCGTCCAGTAAAAAAAAAAAATAAATATAACCCACACTTATTACGAAATAGTTTCCGTCACAACAGCCAATTTCAACCCTCACTTTTCAGTCAACAGCGACTTGAAGTTTCCTAAAAGAAATTCTGAGGAACTTGAACCCGACTTAACGTCGTTGTCTGCGTGCATCTGCCTTGTATAGCTTGCTCTTTAAGACAAGACTTTACATCCGTGTTCCGGAGCCAGCGACAGATGCAAGGTTTTGTTAAGTATCGACATTTCTGTAATCGTTTATTTTTTTCCCCACCGTATTCTTCAGCATCTGTTATTTTCTTCTTCTGTTTCAAGTACAATGCCAGGTGGAGTAAGGCGATCACGTCTCTCCACAACTGTCCGTCTCCAGTATTATTTATAAATTCTGTTGTTGACTTCGTTCCACGCCATGATGTCAGACTGACCAGTATCTGCTCTGTTTGACTTCCTCTATATCATTTTCCTTCAATCTATCATGTTATGATTTCTTCCAGCTCTCTTCCTCTCATAACATTCCCAACGAAAGTGAATTGCTTCCTTTAATAAAACAATGACAAGTTAATTACGAGTATTTGTTCCACGTCTGCAGAGTTTCCTAAAGTCTGGTTCGCTTACCCTAGGGTTGTCCAGTCGGCAACCCAATTTGCCGACTCCGACTCTTGAAACTTTAGAAGTCTGTCTTCAACTCCCGACTTTGAATATAGTTTATTGTTTTTAAATCAGTCACATGGCATGAAACTATGCATTATATGGAGTTAAATATATACGTATGGTTTATTTGTGAATAAATGAATACGTATGTTTCGTAGAGTAAATTTTTAACTATTCATTCATTCATACAATAACATAAAGCAAAAACTCAGAACAGTATTTTAAAATATGATAATTAAAAAAATAAATAAATTGGTTCTTAAACAAACAAACATTCAAACATTCCGCTTCCAATAGGTCCAGGTTCACGGCTGCTGTCAAATCGGATTTGATTATACTGAGGACAGAAAAGAAACGTTCCACAGTGACGTGAGTGGGTGGTAACGCTATGACTGTCGAAGTAACATTTTGAATGGTCTCCGGGTAGCAGAGTATTGCATTTTGAGAAGACTGTGTTTTCTTTTTTTAACTCACTATTTCAAAGACTTCACAAGGTACTTTTTACTTCCGTTGCTTAAAATGTACTAAGTTAATAATAAACAACTACTTTGAAATGTTATTTCACGTTTTATACCCCCAGTCCTTTTTTTTTTTGCATGAAGAAAACGTCGATCTGCCTTGGCTCAAGTATCGTAAAATTTGGAGGTGTGACATTTTTTACCGACTCTTCAACCACTAAAAAACGACCGACTGAACGACTCCGACTTCCGACTCCAAAGCCCTGCTCTTACCCCTGGCGGTACGCAAAAGACGTTCATGGGGTACGTTGGCAGAATCTTTTATTTTGCTTTTTCAAACTTAAATTACTGCATAAAACACTTTATTTCAGTTTAATACACGAGAGGATTGCGTCAGGAAGACTATATTTTCATAAGGGAAATGCGATTCCTAATTGTGTTGGGAAACACTGCGGCCAGTGTGGCACCAACTGAGATGCAGCAAAACATTCCTGAGGCTGAAAATTACCTGGATATCAAAACAGATGTTCCAAGAAAAGGAGAAATCATCACAGCAATAAAAGGGTTGAAGAATGGAAAAGCTCCAGATCAAGACAACTTAAGCTCAGAGCTATTTAAGATTGATCCTGAATTATCAGCTGAACTCTTAGAACCACTCTTTGCACAAATCTGGCTTACGGAGACAACACTACTGGAATGGAAGAAAGGAACAATTGTCACATTACCAAAAAAAGGGTGACCTTATAGTCTGCAACTACTGAAGAGGGATTAGGCTTCTATGCAATATATAGGGCATGATAGGTATCCACATAATCTCAAAAGCAGTAGATCATAAACTGAGGAGGAAACAAGCATGATTCGGAAAGAACAGAAGAGGGCAGATCATATTTTTACCCCTCCGGAACATAAGAGAGTAGTGCTATATAAACTTTGTCGATTTTGAAAAGGATTTTGACAGCATACACGGGGATAGCTTATGGGAACTACTAAGGGCGTATGGGATCCCTAGGGTGTATTGTTTCCGTCATAAATTGTCTTGATGCTAACTTTACAGCAGGTGTTAATGTCGTATATTTTTGATAGGGTAATTAAGATCAGTTTTGGCCCAGCCTGAATAGGACTAGAACAGGTGATAGCTCAGTGAGAAATCAGGTAAAGAAATAGGTTTTTCACAAGTGAAATGGTGAAAGGTAAAAATCTGTCCCTGGATATGAAAGATAATCAATCCAGCCTATCGATTACGACTGAGATTTTTAGATCAGACAGACCTTCCTATAAATATATATTGATATATTCACCCACTCACATCTACACACACACACAGATACGTGACGACACTTCGACGCACAGACGTGAAAACTAAATCAGTGGAATTGGGATCTTTTGGGACAAGCTGACCGACACACGTAAATAAAGTTTATGCAAATTTTATTTATCATAAAGAATCTACAACACAACAATATCTTTGAATATCAAAATCAAATATAATGAACATAGGTTAATGAGTTAATTACAGAGTTAGACTCATAGGTTTAATCCTCCCTCCCTCTGTTGAGACCAGATCCCGTTAGAGCAAAGTTATTAACCCCCGAAAGAGCCAAAGGGTTTTAAGCTATGGTCTAGAATTCCCTCTACAGTAAAGAACAGAGTTATAAGTTAATCTATTCTGAAATGAAATAAAGGAGCAGCTTTAGCAAAACTTGCATAATCAAATGCAAAATAAGTACATGGGTTATATCCAAAAAGAATTATACTTCCCACGCTTTCTCTCGCTCTGACAAACCTGTGATCACAAATTCAGTCTCTCTTACCTACAAAGGTGCTTTCACCACATCTGGAACAATTGTTAATGGCATCAACAGTCCATCCACGGTTGGTTGTTTGGCGAATCAAGCCCCAACGACTAATTAATCAAATGTTGGGAAACGCTTGATTTACTCTTGCAAGTAGGATGCTGATAAAGGTCACTTCAATTTTTGTCCAGGTAGTAAAATAATTAAGAGATCTAAATGTCACAGTGTACGTTTGCTTGGAATCTTCAATCGTTACATCAAATGTCAGGTAAACAAATCGGTTCAGGATCAATCTTCTCCACAACACGTGGTCGTTACACAGGTATTGTCAATGTTAGATTTGGTAGCCACAACCGGCTGAATGTTTATGAAATTGGGAAAAGAACTCTGGATTTTCTATAAGTCCAGTTATCATTTATTCTTAATATTACTTGGGTTGGGTACTCAGTCTCTTTCTGGGTGTACCACGAGACTAGACAAGTCACCTTGAAAAAACCCGACATTATATCAGAATGTTCTTTGATAATGTTTATTTCCAGTTTCATATGCAAAGGAAGCCGCTGGTAAGGTTTTAGGGTTTGACCCAAATACTGTAAAGGAAGAAAATACAAATACGTAACAGAATATAGTATAATTCACAATCCTATCCTTACCCCGCGTAACATAGAAGATATATTATCCACTTCGGTTATTTAACTTAAATTAGAAACTATAAGCTTAGAGCTAGTCTCATCGTTTAAAAAAAAACTTCCATGAAATAAATTCTAGTCATTTAAAAAAGAATCTATCATCATGAATTAGAAATAAATACATATTTCGTCAATACTCATGGTGAATCAGTGCATTTACTAGTTGGTTAAAATATTCTCTGACTGGTTACTAGCAGTTAATGAAATTTATTTATGACTGGAAGAGTTTAGTTAGAAATTATTATTAGGTCTGCTATCCACTGTAACACAGTAAAACGTAGAGAAATACCGTTTACGGACCTATTAGTAAATCACTCTGCACAGAAAATAACTAGTAAAATATAACTGACGATTTAAAAAGATTAAATCACTCAAACTACTAGAATAGTATTTACCTCAACACTGAGCTACTAAGACTCATCTCCAACGACTACTAAGAAATTCACTTTTACAAGTATTCTAGAATCGAAGCTAGTTTGTCTAGAGGAATCTGTGAGGTACTGGATGAATTGAGTTAGATTTCTGTGGTATATATATATTAAAGGATGAAATGAGATAGTTAATTATCCCCCCCCCCCCAAAACCAGACTCTACCAGATGTCCTCACCTACGGAAAATTCTACGTTCAGTTTTCGGCTTATACGTAATTCAAAGCCGAAAACCCAGGATCTTCGTTCTCGCTTAGATCAGACATGGGCAATGCGCTAATCAGAGTGAGTTTCCTTCGTCTCTCTGCTCGTATTCAAGCCAGCAATGTCTTTAGATCTCCCGATTCGTCGTGTTTATTACTTATCACGAACGGATTCAGGGAAAGGTAATAAAGATTTCTCACTTAGGTTCACCATATCTACTCAAATTTATTCAAATCTGGTCACTGTCTGATCTCTACAGCGATTTGATCTCTGGCGCTGGTGTTAGAATTACAGCTCACGTTAGTTAATAGGTCTCTGGTAGACTCTTGTTAAAGAAATATAGCGACCAGCATTAAATGCGTGCTAAATGAGAAAGAGAGACAGGTTTCTAATAGGAGGTTTTATGTTAACCCAACAGGCGTAGGCGAAGCTAGGTAAAAAGAAAAATGAAGATAAAGAAAATAGATATATGAAATCAATTTACATAATCTGCCACAGTTAGGATGAGCAACCTTATTTTTCGATGGGAAACAGGTTTACGACAGTTCCCCCTTGTCAACCATTCTATTTTTAATTGTCATAGACTGGGTGATGCAACAGATAACAGAGGATACCCCTAGAGGAATAGGATGGACAACGTTCACCAACCACACTGGAAGATCTAGAATACGCAGACAATATTGCACTGCTCTCATATTCACTTCAGCACATCCAAGAAAATCAGACAGACTAAATAAATGCAGCCAACAAGTGAGACTGAATATCAATCTGAAGAAGGCAGAAATTATGACACTCAATGAGATAAATCCTGAGCCCATAAAATAAGGAACTAAAAGCTGGAACAAACAAATACATTCACATATCTAGGATCCATAGTAACACCAGACGGCGCAACAAGCAAAGACATCAGTAACAGAATGAATAAAGCCAGAACAGCCTTTGCAAATCTAAATAACATTTGGAAATCTTCTCAATACAGCACAAACACCAAATTAAGATTATACGAGAGCTGTGGACTTTCTGTACTTTTGAATGCCAGCATGTTACGGAGTGCTGGAGAGTGCTGGAGAGTGCTGGAGAGTAACAGAAAAGGAAATATCCAAATTATCCCCATTCCACACAACCTGCCAAAATATAATTCTTCGAATATTTTGGCCGAATACCATCTTCAACCAGGAACTACTTAGATGGTACAGTCAAAAAGGCATGCACACCATCATTGCGGGCATACGCTGGAACTGGGTTGGCCATATCCTCAGAAGAGACCATGACACCATGCTATGAACCCCAAAAGGACAGCGAAAGAGAAGGTAGACCAAAAACAACCTGGCGGAGAACAGTGGAAGTTGAGATGCAAGCATGAACAAGAGTTGGGGTACAGCACGAAGGATGGCCACCAACCGAGCAAAATGGGGACAGTTTGTTGCCACCCTACAAGACGCAACTAGGCGTGATGGCCACTGACTGCTTTGCTTGTCAGGGAATAAGGATCCAAGAAGAAGAAAAAGCGGACAGTATTAGCAGTATGATTGAAAATCGAAGTATTTGGGTTGTGTTTAAAAGTTCTCTATTTCGTGGTGTTCAGATAATTATATCTTCTTCTTCTTTGATCCTTAGCCGCCAACCGTCAAAGCAGTCAGTGGCCATCACGCCTAGTGGCGTCTTGTAGGGCAACAACAAATTGATTCCACTTTGCTCGGTCGGTGGCCATCCTTCGTACAGTGCCCCAACTCTGGTTCATTCTTTGCATCTCAGCCTCCACAGTCCTCCGCCAGGTTGTTTTTGGTCGGCCTCTCTTTCGTTTTCCTTCAGGGGTCCAAAGCATAGCATAGATAATTATACACTACTCGTCAAAAGTCAAGGGCCACTTAGAAAAACCTTGGTTGAAACCATAAAATAAATCTGATATAAACGTAATTGGTATCAGTCAAAACGGCATTTATTGAATACCAAATTGACATGTCACGTAAAGAAATGGAAACACACATTCAAACGCAATGAAGCTGTGACGTGTGTCACCCACCTTTCCAAAAGTCACACAATAGATATTGGACAAATAGACATTTCAAAATCGGGTATGACCACCGTTTGCAACAAGGCATTCAAGACAGCGTAGACGAATCGAGTCCACAAGGGTCCGAAGAGTATCCTGAGGAACAGCTTGCCATTCCTGAAGCAGAAATGCAGTCAGCTGTGCAACATCCATTGGCAGGGGGTGATTTGTTGATAATCTTCGATCAAGGACATCCCAGAGGTGCTCAGTCGGAGAAAGGTCAGGTGAATGAGCTGGCCACGCCATCCTGATGATCCCATAATGCTGAATAAACTCATTCACCACACGAGCTCGATGGGGTCGAGCGTTATCATCTTGGAGGATGGCATTACCACCTATGGCCTCCAGAGCAGGCTGAACAACTGGTCTCAAGATTTCGTTTTGGTATCTTGGGCCGGTCAAGTTGCCTTTGATGATGTAGATTGGGGTCCTGCCGTGTCTGTAGAAGCCTCCCCAGCCCATGACAGTACCCCTACCATAACGATCCACCTCTCGAATTGTGTCATTAGTAAATCGCTCTCCTGGTCGTCTCCAAACTCGAATCCTGCCATCATTGAATGACACAGTGAAGCGAGATTCATCAGTGAAGAGAACTTGACTCCATTGTTGCCTTGTCCATCGGATGTGCTCGCGACACCAAGCAACACGGGCTCTGCGATGAGCAGGAGTAAGAAGGATTCTGACTGCAGGACGTCGAGCAGCCAGTCCAAATTCATGTAAACGTCTGCGAATGGTGTTTTGACTGACATTAACGTTTACAGTTTGTCTCAGCTGACATCTTAGAGTGGAACAAGTCACTGTTCGATGGCGTAGGGCTGACAACAAGAGGTACCGGTCCTCATGTCTATTGGTGTATCTAGGGCGACCTGGCCGGTGGCGATCCTCCACACTTCCTGTGGCCTGAAATCTCTCCAAAATTCTTTGGATAGTAGAGTGTGACACTGCAAGCCGTCTAGCAACCTCACGGACAGATAAACCACTTTCAACCCACGCTATAGTCCTCATTCTTTGTAAGTTGTCAAGACATCTTTTCGGTGGCATGGTTTTTTGCAAGTGATGAAACTACCCTAAGTCTGCTGATTGTAAAACAAATTAAGAGTGAACTCTGTTCACGAAAAGTCGCCATTGCACGTGGAATGTCAATCAGCACGATTACTTCGCCTGTTTGGTTGTACGGAAGTTTTAAAAAAACCAGATTAAAAATGTGAATTTATGGTCAGCAAACCAAATTGCATGTGATCACCATGGTTGTCGGTGAGTTGTTTTTATGCTTAACGTGCATAGAGGACTGTCAGAGGAAGATATTGCACGCATTTTTACTAAAAACTTCCTTCATTTAATCATTCTATGCGATTATATAAAAGTATATTGAAAATAATAGGGTGGCCCTTTGTGATGATGTCACCATGATACAACGTTAAAATATCTCCAAAATTAACGATGAAATGTAGGGTTAAAAATAATGCGTCAGATACTAGGAGACATGCTCGCCCATGCCAGCCTTTCCCACCGCCATTTAAAACTAACAAGTTAGAAGTGCAGACGAAACGTTTACCCTTTGTAGACGGGAGAGAACGGAGGACACAAAAAAGGAAAAATATGACTGAACACGTGTTTGAAGTTCGACAGGCAAAAAAGACGCAAGTGGGGGTGAAAGGAAAAAAATTCACGTCCCCTAGTTGACATAAAGTAAGGAAATGGACAAGAAACGGACATTAGCTCTTGATCGAGACAGTCATTTCTTGGGCGTGTTTCGATACTTGGTCTTTATTTGAATGCCGCGGCAAAACACATGAGGGATGGTTCTCGAACAAATTTCAAAAATTAAACTTGAGAAAAAATATGTTTTTTCTTAATACTAGAGTTATGAAAATAAAACCTAGCTAGTTTGATAGCCCATCTTGAGCAGAGAAATAATATGCTTTCATTTATACAGACGAATAGATAACAAAGAAGATATTGACAAAAGACTGTATTGTTCATATCATACAAGCGAATGCACTGTTAACCCAATGTCACTAAAAGTTACCAAAATCTTGGCCTTGAGTCTGCAAACGTAAAAATCATAGCTGTAATTAAAGAGAGGGAATGTGGTGGAGAATTGTAGCTAAAAATAACTTAGGCAGCAGATTCGTGTAGGAAATACATGTAAAACCAAGTGTGTTTTTATGAAAAAACAAGTAGAGACAGACGGACTAACAGACCGTAATACATACTTGACTGAGATTTGACTGAAGTGACTTTTGGTTGAAGATTTGAAAGAAAGGGGGGAAGTCGGCGATTGGCCAACGCATTTTATAGTAGCGGGATAGAGAGGTGAAAGTTTGCCATTCGACATAAGTCTGTTCAGAGACGCAGTTTGAATCCACGATGGTGTTGATTCCATACGAATATAACTATATAGTGGGACGCCATCATACAGCCAGCAGCTCAGCTGAGTTTTTGCTAGTAAATTTAACTGTGTTCTCAATTCTGAATTCTGGTAAGAATGAACAATATTTATTCTGTATATTTTAATAATTCGAGTGATTGATACTGCCATATCATAAAAATGATTACGACAAGTAAGTGTTCGCTCTGGATCCCCAACGCTAGATCAGGGTCTAGAGACATACATACAAAGAAAACATATATGAACGCCTAACTGAAACTATGAAAAAGGATCTAGTGTTGAGATCAGTGGAACATATCTGGTACGGGTAATTTTAAGAATATTTATTATTTCAGGAACCGTCCTCCCGACGTCCTGTGGTAAGAGTGCATTAGACTTTAGGCTTGGCACTCCTTATTACAGTGGCCTGCTGAATACCCTCCAGGGTTCTCCTTGTAGATTCCATTTCAGGAATTATAATATAAATATTTAAATTTGGCCAGTCACACACAATCTCCCTGGCCCGCACCTCAGGTACTCAGTAACAAGGCCTAACTTCTTGGCACAGTTCATTACATTTAATAACACAGTACTCCACATTGAGTATGGTATGACATCGTAGCTTTTACTAGCACATGTCTCTACTGTCCTTGATTCTGATACTCTCAGTTTTAATGGAACAGTCAACTTACGTGCCCAAGAATTCCATACACACTGCTAAGACTAATCTGACATTATACTGTTAATGAAAGCATAAGGCAGTGATAGTAATCGATCTTGCAGGTGAAATATAAAGATGCCCAAAGGCAATTAACACATTTTAAAAGCAGGTCCTACTGGACACATTCCATGCATACTGGTCAAACGACACAAGCAGACTGCCGGTTAGAGACGCTAGCTTGTCCCAAATCAAAACTGACGTCTGCAGTCAATTCAAAGCAGGAGTCAAGACGTCACTTCCTGCAACCACGGGATACCGTGTGTAAACAATATATATCAGGAAGTGATCGAATACAAAACATGATATGATATTTACTCATATCATTTCCCCCCCCCCCCCCCCCCGGATTAAAATAATGAAAAGGAACTTTTCATTATTTTCATGGTACAATCTTACAAGGTCACTGGAGAAACCATATGACAATATCCAAATACTCAACTGTCATCATTATGATAGCACCTAGAGGCGTGCTCCATAATCGACAATTTAACACACAAGGTGTGGTATTTAGTAATAACATAACTAAACCCATTATCGTTAGCAGACGCTCTTTTGACACAAATGTGAGGTAACTACATTAATTAGAAGGCAGTGAAGAAAAGTCAATATGTCAGTCATGGCACTCACACAGCATACCATGTCAACAAACGCCCTAAGTCGTGTCGGTATGTAAGTCTACCTATCTATCAAATGAAATGCGTAATAAGCAATCAAAGACAGAATAGAACATATGAGGCAGACAAGTTAAAATATAAGTGGTGACTGTGACAATATGTCAAAATAGTTATTAATATTTGTATGTATGCAATGTCATGTGGTGAATGACAATGTTAATGAGATGTCATATGAAGATATATTACTTAATATCTACACATATGAAGGATATAGGTTATACTAAGTGGAAGCACCACTGTAATTCAATGCATATAATGATACACTAATGAACCAATGTAATATCACCAGTGTTATTAAAACTGGTCATGTTAGACCATACACAGTTCTTCCTGTAGAGGTATTTAAAAGAATTAAAGTTTCAGTGAGTCACTAGTTCGCACATCAGTGTTATTGATTTCCAGTTAAGTATATATGCCGGAAAGAAATAGTTCATTGAAGAAAATCCATTTTCCAACTATGTCGGTTGTCGATGTTTGTCTTCCATGCAATAGCATATACAGCACAGATACTATTGTTCATTCTGTACTTGAGAATTTTTTAGGTATAAGTTGCGATATAATTTCTTTGTTATGTCCCTTTTTGAACTTTGTAGTCAGTAATTTTCGTTACTTCCCTTTTTAATCAACGTTTGAGACAGTTAATTATTGCAAAACATATTGGAAATTGCAGCAAAGTATCTGAATTGTACCGACTTGGATTGTCATACTGCCAAAAGTCATTGTACACCGTGCATGAAGTAGCGAAGTATTGTTCTTGAGCAATTGCATTAGACATCATATGACGAACGCTTGAATATATATCTTGATTTTGGATGGACAGTAATTCACCATCATCATGTTGCTTGGCATAGTGTCTCTAGTTTTTCAAACGGTATAAGTGCATGACGAAGCAATGTGGCTGTAATATCTGAAGTATGCACTATATGAGTTAAAAGAAGGCATGTGCCTTAGTTCATGATGCTACCTTTTTGCGAAATAGTTCCTGACTTGTCCCAAAGGAAGTAGTGTTATTATTGAGCATCAAAGTTGGATTGAAGCAGCATTTGCGGAGACAACTGGCGATAGCGGATGCTTCACGCATCTGGATAGAACATCGGCCATCACGTTCACCTTTCCTGCGAAGGGTTTAATCTGGTAATTATAAGGTTGAAGAGCCAGTGAGGCACGCGCTGCTTTAGCATTCTTGAATCTCGCTGTTTTCAGGTAAGAAAGTGCTCTTTGGTCTGTCTCGAGTGTGAAACTTGCACCAAGCAGGTAGCGTTGCAGTTTAGAGAAGCAGAACACAAGAGCCAGTAGCTCTCTCTCAATGACCGGGTAACGTTGCTCCGTCGGCGTTAGCTTCCTGCTAACATAAAGTGTTGGATGTAAACAGCCCTTCCATTCTTGTAACAGCGAACCTCCAATGGACGTTTTTGAAGCGTCGACTCTAAGAATAAAATGTTTAGAAGGGTCAGGCAATCTCAATATAGGTAACTTGGAAAACAGACAGTTTAATCTATTTAAAGCCACATGACCCTCTTGGCTAAAAACAAACCTATTTGGTGACTCTTTCTTCGCCAGTGATGACAACACGGACGTATACTCTGCAAAATTAGGGATAAACTTGCGATAAAAGTTTAGGAGCCCCAGAATACTTCTAACTTGTTTTTTGGTCTTAGGTATATCAAGGTTTAGAATCCTAGAGATAGTAGTATCCTCTGTTTTCAAAAAACCTCCTCCTACTTTATAACCTAAAAATGAAATCTCCTGAAATCCAATCTTAGTCTTAGATGGACGTGCAGATAAATTATGACGACGTAGAGTGGTAAGTAAGGATTGAATGCCCTCCAAATGTTCATCCCATGATTGATGAAACAGACAAATGTCGTCAATGTAAGTAATAAGGTCGTCTCTGTCAGAGAAGAGTAGTCTCATCATGCGAACGAAGGTCGCAGGTGCGTTAACTAAACCAAAAGACATATAATTGAATTGAAAGAGTCCTAATGGAGTAGCAAATGCAGTATAAGGCTTGGATCGTTCCGTTAATGGTACTTGGAAATAGCCTTTAGATAGATCAAATTTAGAGAAAAATGTAGCTGTAGCTAGTCTATCTAATAAAGACTCCAACACGGGTAGTGGTTCCGCGTCGTGGATGGTGACCGAATTTAGACGTCTAAAATCTATGCATATACGTATAGATTTGTGTTTTTTCCGGATCGAAACCATCGGAAAACTATAAGGGGAATGAGATGGAGAAATGACATTTAATTTCACCATCTGTTCTAGTTCCTCTTTAACTTGACATTGTAAATGTATAGGAATAGGGTAAGGTTTCAACTTAATTGGTTGAAAGTCTGTCAGAATAATATCATGTTCGATGATATCAGTGTGTCCTGGGACATCAGTAAAGACATCAGTAAAAGAACGTAAGATAGAAGTAACCTGTTCTTTCTGGAAAGAAGATAGAGTTTATGATATATCAACATCTTTCCAACTTTCAGTAGACAAGTAGTGAAGACTAGGTAATACTAATAGTGAGTCATTACCATGAGTCAAATCAGAATTTTCTTCCTGTATGACCGCCAAAGAAGAATGACGACAGACAGATTGATCAAGAGCTTCAAAGACTGGTCTTAGATATGGTGGACGTGTATGAAACTGCTGTAACATATTGATATGAAAAGTTTTCTTTTTTCCCTCTACTGAGACAATATAATCAACATCAGACAGTTTCTCCACAATCCTGTAAGGACCTCTCCATGAGACTAATAATTTGTTATCTCTTCTGGGTAATAATACGTAAGCTTCATCACCAGGCCAAAGTTGGCGTAATTTGCGGTTTTGGTTAATAAATAACCTCGCCCTAAGCTTTGCCTTTTCAGATGAACCCACTGCTATCTGGCATGCGTCTATTATTTTTTTCCTCAAATTGACCACATACTGATATGAGGTCTGAACCTCCTTGTTCATCTCAGCACCAATTAAAAGTTGTTTTAATATAGACATTGGGCCTCGTGGTTTGGCTATCCTCCAACATCACCCAATGTAATATAGCAATCAAAAAAAAATTTTTCTTAAGGATATATCATCCTTATGTCTTTGTACAAAGGTTTCCTTCTTAATTAGTTCCATCTGGAAATTATCATCACTTTCCCAATCATCATATTTATTATTTCAGGAACCGTCCTCCCGACGTCCTGTGGTAAGAGTGCATTAGACTTCAGGCTTGACACTCCTTATTACAGTGGCCTGCTGAATACCCTCCAGGGTTCTCCTTGTAGATTCCATTTCAGGAATTATAATATAAGTATTTAAATTTGGCCAGTCACACACAATCTCCCTGGCCCGCACCTCAGGTACTCAGTAACAAGGCCTAACTTCTTGGCACAGTTCATTACATTTAATAACACAGTACTCCACATTGAGTATGGTATGACATCGTAGCTTTTACTAGCACATGTCTCTACTGTCCTTGATTCTGATACTCTCAGTTTTAATGGAACAGTCAACTTACGTGCCCAAGAATTCCATACACACTGCTAAGACTAATCTGACATTATACTGTTAATGAAAGCATAAGGCAGTGATAGTAATCGATCTTGCAGGTGAAATATAAAGATGCCCAAAGGCAATTAACACATTTTAAAAGCAGGTCCTACTGGACACATTCCATGCATACTGGTCAAACGACACAAGCAGACTGCCGGTTAGAGACGCTAGCTTGTCCCAAATCAAAACTGACGTCTGCTGTCAATTCAAAGCAGGAGTCAAGACGTCACTTCCTGCAACCACGGGATACCGTGTGTAAACAATATATATCAGGAAGTGATCGAATACAAAACATGATATGATATTTACTCATATCAATATCACCTATCTTATTTAATAGCAGGAAGCTATTGAACATATCTCAGATGTAATGTAGTCTTGGGGAACTAATACTATGTGAAACCAACTTGGTAAGATGTGCTGTGTGGTCAGAGAGATCTGACCCAGTCTATGTGGTGTTGTTGTGTAGTGTTGTGTGCAGAAGTGGTTCAGGAAGTAGAGTTCTGACACATGACCAATACTTTTGTTTCAGAACTGTGAGTTTCTATTTGGCACCAAAGCGGTGTCAAATTCTGTAGTAATATATACAAGTGTGGACCAGAGCAGTCTATCATTGTGTCAGAGCAGCCGTATATTGCCCCCAGCACGGAGAGGTGGGGCCACAAGACTTTTGTACAGGATCGACGCAGGCGAGATAAGTCATATCTGGCCTGCTGGACTTTCACCAACGACATTTTCAACTAAATTATCCCTAATTTACCAGTAAATAAAGCCATGACATTGGGGAAATTAAACTATATATATTTATTCCTAAAGTCAACGGACAATGTTTGGCAGTCATAGACTGGGAGTGATTACACCATCCCAACAGCATATCTAGTTATAAGTTCTCCTGTGACTATCTTAATATAATTACTATTAACCAGTCATTTGAAATAATTAATTACACATTTTCCATTTTATTATGTCATATGATTTTGCATTCCATTTATGACTCCATAATATTTCTTATGTTCTGACCAACTAAACATTTGGTTCAGAACAAAATAAATTTATCAAAAGATTTAACTGTAAAAAACTAAAATAACCTGAGTTAGTTCAGTGTGTTATAAATTTTATTAATATTATTAGACTTCTTAAATATCTATGTGTGTGTGTGTGTGTGTGTAATTTACCACAACACATTACATTTCAGTACCCTAGATTTTAACGTAGCCACATTCATTAGTAAAAAAGATATGTGTGAGGTCGTTAGTGGTAGTAAGAAGGGCCTTCTGTAATTCACATCTACATTTATCTCAGGAGCCTTCACAGCTGACCTCATACATCACACTAGGTAACATCAACCATACAATACCATCAAAATCCACTACATATATTGGGGGCTTGTCCAGGGATAATTAGCTTATCAGTAATATTAGGATCTCCTGGTGGGAGAATTAAAATTAGGGGAACAAATTGTAAAAATTAAAAGTGTCCCTTAAAATTGAAAGTGAAAATAAAAGTTGGTGAATGTTCACAGCCAGTGGTAATTAATTAGTTAACTGGCTAATTAGAATTACCTTAGTCTATAGGAATTGGAATTACTTTAGTTATTTATTGGTTGGATTTTTACCCTGATCATTGTTATTTTGTGTGATGGCTGAGCTAGCAAAGTTCAGATCAGCTGCTGTGCTAACGGCGAAGGATATGGGAATGGATGGTCAGGTTTTAATTCAGTATGTAACTGCTGAATGTGACAAGTATATTGAACGGGAAGAAAGAAGATTAGAAAAAGAGGCCGAAAGAAAATTAGAATCTGAAAGGTTGGCTGAAGAGAAGAGGTTACAAATTGAGGCTGAGACTAAGAGGTTACAAATTGAGGCTGACAAAGAGGCTAAAGCATTAGAGGCAGAAGAAAAACGACAGCAAAGGGAAGCAGAAGATAAGAGAAGGGAAGCAGAAGATAAAAAGGCCGAAAGGGAGGCAGAAGATAGAAGGTTGCAAAGGGAGCACGAATTACGACTAAGGGAGCTGGAGTTACAAGGCCAGGCTCCTGAAAATGGTGCCAGCCCTTTTGCCTCAGATGCTGCAGCTAGACAGGGTGCCTCAAACTCAGCTATGGGGTTTCATTTAGACCATTTTGTTGAAAAAGACGATGACATCAAGGGGTACCTCAGTCGTTTTGAATTATTAGCTACTACATATGGGTTAGAGAGAGAGAGAGAGGTGGAGTTTAAAGTTATCACAGGGACTGAGAGGTACTTCTTATGAAGTCTTCGCAAAAATGAACAGAGAAGACCAAGACAATTATGACATGTTAAAGCAGGCTTTGTTATTGAGGTACGAAAAAAATGGTGAATTTTATCGTAAGAAATTTAGAAATGCCAAACTGTTGTCTGGGGAGACATACCACCAATTCTCTGCCAGACTGGAAACCTATTTGGAGAAATGGACTGCTCTGGGGAAGACCCAAGATCTTAAAGAGATGATCATGATAGAGCAATTGAGAGAGTCCATGGCTCCAGACATGAGAAAATTTCTCATGGAACAAGGTGCAGAGAAGGTGGGGGAGATTTTAAATGTCGCTGAGAGGTATCAGGAAGCCCAGGCAGAGGTAAGTGGCACTAAAAAGAACACATAGAAACTTTTAAAGCTCCACAGCCATTTAATAAATTTGAAAATAGAGAACAGGGTAATAAGGGCAGGACAAACCTTGAACGGCCAAAAAATGACTATCGAGACAGAAACTCACAGTTCAATGACCAAAAATACAATGAAAGAAAACCGTTTAACCAAGGAAAAAGATGGTGCAAATGGTGCAAGAAAGATAACCATAACACCGAATTTTGTAGAAGGAAACCTTCAAACATTGCTGCAATGAAATCGGGGACTCAAAGATTAAAGGTTAATCCTAATGGACAGCAGGAACCTTATCACCCCCCAGTTTGTGAGGATGTTATTTGTAATGGGGTCACCATAAGGTGCCTTTATGATACAGGTTTGGATTATGATTCAGTTGTGAAGTCTAGCCTAGTGGACCCAAGTCAGTATACCACAGAAACAGTGGAAATACAAGGGGCGACTAAGGACATACCACTCATGACACTTCCCATCGCAGGGATAACGGCGAAAACTCGCTATGTGGAAGGAGAAATCAGAGCAGCAGTGATAGATGAACCAATCTACCCTCTGATATTGGGGTGTAGATACGTCTTCTTGGGGAATCCCGAGAGACCTGTGATCATGGCGACAGTGCAGACCAGGTCACAGAAAAAGGAGGAAGAAGGTGAACCTATAAATGCTCATCCAGAGGAGATGAGGAAGGCGCAGGCTGAGGATAGGACACTCAAGCCATGTTTTAAAAAATTGCCCAAATGCCACACACCTCCAAGCAAAGGAGAATATTTTATGAAGGACAGATTGCTATATAGGAAGACAGGAACTAGATCCACTGGTCACGGACAGTTGGTTCTTCCCAAGGTATATAGGGCAAATTTAATAAGGAGCTTACATGTTGGAAAGGATGGTGACCATGAGAAAGTCGGTACCATCTGCCAAAAAGTTGCTCGAAAATACTATTGGCCCGACGTAAATGTCGATATTGAAAACTTTGTAGAAGCATGTGGCGTATTTCATGAGGGAACACCCACAAAGGGAAAATATGTGCAGGACCTAGAAACGCCACGGGGCAAATTTAGGCCTGGAAGGAAAACTAATTATACTCAGGTAGACAAAGTGCAATGGGAGCCCCCTTTTCACACCCAGTCTTCACTTGAATGGATTAACATGGCCACTATGCGACGAGTACAAAGACGAAAATTACCCCAGAATAAACTGACAATCCCTCGGTCAGGATTATATAAACTGGATGAAACTAAAAGAGAGCGAAGATCTCTCATAAGCAATCTAAAGTGGGGAGACAAACCCAAGAAGAAAATTGGTAGTGGTCGATTTGTGAGTGATGATTCTAGGAAGAAAAGTCCTCATTATAAAGCTTCTAATGGACGGGACCAGACGGGTTCCATGAAAAATAAGGATAAAAATTTAAAGGTCCAGATGTAGCACTATTAAGGACCTGGACAGATGAGAAGGCAGAAGAGACTGTTACCTCGTCTTATCAATACGTGAACGAACTGACCACTCGTCTGAAAGCTGGATGGAAACTGGCAAATGATAATTTGAGACAAGCCAGGAAGAAACATGCAGCATATTTTAATAGGAAGGCAAAGGACAGAGAACTAGCTGTGGGAGAGAAGGTGCTTCTTGTACTACCCGGCAGCCAGAATAAATTACAAATTGGATGGCAAGGTCCATATACGGTTCTAGAGAAGGTGTCTAGAACAAACTATAAAATTGACAAAAAGGGGAAGGAGAAAGTTTATCATGTAAACCTGTTAAAGAAGTATCTGGACAGACCACTCCAGGAAAGCACCCCCTTACTGACCTTGGCTATCGCAACTCAAATGCAAAAGGAACCACTCACCTCGCATGAATACCCATTACATCTTCGTGAAACAGCGGCACAAGTAAAAGTCAGCAAGCACCTGACTAAAACTCAGAGGGAGAGAGTTCAACAGGTTCTGGAGGAACATACAGATGTATTAACAGATAAACCAGGACATACAAATTTGCTACAGTATGATATGAAACTGGTAGACTAAAACCCAATCTGTATGAGAGCCTATTCTATTCCGTTCGCGAAGGAGAAGGCATTGAAGGAAGAAATAGATTATTTGTTGAAGGAGGGGATTATTTCACACAGTGAATCATCTTTTAGCTCCAGTGTCGTTTTGTTGAGAAAACCGTCTGGGGAACACAGACTGTGCATAGATTACAGGAAACTGAATGCTGTCACAGAAGGACAAGTGGATCTATTACCAGACACAAAACAGTTATTTGCCAGATTAAACAAAGCAAAATACTTTTCAAAGGTGGATCTTAGTAAAGGCTATTACCAGATTCCAGTGAAGCCTGAAGTGAGACCTTATTTAGCGTTTCGCACATCGGAAGGACATTATGAATTCAACATGCTACCATTCGGACTGAAAAATGCTCCGAGTGTATTTTCAGGGATGATGCGCAAATTGTTGGATCCCCTGAATAACCCATGTATCACGAATTTCATGGATGATATTCTCGTCGCCACAGAGACATTTGAAGAACACATTGACGCTCTAAAAATGTTATTTGATAGGCTTAGGGAGGCGAACTTAACTGCTAGGCCAACCAAATGTTGTATTGGATGCAAAGA
Source organism: Oreohelix idahoensis (assembly GCA_024509875.1). Lineage (NCBI taxonomy): Eukaryota > Metazoa > Mollusca > Gastropoda > Stylommatophora > Oreohelicidae > Oreohelix > Oreohelix idahoensis. The sequence goes on from JAMPIV010012396.1 coordinate 52,001, forward strand.
GTTGGAATTCTTGGGACACACTGTATATCAGGGTAACATGACCCCTGATCCCAAGAACTTGGAAAAACTGCAGAGAGCACCTAGACCACAAACAAAAAAAGGACGTGCGATCATTCGTGTCGTTATGCGGATTTTATCAAAAGTATATCAGAAATTTTAACTCTATTTGTGCTCCTCTGACTGTTCTGACTCGCAAGGGACTTCCAGATAAAATTATTTGGACTGCGCAATGTGAATTAGCTTTCCAAGAATTAAAGGAAAAACTCACTAGCAAGCCTATTCTCAAATTGCCTGATTTGACACAGGACTTTGTGGTGAGAACAGATGCAAGTAATGTAGGCCTCGGGGCGGCCTTGTTGCAGAGGTCATCTTCACCCGATGGGGAACTGAACCCAGTCGCTTATGCAAGCCGCAAATTGAATAAAGCGGAACAAGGATATTCCACAAGCGAAAAGGAATGTTTAGCGTTAATCTGGGCAATAAAGAAGTTTCAAATCTCTCTGTATGGTAGGACTTTTGTGGTCCAGACGGATCATCAGCCCCTCGTATTCTTATCTCAGGCTAAGCATGAAAACGCAAGATTGTTGAGGTGGTCTTTATTGTTGCAACCTTATCAGTTTATTATCCAATACATCCCAGGGTCCTTGAATGTCGGTGCAGATTTCCTCAGTCGGCACCCCTGTGATCAAGATTAGTAGTGGCAGGCGTGAGGAGAGATTTTATCTATGTGTATCACTGGTTTTGGAACTTGCCGTAGTGCATGTTCTCAGGTGGGGACATGTGTGATGATGTCACCATGATACAACGTTAAAATATCTCCAAAATTAACGATGAAATGTAGGGTTAAAAATAATGCGTCAGATACTAGGAGACATGCTCGCCCATGCCAGCCTTTCCCACCGCCATTTAAAACTAACAAGTTAGAAGTGCAGACGAAACGTTTACCCTTTGTAGACGGGAGAGAACGGAGGACACAAAAAAGGAAAAATATGACTGAACATGTGTTTGAAGTTCGACCGGCAAAAAAGACGCAAGTGGGGGTGAAAGGAAAAAAATTCACGTCCCCTAGTTGACATAAAGTAAGGAAATGGACAAGAAACGGACATTAGCTCTTGATCGAGACAGTCATTTCTTGGGCGTGTTTCGATACTTGGTCTTTATTTGAATGCCGCGGCTAAACACATGAGGGATGGTTCTCGAACAAATTTCAAAAATTAAACTTGAGAAAAAATATGTTTTTTCTTAATACTAGAGTTATGAAAATAAAACCTAGCTAGTTTGATAGCCCATCTTGAGCAGAGAAATAATATGCTTTCATTTATACAGACGAATAGATAATAAAGAAGATATTGACAAAAGACTGTATTGTTCATATCATACAAGCGAATGCACTGTTAACCCAATGTCATTAAAAGTTACCAAAATCTTGGCCTTGAGTCTGCAAACGTAAAAATCGAGCTGTAATTAAAGAGAGGGAATGTGGTGGAGAATTGTAGCTAAATATAACTTAGGCAGCAGATTCGTGTAGGAAATACATGTAAAACCAAGTGTGTTTTTATGAAAAAACAAGTAGAGACAGACGGACTAACAGACCGTAATACATACTTGACTGAGATATGACTGAAGTGACTTTTGGTTGAAGATTTGAAAGAAAGGGGGGAAGTCGGCGATTGGCCAACGCATTTTATAGTAGCGGGATAGAGAGGTGAAAGTTTGCCATTCGACATAAGTCTGTTCAGAGAAGCAGTTTGAATCCACGATGGTGTTGATTCCATACGAATATAACTATATAGTGGGACGCCATCATACAGCCAGCAGCTCAGCTGAGTTTTGCTAGTAAATTTAACTGTGTTCTCAATTCTGAATTCTGGTAAGAATGAACAATATTTATTCTGTATATTTTAATAATTCGAGTGATTGATACTGCCATATCATAAAAATGATTACGACAAGTAAGTGTTCGCTCTGGATCCCCAACGCTAGATCAGGGTCTAGAGACATACATACAAAGACAATATATAGGCACGCCTAACTGAAACTATGAAAAAGGATCTAGTGTTGAGATCAGTGGAACATATCACCTATCTTATTTAATAGCAGGAAGCTATTGAACATATCTCAGATGTAATGTAGTCTTGGAGAACTAATACTATGTGAAACCAACTTGGTAAGATGTGCTGTGTGGTCAGAGAGATCTGACCCAGTCTATGTGGTATTGTTGTTGTGTAGTGTTGTGTGCAGAAGTGGTTCAGGAAGTAGAGTTCTGACACATGACCAATACTTTTGTTTCAGAACTGTGAGTTTCTATTTGGCACCAAAGCGGTGTCAAATGCTGTAGTAATATATACAAGTGTGGACCAGAGTAGTCTATCATTGTGTCAGAGCAGCCGTATATTGCCCCCAGCACGGAGAGGTGGGGCCACAAGACTTTTGTACAGGATCGACGCAGTCGAGATAAGTCATATCTGGCCTGCTGGACTTTCACCAACGACATTTTCAACTAAATTATCCCTAATTTACCAGTAAATAAAGCCATGACATTGGGGAAATTAAACTATATATATTTATTCCTAAAGTCAACGGACAATGTTTGGCAGTCAAAGACTGGGAGTGATTACACCATCCCAACAGCATATCTAGTTATAAGTTCTCCTGTGACTATCTTAATATAATTACTATTAACCAGTCATTTGAAATAATTAATTACACATTTTCCATTTTATTATGTCATATGATTTTGCATTCCATTTATGACTCCATAATATTTCTTATGTTCTGACCAACTAAACATTTGGTTCAGAACAAAATAAATTTATCAAAAGATTTAACTGTAAAAAACTAAAATAACCTGAGTTAGTTCAGTGTGTTATAAATTTTATTAATATTATTAGACTTCTTAAATATCTGTGTGTGTGTGTGTGTGTAATTTACCACAACACATTACATATCAGTACCCTAAATTTTAACGTAGCCACATTCATTAGTAAAAAAGATATGTGTGAGGTCGTTAGTGGTAGTAAGAAGGGCCTTCTGTAATTCACATCTACATTTATCTCAGGAGCCTTCACAGCTGACCTCATACATCACACTAGGTAACATCAACCATACAATACCATCAAAATCCACTACACCCTTGACTTTTGACGAGTAGTATATATCTGCGGTTATCCAAATTCGATTAAACTGATAACTACATTAGTTCAAGAGAAGTAGCGATTTACACACCACTTTCATTTGCACTAAAACATTAAATGTTACACATTGCTTTTATGGGGAATGCAATACTCGTGTTGTCCGTCTACTGTTGTCGTTCAAACAGTTTGATTATTGTAAAAGGTTCATTACTCGTGAACTTAAAAAACCGGTGTTTCTGTTACATGTATTACAGACGGTACTTTCACTACTGTGGTTATTTCATTATAGGCGACCGTCATTAGATATTTGTAGTGAAAATCATTTGGATGTATTAAATACGAAGACATGGAGTAACCTTCCTAAATGACATGTGGAGCAGTGATAATGATCTAGTGGACCGTAAATTGACTAAATAACTAACATTTCTTTTATGTCATCGTGTCTCGTAATTGTTCGTGCATATTTTAAAATCTTGCCCTGGTCGACTTACTGCCTTTGAGAAGCCATGGTCGACTTAATGCCTCTGAGAACAACGTTCGAAGTTTGACGAAACCCCAGTTCATGTACTGTTTATCAATTGTGTTGTTGGCTTCTTTCCATAATCAAACTGTTCATGCACACCGTCATTTTCGCACTTTTCTATTTTCGGGAGAGTACATATAAGGGAAACAGTACAATTAGTGTCTACCTTTCAACCACAGTTGCACCCCTTAGCTGTGGTAGAAAGGTAATGTACTCTATCGAAAATAGAAAAAGTGCGCAAATGACTGTGTGCATGATGTGACCGACCGACGTACTTACGGCGGGAATTATGGTATTGAATGAGTAATAAAGTTTTTCGTAAAGAAATGTAAACAAATCAGGGGCTATAATCAAGTTTAAAAAAAATTCAAACGTAATTAAGGGAAGTAAAATAAATGTAGTTTCTATCAGTATCAAGGGAAACAATGCAAATGATACAATTATTATTAAAAGGTCGTAATTTACAACACTACATTTCTTTCTTTTACACAGCAATTTAAATTATTTAAACAAACACATTACGTTTTATGCGAAAATAAAACAAATATTACTTTTATGTAGTATTTAAGTTATTAATTCTGTTTGTATAGATTTAATTACATTTTACCAAGCAGTTTCTGTTTATTTAGCAAATATTACATAGTTTTTCAAAGACTAGGGACTACATAACAACGACTTTCTAACTAAAATGTAGTGCTCAGTATAAAGCAAAGCCTTTTGGCTAAGATCAAAGTGTCTTAACCAGGGCCGGGATCACAAACAATTTACACATTTACCTCAATATAGTCAACAGACATCACTTTGAGCCCCAGAAGGGGTAAAAAAAAAAAATCTTTAATAAAAGAAAAGGGTCTTTATCACATTGCTGGACCGAAGGTCTTCTACAATTGGACATGTACCAATCTTAAGCGGGGTACTCCTCTCCAAATTAAGGCAACATTTAAGTTTTTTTTGTTTTTTTGTGGAACTTAAAAAAAAAAAAACTAGCTCAGAGCTAAACAAAATTTTTAAAATAAAAAGTAACCAGCTTAAAGCTAAACAATACACCAGAACGAAAGATCTTCTTCATTTAGACATGTGTCCTACTATAAGAGGCGTTATCCGTATGTCTAGGTTGAATGGGTCGTGTCTCACCGAAAAGAGAAACTTTTATTTTAAAAATACAGCTCAATACAATCACTATGTCTTTTATATTTGAAGTATGTATGACAGAAAATAATAATCTTTTTTTTTTTTTTTTAAAAGCAATAATCTATATACGTTTGAAAAGAACGTGCTACGAAAAACTGTAGTAAGAACGTTAACAATGTTGAGTTGGATTATTCTTAGTCACTTAAAGCATAAGTCATTTACGTAAATGATAATTCATTTTCACTCGAATATCAAAATATTATAGTTTGATTTTGACATTTTATACGTTTCCTATACAGTTATTATGAAAATACCGGGCAACGCCGGGTACTTACAACTAGTATATATATATATATATATATATATATATATATGTGTGTGTGTGTGTGTGTGTGTGTGTGTGTGTGTGTGTGCGTGCGTGTGTGTGTGTGTGTGTGTGAAATGTGTTATACTTTCAAAATAAATTATTTCAATTTGTGAATTCTGCATTAAAAAAAACTACATTAGATTTGCCTTCATCTGTTAGGTGATGTTAATTCCGTCTTTATTGTTTAAAAAAAAAAAAAATACCAGTTTTTTCACCGTTGTAAAGATGTTCGTTCCTTAGATAGTTTTTTACTAAGAGCTTCGTACTCTAAGGTCTGAGATAGAACCTGTAGATAAATAACCCCGTAGTTTTTAAAATAATTTACAAATAGCTCCGTTGTTTACGAAATAGTTTATAGGTAACTCAATCTGTCACTAGATGGCTTACTACACACACAATAGTCTTTATAATCCAAATTACAGGGTAGTCTATAAATCTTCTTCTTTTTTTCTTTTATCCTTAGCCGCCAACCGTCAAAGCAGTCAGTGGCCATTACGCCTGGTGGCGTCTTGTAGGGCAGCAACAAATTAATTCCACTGTGCTTGGTCGGTGGCCATCCTTCTTACAGTGCACCAACTCTCGTTCATTCTTTGCATCTCAGCCTCCACAGTCCTCCACCACGTTGCTTTCGGTCGGCCTCTCTTTCGTTTTCCTTCCGGGGTCCATAGCATAGCTGTTCTTGTGATGGCATCGGGGTCTCTTCTGAGAACATGGCCAACCCAATTCCAGCGTCTGCCAGTTATGATGGTGTGCATGTCCTCTTGCTTGCTCCGAGTAAGCAGTTCTTGGTTGTTGATGGTATTCGGCCAAAAGATTCGGACAATTTTTCTATAGTCTATGAATACAAGTGACTATTTAAGGCATCGTCTGTGTTAGGTTTGGGAGTTGTGACGTATAATGGAAAAAGGGACTACAGTAATCTGACAGACTTTGTAAATCTCGTAGAGCTCTATGATTTGCTAGCTAAAACCATGCATTTGCTGCCTGTCTTTACTCACACAATCGTATTTTTCATCCCCGCCTCTTTTCTTTGATCATAAGCAAACGAAGTGTTTAAAAACTTTCGTGACCTGCCCGTCATAATAGGTAGCGAATCAGGTTTGTTTATCTCATCTTCTCACGCGAGCTTATCTGTCAATCATACGATACCTGACAGACTATACGTGAAAAACACAGAATCTTTTGAAGTCTACGAAGGGAACTCCAAAACTCCCCGAGTCAACTTTGATGTCGAGTCGCGGTCAAAATCTGAGAGAACCCCGTTACACGTAATAAGTCTTTTGATGCCGGTCGAAAGCGCTCGATGGAAGACCGGCCGTAAGCCTTTATCTTGTAACTCTGTTTCTGATTCCTCGTTACACATAGTAACGTGAAAAGTGACATCATCGATAGATCAGAGAAATATAATGATATATAAACTGTGTTTTCTTAAAACTGCTATCAGTTGTCACTCAAAAAATTTTGAATAGTCTAAGCACGCAGTTCTAGAACCATTATTGTGGAAAATGTGTTATTAGCATTTGGGGGGATTTTTCATTCTGATTTTCTAGTAATAGAAATTAGTGCTTATGTGTTTAAAAGTGTTAGCTTTTACCATTATAATTCACTTAGATTTTCTAGCTGTTAAAACTAGTGAAATAAAATAACGCGTAGCTATTTCATACCAGATGTTCAGTTATAATGTTACTTTTCACCACACGCTTTCTCACACAAGAAGAGACGGTTTTAGCTGACTGGTTTATATGCTAGGCGTGACTGATAGTGACAGAAAAGAATTCACGCTTTATTTCAATGTGCGTATTTATTATAAGTGCCTATTATTTTAATACCATACGATGACTAACAGACGCCGACAATTTAATAGCTATTAAAGACAGGCGATACTTTGTGTAAGTGCGCATATGGATCATTAAATAATAATTTACATTGCACACTGACTTCCGGCACGAGAAGGGGCAGGAGAGTTTCATAACTCCATCCGACCTAAAATCTCAGCGCTAGCAAAGGCTGACCATGTAGGCATAAAGGAAAACGCCGTGTGCCTTTTAAATTTAATCAAGACTGACGGAGTGTATAAGAGATCGTCTTGTCTCTGTCTGTGTGCATATATGAAGCTATATAGAATAGTAGCATTTTTCCATAAATGTTTTTCTTATATTTCTAGCAGACCTGATCAAGAGCATCCAGCGGTTTTTTTCTGATTGGTTAATGTTGTCTCTTTTTCTTGGCTTGTGCGTCACCAATTTAATTTGTGAGCGAGTATTCGCCCAAGATACATGAGAAACATTTTAACTTATAAGTTTAACTGGACTTACCAAACCCAGATATTTTTTCCAATTTTACCAGCCCACTGGGGTGTACAAAATAACATTATTGTTCCCGACTTCTGACAGTCGTATTCAAGCGGATTTATCCAGATTTTACGCGGTGCAGAATCGGAGCTCTAACATAGAGTTGTCCGACAGGATTATCATCATTTATCAATTGTAACATTTTTTTAGCAACCAGATGTTTCCCAATACTGGAAGTATTTTCCTCTTTTAACTGTGAACCACAAGAGCACGTTCATACATCAACTATTGGCGGTGACATTTTGTTCATCCAGGGAAAAATAAAACACCCGATTCGGCGATCACCTCACTAGTCTTTGTTTGTTAGAGGATGAACTGGGGCCAATTTTGGAAGTGGAACTGATAATATATACTCTGGGACAATTGTATATCCAAGGGATATCACCAAGAGTAGGTAAGAGTGAGTGAGTGGCCACTGTTTGAAAGAGAGTGAGTATTTTTCTTTTTTTCAGGGAATTTACCAACATTGGATTTGCTTAAACTTGTTTACTTTACTGGGTAGCATATAGTAGGAACTTGGTTACTTTACTGTCTACTCTGTAACATAGTGCTAACCTTCGACCTTTGGGTTATTAACTTTTGGGTTCTTTTCTCCATAAGGGGAGGGCGCATTTATTCTGCTATTTCATATGTATGTAAATCTGATTTTATTTGACCTTTCTTTAGATATTGGTGTTTTCAAGTTTAATGATAATAAACAACAAAGAAACTTACCTTTGTGTGTTGGTCAGACCCATACCCAAGTAACCGTAGTTTTTCACGTTTGTGTGTCTTGTTGTCACATAGCTGTGTGTATGTGTAGTTAAACTTATATTTATATGTATGAGGAGGGCAAGGTTGTCTTGTACTAAATTATAGACGTATAGATAGGCTGGAATAGAGAAACTTACTCATTCCAGAGACATATCTTTTTCCTTAAGCTACCACCCGTGAAATCTATTTCTCACACCATTCTCACGTACCTATCACCATCCACTCTACTCAGACGGGCCAAAAATAACTCACAACCTATCTGTACGACAGGAGTGTACAAGGGGACCAACAAATACCTGCGATTGCTACAAGTAATCAGGGTCGGTGCTATTATTAGGCCAGCTAGGCAGCCGTATAAGGCGCAGCTCTCAGAGGGGCGCAGTACTGACTTTTGAGGGGCACAGTTGTATACATATTCGTTTTTTGTAACCCATGTAAATAATGCAACTGACAACCACGCGCCCTTATTGTGCCCTGCAATGCACGCTCTTTAAACTTGATATTCAATGATACCGCTAAGTGTTGTCTGGAAACAACTAGTTTCTTCAGTTTGATCCGACAAATCTATCATTATTTCTCTGCATCGACTCAGCGTTGGCAAATTCTAATTAACAATGTATCTGACTTAGGTATAACTGTTAAGCCATTGAGTGAAACAAGATGGGAGAGTCGGATCGATGCTTTGAAACCACTGAGATATCATCTTGGTAATACAGTATACATGATGCTTAAATAGAGATCTTGATGACTTCCGGAATTAAAGCTAAGGCCCTTGCTGATGAAATTTGTAAGCTCAAGTTTGTCGTATCCCTTGTTGCATGGTACAACATTCTTTTTGAAGTCAATCTTACAAGCAAGCTACAACAAACTTAGGAAGCTGATTTATATTCAACTACAAGCCAATGACAAGTGACCAAGAATTACCTTGCGGGCTGCAGGTGTGAAAAGGGTTTTCAACAAGTTTTGATAAATGTTACTGATATTGCAAAGGTGCTAGTGAGACTACCAAACTTTGAGGCAGAAGAAGTTATAAAAAGGAGAAAGAAACGGCAGTTTGAGTATGAGACCCAAGAAGAAGCACTGCAAGATCCAAAACAGACATTCATAGTATGTTTCTACAATGTTGTTTTAGACATGGCCACACAATCTATTGAAGAGAGATTGCAACAGCTACAACTATATAATTTCCTATTTAGCTACCTGTATGACATGTACAATATCAACAAAAAATCTACTGCAGGCCTGTAAGAATTTGAAAAAAATCATTGATGCACAATGGACACAAGGATATTGATGCTGAAGATCTGTGCTGTGAACTTGTAGCAATAGATCAAAGGCTTTCAAGGCGTGTCCCGCCACAAGGAGTACTTACAACAAAACCTCCTGGATAATGTGCCTAATTTTTCTGTTGCTCTCACACTTCTAGTGTCAATTGCAAGTGGTGAACGCAGTTTCTCAAAGCTCAAACTTATAACAACTCATATACGCTCAACAATGTTGCAAAAGAGACTATTTGGTTTGGCAATTATATCAAATGAACATGCCAAGCACCAGGAACCGACCAAAGAAATAGGTGATAAAACTTTCACAGGAAAAGGCACGCAAAGTGAGATTTTGATGTGCCTCAAATTGAAACTTTTAAGAGACTTAAATTTTAACATCACAATTCACAAGATTATTCACAATGATTTGTGTGCTAAAAAACGTTCCTGGTATTGAGAGAAAGACCAGCCAAAATGAAACAGAAAGGAGAGTCCTAACCACAAAATATATAGAGAAACATTACCCAAGCAACACCTGGATCCATGCATACACAGATGGATCAGCAACTAATGCAACAGAAGATGGGGGTGGAGGAGTCTTCCTGAGCTTTGTCGTAAATTTATTTTGAGAGAAAAGAGTCGTAGAAATAGTGGTCCGGTTTTGAGTGGAAAATGATGATGGAAAGCTCAGTGATAGAAAATGTAGAGATTTAATAGTTACTTCACAGCGTGCTGGAGGAGAGTAAAGACAGACTTATTTACGACAAATCGTGTCTCTCAATCTTCTCTTTCACTCTCCTGGTCAAACAATTATTTGCCAGTTTTCCAGACTCGCATCTGCGCGCACACCGATTCGGTGTTTTCAAACACACACACGACGTTGATACAAACTATATTAAACGAATAGGGGAAAAGTTGGGCTTTGGGTATATCCAACACACAGAACTAAATGAGTTTAGGTGATTTTATTCACTTTAAACATCAATCACTAAAAATATCAGATATTACATAAATTATCATAAGTACACAAATGCAAATAACAAGTTTGGGAGGGGGTGAAGAAGATTGGTATCGACTAAGCCCTTCCCGCTCATTAGACAAAGACAAACCCAGTCCAGAGATAGATAATATCAGGAACACGGGTACGTTAACCTAACAGTAAAGTTAATTACTCTGAAAGAGGTGTTACCAAGTTAGGTATAAGTGATAGAAAAAAAAACCTGTTCTTCCCAGCTATTCTTCCCTTTACTAAGCAAATGGAAAGGAGGTGGTTTTAAACAGAGTTAACAAATTATCAACTATCCCACTTAAAGGAACAATGTAGGGTATACAGAAAAGATATATGTTACCAGGTAAGCAAGTTAACAAAATGGTCACACAAAAGAATTAATTTCCTGTCATTCATACACGCGCTAGCAAAGGCCTTCACTCATCTTGCTCTCACTTACCGATTGTGAAAAAATCTTGCACTCCATAGAATAACACAACAGCAGTTACACCTCAACTAAATGTATGAGTGTTTGTTCAAGTTCTAGCCCCAGATTATCGGGTAGGCGGTCAGCACATAAAAGGATCCCGTAATCGCTGGAAAATGAATCTGTAGTTGTGTCTCTTTTCTTAATAACAGTTTCTATGGGAGGGCACGGTCTCTGATACCGGGGTGAGGATGGTGTGGTCTATTTGACTATGCCGCTGATAATAAAACTCTTACGCGTGCTGGTACACTTTATCCGTGAGGTATGGTTTAAGTCCAGTGAGAAAACTAGTCACATCACTGTTCAGGAAATTATGAATTAACTCTCTGTGTCAGTAAACTAACAAAGCTCGGGCCAGTGTTCTTCTTCCCGTTACGACTTAAGTTGTTTGATGGTGCGTTAAATTTGTCTTTGGGTGTGCTTTCTTTGCTATAAGTTAGATAGCGTAATTCCAAACATAGAATCGCCTCAAAGATTAAAAATTTACACAGTCTCAACAAGTTCTGCGTCAGGGGAACTCTACACACTGTTTATGCTTTGCTTTGCTTAGATTGATTTCTTTATTGCTTTCTTAATGCTGGGATCGCACAGGTTACGATCACTCTGTATGAAAGAAAAAAAAGACATGTAATATACCGAAAACAAATAACCTTCTAAAGCGCGATGAATTTCCCGTTAAGCCTATTATATATATGCTCGCGTATTTAATTATGTATTTAATAAACACTGCGCGAGTTCTAGTGGTTAAAAAAACACACATCTATAAAACTAGGACTTAACTGAATTTATTAATTATAAATTCCTTCGCGACTTTAAAAGTTAATTTAAGCATCTATTATCTTTTGAAATAATATAATAGATAGATCATTATATTTAAAACTGGAACTCTTGAGATGGTTTAATTAAATAGATTTAAATTAACACAGAATCCCTTTAAATAGAATGACTGAGCTAGACCACTGATCACTTTACATAATATATATTTTACCGCTTTGCACAGAATTAGAAATCACTGCAAATATATATAAAATCCAGGGGAAAATCTATAACAAGATTTCAATAAAGCTAGTGCTTCTGTAAAGGTCTGGCCAGCGAGTGATAACGTGTCTAGTTCTTCATGGTCTATTTAGCTAAAATGGAATGTAAGTTGAGTGGGACATGATAAACTTGACAACTTATTTGATCTCACGAACTTTTGGGGATCTGACCGCCAAATCAAGAGAAGAAGCCGCCCCCTGGTCTTCGTATCCGCTCGCTGCTGCCCGTTTCGCTTTCCCCCGTTCGCTCGGTTCCTCGATTGACACCGAGACGCGAAATTAGCGGCAAGCAACTGCGTCTCGTATCAGGGAAAACTACTGTCTTTGATAGCGCCGATAGTCTCCCCTAAGATCCCTCGGTCTGTCTCTTGATCTCGTCGCTGTATCCTACATGAGTCCCGGTGGAATGCGTTCTGGCAAACGAAAAGTTACAACAAATGTTCAGGGGTTCTAATGTTATGAAAAGCTAAAGGTCCCTTTAAATCATCCATCATATCAGGGAAAATTCACTTGTCAAACTAGACGTACGTCACAATCGTCCCCACTTTTAGACATGAAACCATTTTTCATGTTTTCATTTTTGACAATGGAGGTGACCTGATTGGTGATTTTAGGATGAGTGGTATCTTCAGTTTGCTCTTCTTCCTCTGTAGACCAGTTTCTACTCAGAAAATCAGCCCCGACATTCTGTCTTCCCGGAATATATTCCACTTTGAAAGAATAGACGCTTAGAAGGAGGGCCCAACGCATGATCCTAGCGTTAAATTCTTTATTGGCACCAAGAAATGCTAACGGAGCGTGGTCTGTTTGCACCGTGAACGATGTACCATAAAGAAACTCATGATGGCGTCTGATACCGTCAATCAGAGCAAGACATTCCCTTTCAACTACGCTGTAGTTCCGTTCCGCTTTATTTAATTTCCGACTGCCATAGGCAACTGGAAATAGCATGTTCAGGTCACTGTCATCGGCTTGAAGCAGTGTTGACCCGATGCCCTGACCTGACGCGTCGACTCTCAGTACAAAAGGTTTCTTGAGGTCAGGCAACGTCAAAATGGGGTATGCAGACAACTGTCCTTTCAAAGTGCTATACGCGTGTTCGCACTTTTGATCCCATATGACCTTATCAGGACAACCTTTCTTTGTGAGGTCAGTCAGAGGTGCCGTCAGTCCGTTGAAGTTCTGGATGTACTTCTGATAGTATGCACATAGCGATATGAAGGAACGTACGTCTTTCTTCATTCGGGGTCTTTTTGCTGCCACTATTTTCTCCACGTTCTTCTTAATAGGCCAACTGGATCCGTGAGAAATAGTGTGCCCCAGGAAGTCTAACTGTTCAAACCCGATGAGACATTTGCTAGGTCTGGCTGTGAGACCCGTTTCCTGTAGTCTCCTGAGGAGCATAGCAACCGTAGCAATATGTTCTTCATATGTTTCCGATGCAATTAAGATGTCATCCATGAAATTATGGATATGGGGACTTTGCAAAGGTTGTAGAAGCTTCCTCATCATCCTGGTGAACACTCCTGGTGCGTTATGCAAACCGAACGGCATCACGTTAAATGTGTAATGTCCTTCACTAGTGCTGAAAGCTAACAAAGGTTTAATTTCCTCCTTGACTGGTATTTGATAATAACCTTTACTGAGGTCAATCTTGGAGAAGATCTTAGCTTTGCTGAGCTTGGTGAACAGCTCAGAAACAGTTTGGAGAGGTTCGGGCTGGAATTCCGTTACAGCGTTTAGCAACCTGTAATCAATGCACAGCCGAACTTCCTTATTGGGCTTCTGCAACAGCACTACACTCGAGCTGTAAGGAGATGTAGACTCACTGATAATTCCTGCCTGACGCAGCTTGTCTATTTCTCCGCGAAGTGCATCAGCTTTAGCGTACGGGATGGGGTAAACTCTGGTTTGAACAGGGGTCTCGTTTGTTAATTTCATATCAAATTCAATGAGATTTGTTCGACCAGGTACATCCGTTAAGACTGCATTGTACTGTTTTAGTAGAGCCCTGGTTTCTGTTTGTTGTTCTGGTGAGAGATTGTCGCCGAACTTGACATCTTTAAAGGATTCTGTGGGTTGCAATGGATACTCCATGCAACCATCATCATCTTCCTCGTCTTCCGTTGCTATGGCGACAGCCAGGAGATGCTCGGAGGATGGCACCGGTCTTTCCAAATATTTCTTTAGCAGATTTATGTGGAAGACCTTCTCCTTTCCTTTGATGGAGATCTTGTAGTTGGTACGTGAGATCTTTTTAAGGACGGTAAACGGTCCTTGCCATCCGATGCGAAGTTTATTGCTTCCGGTTGGAAGTAGCAATAGGACTTTCTCCCCTGGTTGTAGTTCTCTCTCTTTTGCAGCTTTGTTGTATCTTTTAGTAATTTTAGCGCGGGCTTTCTTAAGGTTGGTAGTAGCTAGATCCCATCCTAGCTTTAGCCTTTCCTTAAGCTCAGATACATACTTGCTTGCAGAGACGACTGTCTCGTCAGCCTTCTGGTCTGTCAGGGACCGAAGTAAGGCTTCTAGTGGCCCCTTAATAGGTCTGCCAAATAAAAGTGTAGCTGGCGCAAAACCCGTAGACGCTTGGGGTACCTCTCGGTAGGCGAATAAGGCAGCCGATATATATTGGTCCCAGTCTTCCGGTTTCCCCTGACCCAGCTTACGTAACATCATGGTGAGGGTACCGTTAAAACGTTCCACGAGCCCATTTCCGGCCGGATGGTAGGGACTTGTGTGGATATGTTTGGCCCTCAAGATCTTAAAGATCTCCTCCATTAACAGGCTACGGAATTGGGATCCATTGTCCGTCAAAACTTGTTGAGGGAATCCCAACCGTGTAAAAATTTGCACAAGGGCTTCTGCGACATGCTTGGAATTAGTGCATGGTAGCGGTACGGCTTCGGCCCACATAGTGCAAGTGTCAACTAAGGTCAGGATGAACCTGTTCCTTCTTTTGGTCTTTTCCAGAGGACCAATAATGTCGACAGCAACCCGTTCAAATGGAGTCCCTACTATTGGCATTTGCCCCATAGGTACTGGGGGTGTCAAGTGCTTGGGTGCTACCCGTTGGCACTGGGCGCAGGATTTCACGTACCTGACAATGTCAGAGTTCATTCCTGGCCACCAATAGTGGTTTTTTATTCGCTGAATAGTGGCGTTTTGTCCCATGTGTCCGCTAAAGGGAAGAGAGTGCCCCATTTCTAAGATCTGGTTTCTGTACTGCGTCGGTACTAGGAGCTGGTTATTCCCCGTGTCCGGGTTGCCCGTTCTACGATACAATACACCATCCTTTAGAAAAGATGTCTCCGTTGTGTCTGGGGTCCTTAGCCATGGGCAGTTTTTTTAAAGCAGGGCGCCAGAGTAGGGTCCTTTTGTTGCGCCTCCTTCAGTTCATTCGGCAACAAGTTTGGCGCAGGCTCCCTCTCCTTCTTGGCTTGCCCTCTTGTGGTTACCGCTGCCACAATCGGCTCCTTAGGTCTCCCAATGAACACATATCTACATCCCAGGATAACTGGGTAGATCGGATCATCCATTATGGCCGCTTTAATAACTCCTCTGACAAAGTCAGAGTGTATTTCTACCAGTGCGATAGGAAGCGTCCTGGGTGCATCACTCCTGAAAACTCCACTAAGTTTGACGGTTTCCTCTGTCTCCTGACCGGGTTTGACTAGGTGCCTAGCGACAATACAATCAAAACTTAATCCAGTGTCAAAAAGACAAGTAGTAGAGGTACCGTTCAAAATTACAGTTCCTCGAGTTGAGGGTCGGTCCCCCTCAGGTTGAGAATCACTGACATTGACTCTACCTTTCGAGGCTGTATGCAAACATCCAATGCGGTTTGCACCGGTTTGTTTGCCCTGATCAGACGTTCCTGGTGTAGGGGTCTTCCCTTTTCCTTGACCTTGGTGGCCGCGCTGCCACGTAGGCTTGTTGGGTTGATCAGAATTTTTGTTGGGGGGGTATCGGGTTTTGTAGAATTTCGATTTTTCCTGGGGAGGTTTCTGGGTATTGTTATCTCGTTGGTTATAATGTTGAGAGGAAGTGGAAGAATAGGATGCCTGCTCTAGATTCTGTTTTCGAGATGGCTCATCGGTGGGTTTACGTTTAGTGCTGGGAAGTTCGGCCATAGCATTGCTATAGCGTTCGGCTTTATTGAGTATGTCTTCAAGCCTGACTGCCCCCTGTTCAGCCAAAAATCTACGAGTTTCATTCGACAAAGTGGATTTTATCTGCTCCACAAGAACAAGTTCGAGGAGTCCCTCATATGAAAGAGGTAGGTCAGATAATTCAATGCACTTTGTCAGATAACTCGTGAGACGTGAAGAGAACTGGGGAAATGTTTCCGTGCTCTCTTTTCGGCTGTTTCTGAACAACTGCAGAAACTTTCGGGCAGTCATCTCAAACTGCTGTAGTAAGGCCTTTTTCAACATGTCGTAATCATGTTGATTCGGTCCCAGCTTTGTGTACACGTCATAAGCATTGCCTTTCAGTGACGTTGAAAGTTTGAGCGCCCAGCGGGTACTCTCTAACCCATAAAGATTCGCGAGTCTCTCGAATTTTTCTAGGTAGCTGTCAATTTTTTCGTTAGGGCTAGGAAAAGATTCTAAAGAAAACGACATAGCAGTTAATTGGGCAGATTGAGTACTGGAGAGGTCCATTGATTGAGACTGGGGCGAAGACGGCTCTCCGTTAGTCGAAGTAGAGGCGCCCCGACTCTCTAGAGCCTTAAGCGCCAGTTGATGCTGTCTTTCCTTGTCTCTCTCTCTCTCTCTCTCTCTCTCTCTCTGCGAGTTTCCATCTCTGCTTCAATTTTCTTCTGTTCCAAAAGACGTTCTTCCGCTTCTTTCTTATCTGCCCTCTCCTGGGCTTCTCTCCTCTCTGTTCTTTCTTTCTCTTCCTTCCTCTCAGCTTCGGCTCTCTGTTGCTTCGCCTTCCTCTCAGCTTCGGCTCTCTGTTGCTCTGCGTCATATATTTCCAATTCCTGGTTAATAAACGCGTTTGCAGCTTCTGCATCTAATCCTGCCTCTTTCGCTTCCAACCTCAAGATGGACCTCATCTTTATCCTCTCTGCCATTGTTAAAGAATAAGATGAAGTATGCTTAGAGAACTAGTAAGAAGAACCGCGAAAGGGAGGAACTCTGAACCGCTACGAGAAAAAAAAAAAACACAAGTATAAATTTACCTGTGTTACCTCCTACCTGTACTGTGCAAACTTATCGCTGCTATTATCTGGCAATTAAGGCTCTAAACGCAAGCGATTATGCCACTAAATGGTAAGTTACACTGGAAAAGAATCTACTTTTACTAACAGTAGAGAAAAATTTATATTAAAACAATTTAAAAGGAAAAAAAAATTTCCCCTAAATTTTAAATCTCTGACAACAAACTCCGTCCCTAAAGTCAATTATTGAGATGAGACGTTGTTAACTTAATTTTTAAAAATCAGAACAATCCGTCTTTAGCTAAGCTCAACTCTTCTTAACTTCAAAAACCTTTGTGACTGTAAAACAATCACGCAATCCCAGCAACTCTTATAAAGAAAGAAATATAATTATCTCCGCCAGAGGATAATTAAAATAGCAAATATATTTGTTTGTCTGTACTTTCTACTGCTGTGGAGAGAAAACAACCTGTAAATATGCTGTGTGGACAACCCAAATACTTAAAGAACGTTTGTCTAGGGGTGTAATTATTTATTTATTTCCCTAATTCACAAAGACAAATCATTCACACTCTACCTAGTTAGACCCAAACTAAATCAGACTCAAAATATCTTTAACCCGGCTATGCGATTGCCTCAAATGTAGCTCAAGATCCCAGAACCAGCCCACAAATATGTGTGCATCAAATGTATCTCAAAATTATCCCAGACGAGCCGGCCAAATATTGTCGTAAATTTATTTTGAGAGAAAAGAGTCGTAGAAACAGTGGTCCGGTTTTGAGTGGAAAATGATGATGGAAAGCTCAGTGATAGAAAATGTAGAGATTTAATAGTTACTTCACAGCGTGCTGGAGGAGAGTAAAGACAGACTTATTTACGACAAATCGTGTCTCTCAATCTTCTCTTTCACTCTCCTGGTCAAACAATTATTTGCCAGTTTTCCAGACTCGCATCTGCGCGCACACCGATTCGGTGTTTTCAAACACACACACGACGTTGATACAAACTATATTAAACGAATAGGGGAAAAGTTGGGCTTTGGGTATATCCAACACACAGAACTAAATGAGTTTAGGTGATTTTATTCACTTTAAACATCAATCACTAAAAATATCAGATATTACATAAATTATCATAAGTACACAAATGCAAATAACAAGTTTGGGAGGGGGTGAAGAAGATTGGTATCGACTAAGCCCTTCCCGCTCATTAGACAAAGACAAACCCAGTCCAGAGATAGATAATATCAGGAACACGGGTACGTTAACCTAACAGTAAAGTTAATTACTCTGAAAGAGGTGTTACCAAGTTAGGTATAAGTGATAGAAAAAAAAAACCTGTTCTTCCCAGCTGTTCTTCCCTTTACTAAGCAAATGGAAAGGAGGTGGTTTTAAACAGAGTTAACAAATTATCAACTATCCCACTTAAAGGAACAATGTAGGGTATACAGAAAAGATATATGTTACCAGGTAAGCAAGTTAACAAAATGGTCACACAAAAGAATTAATTTCCTGTCATTCATACACGCGCTAGCAAAGGCCTTCACTCATCTTGCTCTCACTTACCGATTGTGAAAAAATCTTGCACTCCATAGAATAACACAACAGCAGTTACACCTCAACTAAATGTATGAGTGTTTGTTCAAGTTCTAGCCCCAGATTATCGGGTAGGCGGTCAGCACATAAAAGGATCCCGTAATCGCTGGAAAATGAATCTGTAGTTGTGTCTCTTTTCTTAATAACAGTTTCTATGGGAGGGCACGGTCTCTGATACCGGGGTGAGGATGGTGTGGTCTATTTGACTATGCCGCTGATAATAAAACTCTTACGCGTGCTGGTACACTTTATCCGTGAGGTATGGTTTAAGTCCAGTGAGAAAACTAGTCACATCACTGTTCAGGAAATTATGAATTAACTCTCTGTGTCAGTAAACTAACAAAGCTCGGGCCAGTGTTCTTCTTCCCGTTACGACTTAAGTTGTTTGATGGTGCGTTAAATTTGTCTTTGGGTGTGCTTTCTTTGCTATAAGTTAGATAGCGGAATTCCAAACATAGAATCGCCTCAAAGATTAAAAATTTACACAGTCTCAACAAGTTCTGCGTCAGGGGAACTCTACACACTGTTTATGCTTTGCTTTGCTTAGATTGATTTCTTTATTGCTTTCTTAATGCTGGGATCGCACAGGTTACGATCACTCTGTATGAAAGAAAAAAAAAGACATGTAATATACCGAAAACAAATAACCTTCTAAAGCGCGATGAATTTCCCGTTAAGCCTATTATATATATGCTCGCGTATTTAATTATGTATTTAATAAACACTGCGCGAGTTCTAGTGGTTAAAAACACACATCTATAAAACTAGGACTTAACTGAATTTATTAATTATAAATTCCTTCGCGACTTTAAAAGTTAATTTAAGCATCTATTATCTTTTGAAATAATATAATAGATAGATCATTATATTTAAAACTGGAACTCTTGAGATGGTTTAATTAAATAGATTTAAATTAACACAGAATCCCTTTAAATAGAATGACTGAGCTAGACCACTGATCACTTTACACAATATATATTTTACCGCTTTGCACAGAATTAGAAATCACTGCAAATATATATAAAATCCAGGGGAAAATCTATAACAAGATTTCAATAAAGCTAGTGCTTCTGTAAAGGTCTGGCCAGCGAGTGATAACGTGTCTAGTTCTTCATGGTCTATTTAGCTAAAATGGAATGTAAGTTGAGTGGGACATGATAAACTTGACAACTTATTTGATCTCACGAACTTTTGGGGATCTGACCGCCAAATCAAGAGAAGAAGCCGCCCCCTGGTCTTCGTATCCGCTCGCTGCTGCCCGTTTCGCTTTCCCCCGTTCGCTCGGTTCCTCGATTGACACCGAGACGCGAAATTAGCGGCAAGCAACTGCGTCTCGTATCAGGGAAAACTACTGTCTTTGATAGCGCCGATAGTCTCCCCTAAGATCCCTCGGTCTGTCTCTTGATCTCGTCGCTGTATCCTACATGAGTCCCGGTGGAATGCGTTCTGGCAAACGAAAAGTTACAACAAATGTTCAGGGGTTCTAATATTATGAAAAGCTAAAGGTCCCTTTAAATCATCCATCATATCAGGGAAAATTCACTTGTCAAACTAGACGTACGTCACAAGCTTAAGCAATGGCACACAAAAGAAATAGGGAAATTTTTAAGTAACTTCAGAGCAGAGGCAGAGGCCTTAAAAACTACATCAGAAATTCTAATGACAGATGAAAGCTCAGAGAGACCATCTTCTCAGATGCGCTGTCAGTGATTACAACGCTGAAAAGTCAAAGTAATGCTGAACTGGATGACCTAAGAGTAACACTTCACAGACTATGTCAGCAATACAAAAGAGTCGTGATACAGTGGATCCCTTTTCACTGCAACATCCCTGGTAATGAAGAGGCTGACAGATTGGCAAAGGAAGGGGGAAAGCTTCCTCAACTTGACACAAACATAACTTATGAGGAGGCCAATAGTTTTATCAAGCGCAGGTACAGGCACAAGTGGGAAGCAGAGCATCCAGGCCACACACAAAAATGATCCGTATTACCAGCTCAGCAGAAGTGAACAAGTGGTAATCTTCAGACCTCGCACGGGTCATAACAGATTGAAATACCATCTATTCAACAAATTAAAGATAGGAACTACTGATGAGTGTGACTGTGGCACCGATAAAATGACTGCCAAACATCTGCTTCAAAGGTACCCAACATATGAGGAACAGAGAAAACGCATATGGCCATCACCAGTACCATTCCTGGAGAAAATCTACGGAGATATCAACAGCCTCAGGCTGACCACTGCTTTCTTTGAACTTATTCAAGTTGACATCTGTGGGTGAACGAAGAAGATGAAGAAGTAATGTGGAATATGGCATTTTCGGTAACTAAGCGGTCATGTGACGTGATCATGTGATAAAGTCACGTGAGGAGAAGAGAGGCGACAATTAGTAATTGAAAATATCTTTCGATCGGCGGAGCTTCAGTATAGATGCTTGTGTGCTTCAAAGCGAGTTTGTTTTCATTTCTGCATTGTCCAGCCCTGAAGTTTCACGTGTTTTGACATGTTCGTTTTATATGAGATTCTACTGAAGACAACAGTCTGCATTAGGCGTATGTTTGATGAGTGAGAAATGTTCATGATGATTAAGATAATGTACAGTTTTTGCGGTCACCCTACCTGTCGATGCTGGACCTAGTATAGTGAAGTCTCTAACACTTCGCTCCCCTAGGGCAGTATCTGCTATGGGACTACCTTTACCTTTTCTACTGTTTCTGTGATTGTCTCGGTTCAAAGATATAAACGAAGTTGTAACATATGTTGTCACATGATGATCGTGTATATCGTTTTACGGGATGAATGGAGTGGGCTCCTGCTTAAATGACATAGTTATTACGTAAGCGTGTGTGGTCAGCTTTGATGAAAACTATTCAGGACAGCAACGCAAGTGAAGTTAATTATCTATATTGTTAGTTAAATTATGGGGTACAAGTGTTGTCAGTGAGGATGAAGGAATTTCAGTGATTAATTTTTGAGTGAGAATGTGAATTAGGAGGGTTGCTAGATGGGTTTTGGGTGAACCACTTGTGTTTCATGTTCTAAACAGATAGTGCAGTAGAGAAAGTGGTACCACAAGTAATGAATTAGGAGGGTTGCTAGATGGGTTTTGGGAGAACCAAGTAAGATGAGAATTAGTTTGTTTAATTAAAAGTTATGGCTTCAGAAGTTCAGAAGACTGGTGTGTTATATGCGCTGATGATTATTAACGTTACGGAATGCAGCTTAATCTTTCTCTCCGTGGCATTGAATCAATACCATGTGTTTAGTTATATACTGCATTCCTCCGTTGGCACACCAGTTCGGATGTTCAGAACACTTATTTCGTTACGGTATTTCTTGGGACTGAATTCCTGAGTTGTTTATTGTTTCACGAAAGGGTCCATCTCCGCTAGTCCCACGTTTAATGCCAAACTCCAACAGTCTCAGCCTTGTTGATTCATCCATTGCAGTGTCATTATCCAGCAAGCAATCATTAATAGCCCTTATTATATCTCCCGTATCCATGTTCAGTGTCCCCACTATGGGTGCTCTCGAGGCCAGTCTGTCAGCTCTCCCACTGCTGCATGACCAGGACAGTAGATCCACACCAGTTCTTGAAGACTTGAGGATTCTATTGATGTTTTCCATTTCCGCCGCAGCTATCCGTTCTGAACTTTCCGAAGCATGGCTTGAGAGTCTGACAATATAACTGCCCTGGTTGAAAGAGTTTCAGACAGCCACCTCGTGCTGCAGTAACTGCCTCTACCTCCATTCTCATGCTGGAGGTTGTTGTCATGTAAGCTCCACTCTGTTCAGCGACGACGTTGCCCTTTATTCTTGCAGAGAAGCCCCATCCTGATTTCTCACCACGCACTACAGACCCATCAGTGTACACAATGGCGTCATCATCCCCAACATGATCACTTATCAGGTGATTAATCTCCAGCTCTGCTTTTCCATTGCCCCAAGATCTGCACTCTTTGCCAAGGCTAATGATGACCTGCTGGTAATTGATCCAATTCTCCCCTGACTTACTCCACTCTTCCCCTTTGGATACATTTTCAACCCTGGTCACCTGACCAATCGTAGCCTTTGCCGGTGCCATCCATCTCTTGATTCTTGCTCCATTGATGCCTTTGATGTCAGCTACGTTCCCATGTAGGGGTGTCTTTTGTAGGTGGTTACCCGCATAAATGCTTCTGCCTGGGCCATCGCATATCTGAATCTAATCAACAGCAATCCGAGCATGTATCTCATACTTACAATGGGGGTATCACGCGTACAGCCCAAAACTAGTCGCATCCCTTCATTTTGAATGCGTTCGTTCACATTGTGATACTGACAGCGTGAGTATTCCCAGTCCCTACTCGAGTACTGAAATCACGAGCTGATGATACAGGAGAAACAGTAGTCTCTGTTCCAAGCGCGCAACGGTCATTGTTTTTAAGGCTGCCAGTCCTCGCTTGCACTTCTGTATGATCAGTTCGACATGATACTTGAACGATAGCCCACGATCAAATGTTACTCCCAGATACTTCAGCTTGACTTGCCTTTCAATGTTCTGTGATGTCTGGAAGGTCTGCTTTCACAATGGAGTTATTCACAGAGCACCACATCACACATGCCTTGTTGGGATTGACCTTTGATCCGCTTTCCTCACACCATTTAGACATCGCCTGTCGTGTCTCTTGAATGCCTTGGACCATTTCCTGTCTGTCTGAACTAGTTCTGTACATGAGTATGTCATCTGCGAAAGTTAGTTTTCGTCCCAGACCTGTTGGTTGAAAGGTCGCTACTTTTGCTGTGTAGATGTTAAACAGCTCTGGTGATAGTGGAGAACCTTGGGTTAGTCCCGGGCAAATGCGCATTGGTTCTGATGTCCAAGTTCCCAAGCGAAATGCAACTGTTCTCTCCATTAAGGCTGTTATCCACCTTGTTATCCAAAGGTTTACACCACATACCATTATATAATCTATTAGGGTTGCAAAGTCCACACTGTTATAAGCATCCTCTAGGTGAATTGCGACAGCCACCGTTTCTCTTTTACCCTGGAATCCCTCGTACACATCGTACGAAAACGTTCCAGCGTTACCCCATGTTGTTTTCATAGGCCTATAGCTACCCAGGGTATCAGGAAGGATGTGTGCATTTTCGAGGCGGCTCATTACTTGTCTTGCAACTATCTTTTCAAGTAATTTACCATAGACATTCTGTAGTGTGATAATTCGAAAGCTGCTGAGCAGTGTAGGGTCCTTGCCAGGTTTAGGAAGTGGCCGAAGGTAACTGTGAAGCCAGTCTTCCGGCACCTAAGCATTATGTGTGCTGGTATTGAAATTGTTCACCATATTTATAATGGCTGTGTTGTCGAGCTGTTTAATGTGATGGTATTGTACACCATCAGGACCAGGAGCAGTGTTTCTGCTGTTTTCAATGCGTACACCACGTCCACTTCAGAAATGAGCATATCTGGCCCCTTAGGGCATTTTCCAGAACACTATCCTTTATTTTGAGGCGGGCACTTTTGTCACCTTTATCCGTTTGCTCTAAAATCGATTGAATAATGCTCTTCTCTTCTCATCGTCCGTCTTCAGGCTTAGTCCTGTAGAGCTTTTGATATTAGGGATGGGTTGACTTGCACTTTTCCTATTCATTCTTCGATGTGAGGACCAGAATTTCTGTAGTGTTTATTCCGTGCCCACCTGTGTCACAAAGTCCTCCCACACTTTATCCTTGGCCTTCCTTGCCAAACTCTTGAATCTATTAACGGCTCTTTGCTTTTTACACGCTTTTTTAAAACTTCACTTGTATGTCACTTTCATGTCACTTTCAAATCTTGCAATTGATTTTTCAATCACTTCCAGATGAGCAATAGCTCTGAAACTTGGCATAGTTGTGCATTCCCGATGACAATACTGTGACGTATAATGGAAGTATAGCCTACAGTGTCTGACAGCCCTGAAATGCCGTTAACGGTCTATGATTCGCTAGCACAGCCATGCAACTTACAGCCTGCGTTTACTCATTTTTAATCCACGCCTCTTTTCCCTGAGACGTAAACAAACTAAGTATTTACCAACTTCCGCGACCTGCCAGTCATAACAGGGAGCGAACCTGGTATGTTTACCTGAGTTTCTCACGCGAGCTGATCTGTCAATCATCAGATATCAGACAGTTGCACGTGGGAAAAACACCGGACCTTTGAAGTGAGACAATCGGGCAAAATATTTTCCCGAGGGATCCTTTGATGTTCGTACATACAGCGGGAGACAACTCTTTGATCTCCAGAAGCGGGCAAATCTACTAGAAGCCCGTTACACGGTTTAAGTCTCTGTTGTCGATTAGCAACGACCGACAGAGCGACCGTAAAACCTTTTATCTGGGGAAACGTAGTTTCCTGATTTTTTCTGCTATGCCTTATAGTGTGAAAAGTAACATCTCTAGAGAGCAGATAACAATATTGTATATAAACTGCGTCTTCTCAAATCAGTTATCAGTTGTCGCTCAGAATTTTTCGGAGTCTAAACACGTAGTCTAGAACCATTTTGTGGAAGGTGTGTTAATAGCCTTCGTGGGGATTTCATTCGGATTTTCTGGTAATAGAAATTTGTGCTTAAGTGTTAAAATGTGTTAAGTTTTACTATTATAATTCACTGTGATTTCCCAGCGTTAAAACTAGTGAAATAAAATAACGCGTAGATTCTTTTGCCAGTTGTGCAGTTTAATGTAAATTCCATCACCCGCTTTATCACACAAGAAGAGAGGTTTAGTTGACTAATTAATACACTAGACGCGACTGATAGTGGACCATATAATTCACGTTTATTCCATTTTGTGTAATTTTAGTAAATGACTGTTAGTTATACCAGACGCCGACAATCTAATAGCCATTAATGATAGGCGATATTTGTTAAGTGCGCATAGGGATAATTAAATAATAATTGACATTGTGCGCTGATCGTTGACCGGAGCAGGAGGGGAAAGTCTGCATGCCTCAACCAAACTGGCACTCGCTAAGCGACGCGCGATAGGATAGGCTAAATACACCGTGTGTCTCTTAACGTTGATCAGGACTGACGGAGAGGATGAGAGATCGTCTCGTCCCCTTCCGTGTATATATATATATATATATATATATATATATATATATATATATATATATATATATATATATATATATATATATATATATATATATATATGTGTGTAGAGACATAATAGTAGCATTTTTCTTAATGTTTCTCTATTCTCGCAGACCTGATCAAACGGCGGTCTATTTTGGTCTTTTGTGGTCTATTTTGGTCCTTTTCTTCATCTACTGATTGATTAATGTTGCCTTCTTCTTGGCTTATGTGTCCCCAAGTTCAGTTGTGAAGAGGACTGGCCAAAGAGGCAAATTAACATTTTAAATAGTAAATTTAACTGAACTTATAAATACCCAGATATTTGTTCAATTTTATCAGCCCACTGTGGCGTAATCCAAATTTTATTACTATCTGACTTTTGACAGTCGTATCATCGGATTTATCCAGCAAGTTACGCTGTTTCAAAATCGGCAATCATCACAGAGCCAGCCGATAGGATTTACCATCATCATCAGTTATAAATTGTAACAGTTCTTAGCAGCCAGATGTTTCAAAAGACTGGAAGTATTTACTACTGTTTACTGTGAAAGTAACTAAGATACTCGTATTTCCACGGGATATATCACCCAGATTAAGTAAGCGTGATTGAGTGGCCACTGAATGTCAGACAGAGAGAGTGAACAATTTCTTAGTTACAGAAACTGTATTATCTTTGGTTTTGCTTAAATATTGTTTACTTACTGAGTAGCATTTAGTAGGAACTTTGTTCTTTTCTTTACTGTCTAGGCTGTAACATAGTGCTAACCTTTAACTTTTGGGGTTATTAACTTGTTGGGTTATTTTCTTCTCAATGAGGGGAGGGCACATGTATTCTGTTAATTTTCTATGTATGAATTCTGATTTTATTTGATCTTTCTTAGATATTCGATGTTGTAAAGTTTAATGATAATAAACAACAAAAGAACTTAACTTTGTGTGTTGGTCAGACCCATACCCAATTTACCATAGTTTTTCACGTTTGTCTGTCTTGTGGTCACCTAATTGTGTGTGTGTTTAGTTAAACTTATATTTCTAGATATAGGGAGGTGCACGATTGTCTTATACTAAAAGATAGTCGTATAGATAGGCTGGACTAGAAAAACTACTCATTCCAGAGACAGATCTTCTCCTTAAACTATTCATTAGTGAAATCTATTCTCACACCTTTACTTCTCAATTACTTATCACCATCCACTCTACTCTCTACTCAGGCGGGACCATAAATATCTTTCAAACCTATCTAAATTTACGAGAAATACAATAATCAGTCAATTATTTAATAATTTAATATTGTAATTATGACATTATGAGTAATTAAAGTTTTTCGTAAAGAAATGTAAGCAAATCAGGGGCCATAATCAAGTTAATTAAAAATTCAAGAGTACGTGGTGTGCTTTATTTTTTTCTATGCGTAAAACAGGGCAGTAGTCAAACAAATGTCTAGCTAAATCAAGGGAATCCAAATCATAAAATTATGAATCAAGGGAAACAATCCAAATCATAAAATTATGAATCAAGGGAAAGTCGAGTTCGATCTCTAGATGCCTTCAAAGGGAAGAAATTGATTGCACAAATTAACAGGCACAAAGCCATTTAATATTGACGCTCTAAAAGAAATGAATCGCTAAAGAAATTTTAGACCAGATTTACAATAAATAAAAATATTGTTTATGATCTAGTATGTCATCATTTTTCTAACACTAAAAAGAAGAAAATGAAAAATAAAAAACAACACACGCTTTTAATGCACTAAACTCCCCAAAACAACTGTTCAAGGAGTTTATAGCTTGCAGTCAAAAAATGTAACATTAAATTGACAAAAAAGCGTGGGGCGCTTAAGCGCTTATCATATATTTTATCCATAAGTGTCTAATGAAGTATAAAGATGAAGTTAATTTCATGCAGAATGTGGCCTTCTACGCAACTTAACAGGCATATCAAGATTGCACACAAGACGAGGTGGGAAAAGACAACAGGAAGCTGACACTTAGAAGTCATGACCCAAATGGGCCTGCCTGAGTTTAAGGAAGATAAAGGGCCGAAACTTTCGTTCGACAGGGGGCGGGGGCACCATTTCTGATGATCAGATTGCTCTCATGTTTAAAAAAAAGGTAGTCCCATAGCAGATACTCCAGCAGGGGAGTGAAGCGCTAGAGACAACTTTACTAAGTCCAGCATCGTCAGGTGGGGGTGACCAATTCCCTTCCTAGCTGCCTTTTCAATCCTTAAATCAAGAGCAGAGTCAGGTACCCATTTACAGCTGGGCACACTGGAGCACACGCTACCGTGTTTCGAACCCTACACCTTTGCTGCGAGAGGCCAGCGCTCTAACCACACTGCCAATCGGAGCTCAGCCTCAAGAACAGCGTCGTGTTAATCACTTTTTACGAGATATATGAGGCAACAGTTGTCGTATTATTTCTGTGTCTGTTCGGAGACCCTCGAGAACTACATATGGCCACATATAAATGGGCATTTTGTTGGCCCATATTCTTCTTCCTCGTTCGTCCTGAAAAGGACGTTGGTTGCGTTGTGTCTATTTACACCGGAGCTGCGATATCTGCGCCTTTCGACCGACACATCCGACTTCAGCACGGCATTTTTTGGGGACCGGGTTTGCCTTCCCTCTTCGATCCCTACTCTCTCAGCCAGACTGCAGTGATGCAGCCTGTTTCCAGGACCGCCACGTGGAGGTGGAGTAGGGTGTTGGTCAGCTCTGGTTCGCTGACCCTGACGCAAGCAGTCAAGCTATGGGTCGCTGACTGCATTCTCTATTGCTGCATCTTTGGGTCCCGTTAACCCATATAACGTTCCCACATCAACTGTCATTTACAAAGTTGTCATTTACAAAATTCGGTCGCGAGTTGCCATTCATTCAAATTTATGCCATCTCATTGATTCATTACCCTTTAAATCCATACTGCCATACGGCCGCTGCCCTGGCAACATTTAAAAATAAGGAAACCTGCTCCCCACAAATATATTTATTTTATAATCGTCTTAGTGATCGTAAATTATTTTTTTTTGTTCTCCGTGTTAGTTAATTGGTTTGATTTATTCTAGATGTGTTAGCGGTACACGTTTACTGTCATACAATAACTGTTTTTACCGTCTTTGCTTCGAAGGGCATTAATATTAATTTGTTTTTAGTGACGACGGCGCAATATGAATAGCTTCCTTTTATAACACTTTTTTCTGTTAAAGTTTAAATGGTGTAAAGTTCCCTATGATTGGTGGAAGTTAATAGAATAGAGTCTCTCTTATACTGCTACCTACGCTAAAGTTTAACGCTAATGACTTTGCCTTGTTAACACATTCACATTTAAAACATTTTGGTTTTTTTAGAAATGTTGAATTGTATTTCGTTAATTTGACCGTATCTAGTTTTCATTATTAAAGGCTTGGGAATAGGAGATTAGATAGATAGACAGATATGCTTACAGACAGACGAACGGACAAACAGACGGTCTGAGGGACAGGCAGGCAGATAGATAGATAGATAGATAGATAGATAGATAGATAGATAGATAGATAGATAGATAGATAGATAGATAGATAGATAGATAGATAGATAGATAGATAGATAGATAGATAGATAGATAGATAGATAGATAGATAGATACATAGCCCAACGGGCTGATCACCCGTTTGCCAGTCACTTTGATTACGGAAACAACGACAAACGGATTGATTTGTCGTTGCCCTAAAGACGCCATTAGGCGTGATGGGAACAACGGCAAAGAAAATCTATTCGCTGTTGCCCTTAAGACGCCATTAGGCGTAATGGCCACTGACTGCTTTGCCGGTCGTTGGCTAAGGACGGAAGAAGAAGAGAATAGATACATAGATACATAGATACATAGATAGATAGATTGGGTGGGTGGGTTTATGGATGGATGGATGGATGGAGGGGCGGGTGGACGGACGGTCGGACGTCCGAACAGACAGACAGACAGGAAGAAAGAAAGAAAGAACGAACGAACGAACGAACTAACTAACTTTATTATCAAACGGTTGAGAAGTGTGTAAGTCTGACATTCTACCCTTCCTTTCTCTCATCTTTCATACTGAATTCATTTATTCTCACGTGTATTTTACACATCAATTTAAAGGAATTCAACGTTGTAAAGGTAAAATAATAGCATACTCACATTCACAGTATCTAAATCATTAAATAAAATATGGTGAAAAGTACAAACTAATTATTGCCATGAAATAAAATATGTTTAAAAGTACAAACATCATCTTTAAGCCTACATTCGATATTGTATCATTTGTTCGGAAACATAATCACATTAGGGATGCAGGTAATCAGAACTCATACAGTATTCGAAAAGTCTACGATTGTATGAATAATGACTGGGGTTGTTTTTAGATCATGTGGAAGATAGTTCCAAAGATGAGCAGCAGAGTAAGGTAACTTTTTCTTGAAGAAGACAAGCCTAGGCTTAGGCACTTTTAATTTGTTACAGCGTTGACTGCGTCTATCATTGTATTTGAATATAGGCCATAGATGTGTTGGAGCATTCTGTGGCAGAATTTTGTGAACAAATTTAGCTTTGTTGAACAGAAGGCGCTTTCTTAGGGGCAGTATTTTGAGATCTTTATATAGACCTACACACTGTGTTTGGTAGTTGTCAGAAACTAGACGCTGCACATTTTTGTAGTGAATAGAGTCTATTTATGTTGGACAAAGAGCAACCATTCCAGATTGTGCAATAGTCAAGGTTTGTTTGTATGTGAGATATATAGAACGATTTTCGTGCTTCTTCATCTAGCAAATGTTTGATTTTACCTAACTGGTAAACTTTCTGTGCCGTTTGCTTGGTCAGTGCATGTACACGTGAGTTCTAATTTAGATGCTGATCAACGGCTAGACCTAGAGATTTGTGTTCATTTATGTTTTCAATTAGTGAGGTACCAATGTAGATCTGAAGTGTTGTTTTCTCTGCATTTTGTAATTTTTGTCTAGTTGATATGTGGCCGTTAATGAACAGGTTAGTCTATTATACCCTACTTCTATTTGGTTGATCGTATAGGTTCGTATCTCTGCCCTAACAGTAGGCTGCTTGTTGTATGGTAAGAAAATTCTTTCTTTCAGACGACAACGTTACTCAGAACAATAGTTGATAAATGAGTTACGATGACAGCAGGCTTCATATTAAACGTAGAACTTTATTTACATAAGCCATCGTAAAATAGGCCAAATGCTGGCTCTTGACAACATCTGTAAAATAATATGCCGAACCTTCCACCTGAGGTTGGCAGACTTGTACAACAAGATTCAGTAGGTAATATTTCAGTGTCACTCTATCTCTCTCATTGCTTCAGTTATCATAATTGTCTTTAGTGGCTATTGGGACCACACTTTGAGAACCACCGTTGTCATAATTTGATCTGCCATCTATCTCTTCATATGTAAACACTCGTCTCTCTTATGCTCTGACATATTCTTATGTTTCTGCCTTGGTATATCTTAATGAAACTGGGCTCACCGCCAGGGGTGTAAATTTACCACGTCTATCTTCAACTCTCAATACTATCGGCTGTCTACTGTTCTGCTCATTTACCTATAACGTTCACCGGCAGGTTGTAAACTCTACATACCTAGTATCTCGAAATACACACATTTATCTCTCTTGGAAAGACATCTCGTCCTCAGAATAAATAAAACTGTCATACACAAACGTGGCAAAATATCGAGATAGCACGTCAGGGCGATAGTACAGTTTTTCTGCCACCGCAGAAGCAACCAATATATATTGCCTTATCGGCCTGATGGAACTTCTACTCGCTACCACTTCTAGAAGCTAACTGTATCACATCTGGGAGCAAACTGATTTAATCTAAAAAGTAGATTTACAACGACGACTATTTTCGAACACTCCAGAACACTTGTCTGACAAACAACTCAGCACTCCATTCAAAACGCATGAATAGTTCCCCTCACTTACCTTGCCAAAACCAGACAAAACAAAAAAACAACAACCTCAACCAAGGGATGCAAGCACTCATCTTGACCCCCTCTCTTCCTCCTATCGATTATTCCTCTTAGACTATTAATTAAAAGTCAGGTAATCTCATTCATAAAAATTAATATCATAAAAATAATTCTAACCGAATTTTCCCTTTTAACCGACCTAACGGTTATATATATTAACATGCATTTTGTTTTAATGATATTTATTAGCATGCGATTTCCACTTTTTCAGATTATCTGTATCTTTTTGTAACGATAGTTCGAGTGTGTTGCAACTTGTACCACTCGTATAAACAGTACAGTCGTCTGTAAATAGGTCACAGGATGAGTGCTTGATGTGTAGTGGAAGATTACCTTAACGTATATGGTAAAAAGTAGAGGACCAAGAATAAAACTCTGAGGAACGCTGGTATATATTATATCTATAGATAGATAGACAGATAGATAGACAGATAGACAGACAGACAGACAGACATATAGATAGATAGATAGATAGATAGATAGATAGATAGATAGATAGATAGATAGATAGATAGATAGATAGATAGATAGATAGATAGATAGATAGATAGATAGATAGACAGACAGACAGACAGACAGATAGATAGATAGATAGATAGATAGATAGATAGATAGATAGATAGATAGATAGATAGATAGATAGATAGATAGATAGATAGATAGATAGATAGATAGATAGATAGATAGATAGATAGATAGATAGATAGATAGATAGATAGATAGATAGATAGATGGGTCTCTGAAGAAACAGAGAAAGAATAGATCTACTGACACTCAGGTATCTCACCCAAGAGACTAAAATTAGGTTGTGCTTGTGGCTTCATCATGTAAAACAAGTGGCTTCCTGCACGGGGACCAGTGGTGGATCTATGCTGGGTCAGGAACGCAAAGGAAAGTGATGATTATCATCGAACACACAATGTATGTGTGGGAGGGTAGCTACCTTTTGTTTCTATTTTCCTCTACCCTTTAGATTATAATGTCTAATCGTCTTTCTTAGCTTTTAACTTAAGAGATTTTCACGAGGAACAACGATGACACGAATATAGACTAATCCTTGTTTATCGCCGCTCAAGATTTTATAAGTAGGTTTAATGTTACCTTTAATGCTTCTTCCGTTAACTCTACGGTTTATCTCATGAAAGATGTGGTGTAACCAGAGATTATAGATGACATCATTCAGCTATTCCCTTCAGCTCCCAAAGGATCATAGGCCTTTAACAAACGTATGTCAAGTGCTCATGTCACGCGTCATCAACATAAGGTCGTTCCTTTTCTTCCTCATCATTGTTATTTTAGTATCCAGTTTTCTTCTCCATGTATTTGTCGGGTCTGCCTTCGCTTCCCTTACCCTGAGGATTCCCGAACAAAGACTACCTGGTAATCTAATCAACAGGTCTCCTCAGTGTGTGTTCTATCAATCATCAGCAGATGGCTTGTGCTGTGATATTTTGCTACGCGATAACTTTATTACCACGATTGCGATGCTGGGTGTACTGTGACGTTGCTGTTGCATATGTACATGTTGACGGTAATAATGACCGTAAGAATGATGGTTGCTTGTTTAATTTTGATTGTAGCAATTTTGTTTTTATCTCAGTTTTGTAAATTTGTATAAGATGTGATGGCAAAGACAATCTTTAATCCGGTAACGTTTTATCAAACTTCATGTAAGTACACTGAGATGGCCATTTACCTGAAGATTATGTTCCAGCTGCAAATGGATAACTGATTCTGCTCTTGAGTTAGACAAAGGCAAGCGAGGAATAGAACTGGTCACCCCACGTCATATAAAGTTAGACCTACTATAGTCAATACTGTTTTCACTGTTCTCCCCTACCGCAGTATCTGCTATGGGACTACCTTTACATTGTTAAATACCTGTGTATTTTTTTCTAATCTTTAGATGTCTATTTTTAGATTGGATCCAGACAGATGGTGGCGGAATAGATCAGGTTACAGGAGACAAAGCTCACATACGGTCACGTGACTAACCATGACGGGTCAACGTTACTTCCTTTGCCTTAAATTTCTCACAACGCTGCTAACAGTTTACCATACAGTGGGCACATCCCCTAATAATAAGCACATCCATTACCTAGCGAGTCCGCTGGCCGGATCTGGACAAATCAGTGAGAACTCGTACTTGACAGATTCAGAAAACATGGATAAAACAGAAGTGTTGTCAAATATCAAAAGTGAGTCACATTCTTTAGGCAACAATTTGAGGGTAAACCACGTTACTAGCAAGCTCTTCCCATTGGACACAAATCCAAGTGCAAGGTTTGTAAAGGATCCTAAAACGACTTTGAATAGTGAGCAAACGATAACTAACATCTCGCCGCAGTCTCGATTTCTGCACCCCAGGCACAATGCCGCTTCTGCCATTAGACAAAAATATGTAGAAGTGAAAGATAACAACATGCTTTCTGCACATGCTGCGTATGTAAAATTAAAACCTCCATATGCACCTGATCACGTTCGAACTGGTTCAGCTAAGTCGTCCGTTGCATGGGACTTCCATTCAAGGCTTAATAAATTTAGTAATAACGTTGAGGGCGTTTCAAGTATGGGCATGCCCAAAATAAAGTCTCCTATACAAGATATAACTAGGGCAGACACCTTGCAATCACCACGAACTCGATTTGCTCGAGATGTTCATCAAGAAGACTTGGCTGATGGAAACAACTTCTGGCTTGATAATTCTTTTAGAGATGTACCCAAGCCGGAGCTAGAGCTTAGCTTAAACCATCAGAATTACGCCTTGCTCAAGTGGCTTGATGATCTAGCTGTTGATAAGTCATACCAAAATGATCCGCTTCAGATGTCAATGGATAATTCTTTTATGGCGCCGCCTGAAATGGAGTTCGAGGATGTACCTCTTACCTTTCCACAGACACTTGAGGGAACATTTACAGACGGCCAACCTTTCTGGTCTGATGACGATCTGAATACTGACAACGATGTTCAAAATCTGCATGAGATTTTTCTTCTGCCAGTGCGAGATCGAGACGATGACAACGGTGACTCCTTAGGCGAATCTACTGGATTCAGCAAGAGAGGTAAGCGCTATTGTTAAGTAAAAATTATTCGGAGACAGTCAAAAATGGAATAAGAGATCCGTTACAAGAGGCCGTGTGTATTTTTGTCTTTTCCTTTTTCGCCCCTAAAATAGGAACAGAAGAATTCCTCGCATAAATGTGACGAGCAGTTTTCGTTTGCTTTTTTTTTCTCTTTTTATTTTGGTCTTCCAAACACGCGGTAGTCTGTCTTGAGCACCGCATGAAATGAGTACATTCAGTATTCTATATTTTATTTAAATAAAAAGAAACTCCACGACAGGATGATAAGAAACTATATACAGCGCGATACAACAGGAGGCAATCTGATCATCAATAGTGGTCTCGCGTCGGAGAAGTGTTTCGGCCTTTTATCTCCTTTACACTCTGGGGGGGGGGGGCGGTGGGGAACTTGAGTCATGACTCCCAAGTGTTTGCATCCTGTTATTTTTTTCCACCTGTGATAAAAATTGTACCCACTCTACCTTCGCTGCAACTTTCAACTTCAATCCTAGGTTTATCCATTCTGCTAGCTTGAGGCCAGTTGTGAAAATAACCATTATGTTGTGAAAATAACCATTATGTTGTATATACAATTATTGTCTTGAATTCAAAAGCCCGTTGCGGCAGCTCCATCGCCAACACGATTCCCTTTCTGCCGTTTCACGGAGTGCCTTCATTCTTTACGATTGTCGCGAGTATGGCAGTAGAGAATATCCGAATTTAGACAGAATATGAATGAAATGTGGAAATAGAGAAACGTAAAGTCACTAATGAAAATATGGACAGAGGTAGGACTTCTGGAGAGAAGAGAGATATAATCAAATATCTTCGGTCTACTTCCCAACCGTACTCGGACGCGGTTTAAGATGTCGTACCCTCGTCCGTCCTCCAATGCTAAATAGAATTATCTACTACAGTAAGGACTACAACAACAAACATTAAGTGACAGTTAGAATAGAGTGAATTTTGACCGCTTAGTACAAATAAGTATATTTATGAATGAAACCACAACATTGAACAACAAAATAAGTACTGCCTTCACTAGCTCACAGGGGCTAGTGAATGTATCAATATCACAACGACCGAAAAATAACACAAGATCTCACTCAGTCTCTTAGGCAAACGTCTCACTCCAAACTACCAACACCCGTACACATTTTCACTCCCAAGAAAATCTAACTAAAGGGGTTAGACCCCAGTTTCGCGAAGAACCGGTCGCTCCTTGTATTAATAATCCTGGTAAGTAAGTTACTTTCTCTGCTAGAAGAAACCCACTACACTGTTCCACCAAGGTTGAAATTTCCAGACTATGGAGATAAGCTCTCTGTGTCGTAATAAATCCTATGAATTCACAATTTCCGGTGGCTGGAGGCCACACTAGCAAGTGGAGGAGATTAAAACGAGTGCAGAAATACTTGCACTCACTGATCCCAATCTATCCAATTGACGAGAACTTTTGCTAGCGAGCGAGTATCCAGTAGGCGCGCTGGGGCACCTCTTATACTGGATAATAAAGACTTGACCTATAAAACAGGTGACGAGTACTGGCAAGTGACTTCTCCTCTCGGTAGTTATGTCAGTATACTCAACGGCAACCAACTACCAATGGGTCGGACAGTGTTGCCGAAACTGACTGGATGGCAAAGGCGATAGCCTGTATGTGTTGAGATGATGGTTAGCTGCAACTGGCGGCCATATGTGCTGTAGGTAAATACTCCAGGACGTGTAGGTAAGAGAAATAGATGTATAGTGGTATACTCCGTTACAGGCTGTTTATGGGTCGGACAGTGTTGCCGACACTGACTGGATGGCAAAGGCGACAGCTCGTATGTGCTGGAGCGATAGACACTTTCAACAATAGGCTGTGGTTAAGTAATCCCCACACCAGCCTTATGACTAAAACCTGGCAGTATGACGTAGACTGCCTGGTAATATTTATTATATGGAAATGGTAATCCACTGACAGTTGTAAATCACATCAGGAAGCCCAAACAACTGTGCTGATCAAGGCTCTGAAAATATACAGCAATGCGATATCACATTACTACATGTAGCCTACTCTCACCCATGCCAAATATAAACAAACTTCCCACTTTCCACTCGCCATTCTCTCACTCAAAAATCAAAACAACTTCTCCCTCTCCGTTTCCCACCGCACACAAATCAAAACTTCTTTTTCTTCTTCCTCGTTCACCTTCAGACCTCCACATTTATGATTCTAATAAAGGCAGTAGTCAACTCAAAGTTCCCAACATCTCCAAACAGTTTTTCGTTGACAGAAGTGGGTTGTTGCCATATGCTACTCCATTCATTTCTGTAGGTTGGGCAGTAATGCAGCAGGTGTTGGACTGTCATCAGGCTGGTACCGCAGGTGCAGAGATCTGTTGCACCAATTTTGTATTTGTGGTATAGATGGTATCTCAATCTGTTGTGTCCAGTGCGTAGCCGAAAAATGATGACCTATTCTTTCCTGGATAGTTGATGATATGCATCATTTTTCAAATGGCCCGGGTGCTCTCTTTCCCATTTGGACTTGAATGTAGCCTTTATAGTAGTCTTTGCCGTTGCGTAAGTTGTCATTATATCATGTTATTGTAAGGCACCTCCTTCCTTAGCAAGTTCGTCTGCCTCCTCATTCCCTGGTAAGTTGCAGTGGGCTGGTATCCACTGGATAGTGCACTTGTTGAAGCATTTGGCCAGTCTTTCAAGGGAGATTATCAGATCTTGCAATCCGTTAGCTTGGTGGCTCTTCGGCGGTGATATTACTGAGAGGGCATCTGTAAAGATTACTATCTCTTTTTTCTGCCTGTGCTTTGCATTCAGTAAGAGTTTCCACTGCCTGTTTCAGGGCTTGTGCTTCAGCACTGAAGTTATTGCAGTATTTGCCAGTGGCAATTGCCATAGAGTTGATTCTATTCTTTAATTTTATGAGGATACCGGCACCCCCATTTTCAACTGCATTTTTTGCTGAACCATCAGTATATGCATGTGTCCAAAGCTTTGCTGAGAATTTTTGGTCAATTTACTTGGTTGCTATACACTTTCTTTGTGTTTCTGCCTGTGTTCCCTTACTTTCAATGCCTGGAATATCAGATTTTAACTCAGGAAAGCGTCTTATTTTCCACAGTGGGATAGTTGTGCTTGTTGGTATTTTCTTTGCAACTGAGCTTGCTAGCATGGTATTTTTGCTAATTTCAAATCAAAACAAATTCTATTCTCAGTAAACTCTCGCCCACTTATTGATCGAAAATCTCTGGTCGCACGCGAGTGCGTCAGTTTTCGCTGCTCGGAGGGACCTATTTATTTTTAGAATGGCTGTAGCCAACGTATCCACCCCCCACACACACACACAAAGCATACGAGCATAATCGTACAGTTTAAGTTGCCACAAGATACAAAAAATTTCCCCGTGGGCAAATTACTCAGTAAATAATAACACTGGATATCTTACAAAAATAGCACTGAGCTGATACTCAGTAATACTCTTTACAGTAATGTTCCACGCTGATCAAGCGCACAAAATTGGTAGTACAATTATACAGTGACTCACACTTTCTATCTTAAGAAAACCCCGCGCCTAACTAACACTTAATGATTATGGATGGTGGCTCACTTAATAAAATTCAGAGCATCCCGTCACGAAAAAAAAATTTACCGTAAGGAAATAAGAATGTTTATATATTTATTTAACATGAATTAAAGTAACGCGGGAGCTTGTCTCACCTTTTGTCTTTCCGCTATTTCAGCTTGTCTCATCTTTTGTCTTTCCGCTATTTCAGCTTCTCTCACCTTTTCTCTTTCCGCTATTTTAGCTTCCATTCGATGCATCTCTATCGCTACTTGTCTCTCCTTTGCGCTCCTTTCTTTCTCTCTCTCTCTTCCCGCTCTGCGTGTTTGTCCATCTCACTCTCTACGTACGCTCGAGTGTCTGCATCGTCCATTCCCATCTCTTTCGCAGCTTGCATCAAGCTCGAACGTAGCTTGTCTATCTCAGCCATTATACCTTGTATCTTACTGGTAAGCACAATTAGAGAGGACAACAACAGAAAATTTTATTACTCACCCTAGAGATCTTAATACTAGCAACTAGTGTCCCCAACCACTAGACTCACGGTCCTCAATTATCTAACCTAATAGGTGCTGATTAGCTTCGCGTGTGAGATAACACACCCAATAAACAATAAAAGTGTAGGCTAGACTGAAACACACAAAAATCTAGTAACTTCCATTTCACTAAAACTCGTGAAATAATAAATACCCCAAAAATCTAGAACATAGTGTTGTGCAAACTTGTCACCAACACTCAACCCATCACTTAGTCAATTACTCAGCTATGGGAAGACTGGTTATGGTCAAATGACTTAACGCGCTCCCTTGGAACAAATGCAAGATAGTAATCTGACTATCTGTAGCTTCTTATCTCTAACAAGATCAAAGAGCTAACATTTGTACCGTGCTTCCTGAAAAAAATTACTAGCCACTGCTCCACCATCAGTTCTGTCACCAAGTGTTTACAATACCAATATCTAGCTGTGGAGAAAAATTGTTAGCGGCCAGAATTATATAGGTCGTATAGTCTAAGAGTACAGAAAAGATCTACTTCACACTAGAACATTCACGAGAATCAAGATCAAATCTTGTGCGAGATTCCAGAATTATATCCATGAACGACGCCCACATATATTATCGCGTAGATTGTCTGGTAATAATTAATATGTGGACAATAATAATCCCGGACGAGCCTCCATATATTGTCGCTAGTTTGGAAGTACAGAATGTCTGAGTTTAGACAGAATATAACCGAGTAATGTGGAAATAGAGCTAATTAAAGTCACTGATGAAAATATGGAGAGAGGTAGGACTTCTGGAGAGAAGAGATATATAATAAAATATCTTGGGTCTACTTCCCATCCATACACGGACTCTGTTTAAGATGTCGTACCTTCGTCTGTCCTCCATTGCTTACTTACTTAGTCTTCCCCTTCTACCGTGAGGTGTAGAGGTTTGGAAGAGAGCGCCAAACTATCCTATCAGCTGTCTTCCTCCTGACCTGGTTCCATTCTAGTCCTCGGTCCTTCAAAGATTGTTTATTGTTGTCCTCCCAGCGGACTTTGGTTCGTCCTGGGGATCTGGATCGTTAGCTCTTTGTTTCCCATGCTTGTCGCGGTAGCCGATCTTCTCCCATTCTGCAGACATGACCAAACCATCTTAGTTGGGACTGTTCTACTTGGGTCTGCAGGGGGGATATAATGAAATATCTTGGGTTTACTTCCCAGCCACACATGGACTCTGTTTAAGATGTCGTACCTTCGTCTGTCCTCCAATGCTAAAATAGAATAATCTACTACAGTAAAGACTACAACAGCAAACATTAAGTGACAGTTAGAATAGAGTGAATTTTGACTGCTTAGTACATATAAGTATATTTATGAATGAAACCACAACATTAAACAACAAAATAAGTACTGCCTTCACTGGCTCTCAGGGGCTAGTGAATGTATCAAAATCACAAGGACCGAAAAATAACACAAGACTTCCCTCAGTCTCTTAGGCAAACGTCTCACTCCAAACTACCAACACCCGTACACATTTTCAATCCCAAGAAAATCTAACTAAAGGGGTTAGACCTCAGTTTAGCGAAGAACCGGTCGCCCTTTATATTAATAATCCTGGTAAGTAAGTTACTTTCTCTGCTAGAAGAAACCCACTACACTGTTCCACCAAGGTTGAAATTTCCAGGCTATGGAGATAAGCTCTCTGTGTCGTAATAAATCCTATGAATTCACAATT
Organism: Oreohelix idahoensis; assembly: GCA_024509875.1. Lineage (NCBI taxonomy): Eukaryota > Metazoa > Mollusca > Gastropoda > Stylommatophora > Oreohelicidae > Oreohelix > Oreohelix idahoensis. The sequence goes on from JAMPIV010012396.1 coordinate 92,748, forward strand.
TCCGGTGGCTGGAGGCCACACTAGCAGGTGGAGGAGATTAAAACGAGTGCAGAAATACGTGCACCCACTGATCCCAATCTATCCAATTGACGAGAACTTTTGCTAGCGAGCGAGTATCCAGTAGGCGTGCTGGGGCACCTCTTATACTGGATAATAAAGACTTGAACTATAAAACAGGTGACGAGTACTGGCAAGTGACTACTCCTCTCGGTCGTTATGTCAGTATACTCAACGGCAACCAACTACCAATGGGTCGGACAGTGTTGCCGAAACTGACTGGATGGCAAAGGCGATAGCCTGTATGTGTTGAGATGATGGTTAGCTGAACTGGCGGCCATACGTGATGTAGGTAAATACTCCAGGACGTGTAGGTAAGAGAAATAGATGTATAGTGGTATACTCCGTTACAGGCTGTTTATGGGTCGGACAGTGTTGCCAAAACTGACTGGATGGCAAAGGCGACAGCTCGTATGTGCTGGAGCGATAGACACTCAACAATAGACTGTGGTTAAGTGTTCCCCACACGAGCTTTATGACTGAAACCTGATAGTAAAACGTAGACTGCGTGGTAATATTTATTATATGGAAATGGTAATCCCCTGACAGCAGTAAATCACACCAGGAAGCACAGACAACTGCGCTGCCTAAGGCTCTGAAAATATACAGCAATGCCATATCTCATTACTACCTGTAGCCTTCTCTTCCTCAGTTCGTGTCTCACCCATGCCAAATATAAACAAACTTCCTTTTTTCCACGAACCTTTTCTATTACTCACAAAATCAAAACAAACTCTCCGTCTGCGTTTCCCACCCTACACATATCAAAAAAGGCTATTCTCAGTACAGTCTCGCCCACTTTATCGATCGAAAATCTCTGGTCGCTCGCGAGTGCGTCAGTTTTCGCTGCACGGCGTGACCAATTTATTTTTAGAATTGCTGTAGCCAACGTACCCCCCCCCCACACACACACACACACCATACGAGCATAATCGTACAGTTAAAGTTACCCCAAGGTACTAGAATTTTCCCCGTGGGTAAATTACTCAGTAAATAATAACACTGGATGTGTTTCAAAAATAGCACTGAGCTGATACTCAGTATTTACACAAAAGTAATACTCTTTACAGTAATATTCCACACTGACCAAGCGCACAAAATTGGTAGTACAATTTAATTCAGGCTCACACTTTCTATCTTAAGAAAACCCCGCGCCTAGCTAACACTTAATGATTATGGATGGTGTCTCACTTAATAAAATTCAGAGCATCCTGGTCACGAAAAAAAATTTACCTTAAGGAAAAAAGAATGTATATATATACTTAGCATGACTTAAAGTAACACGAGATCTTTATTGTATTAGATTAATCTAACACCACAATGAACTAAATAAGTAAATGAGCTTACTGAAGACAGAATAATTCCTGCACTAACAACTGTTATTAGCTCTGGCGCAGAATATCACTTTGTCCAGTGGCAGAATTTTCTTGAGACAGTGGCACTGTGTGATAGAGACCTCTTTCTTAAATAGCCAGATAGAATCTGCAGGTGGTTTTGCACGTGCACTAGATGAAACAAATTCAAACTTAAGACCGAGGTGAGAGATTCTCCGGGCGACTCAAGATACAGAAAAAGGACGTAATCTGCCGCCGCGGTGGCGGTTGTACGAGCGACCGGTGTTGGCGAGACGAGACGAGGGCGGCACAACTAAAAGGGTAGAAGTTTTTCCCGTGTCCCCGATTCTCTGTAAATCAAAGAATACGGGGAACTAGCCGTCATCTACTAGATAAGCAAAATAAAAGGACCTTTAGCTAGATGAGGATGTCCACGTGTAAAGGGGTGGAAGTAGCCTGTCCAACGTAAGATTAACATGACCCATGCCAGAAATAGTGCTATTAGGAGCTTCAAGACAAAAAAGAGGGCGTAGACAAAAATTAGAGAACAAGACAGGGCAGACCACTCGGCTAAAAGTGACAGAAGTTTCTCCGAATCACGACAACGATATATTAAAGAAAAGTTAAAGCATTCTGTCACCACCTAGACAACAGGACGTCATACCGGCAACAAGTTACAAAGTAAAGTGATGTTCAAATTGATAAGTACATAGAACATTATTAAGAAGAAACGTATTCTAAATGTGTTATAAACTTTTAGAAGTAATATACCTAGGTTCATAGAAATAATCTGAAGATGTATAGATATTCATACTTACGGAGGTTTGAATAAGGTATGGTGTCCATGAAAGCCTTTCGCGTCCATTTTAAAATGCATTGTAGGGAAATACTCGTGAAATTACTCGCAATACCAGCACAGCCGATATTGTTCTAATGACGGCTTTGGAGCGGAGCCCGGAATTGGAGCTCGGAGCAGTGGAGCAGCAAGCTTGTGCCCAGAGCTGGAGCGGAGCCGGAGCACAGAAAATTTGGACTGCTCCACTGCTCCACTTTCTTTTTTCATGTTCGAACTCAAATGAATTATATCATACTAAATGTATAGTAATGAAAAAAAATATTTAATGGTCAATTTTATTCGAAATTCGAGTTTTTAAAAAAAATTGTCCATACATTTTCTGTGTTAATTTAAGTCTGAAGAAGTAATATCACATTTTTAAATGAAAAAAAAGTGTATATCTTTACTCACTGTACAACACCCATGCATTACTTTGTTGGCAACACTGCAATTTTTAAAATTAGACATGTCATTCTGTTTAATAATAGCACATTATTTAGACACAAATCAGTTCCTTTCAGTCAAGTGTCATCATCATCAACATTATCATCATCATCATGTTGCTCTTCTCACGGAGCGTGGAGCCACAAGACATGTAGCTGATCTCCTTGCAGGAAGTATTGACAATCTCTTGTAGCGGTGTTTTAGTTGCAACTGGTTTCACATGATGGTGTTGCCAACCCCATTTACAGTCTCATATTATTCGCCTTGTAAAGACATGCATGAGGGTGCAGTGATTCTATTTTATCTTTGTCTCTTCGTAGATCCGCGGTAACTATACGGGCAAGTTTTAAGTTTACGTATATTATCAAATTAAAAAGTAAATAGTAAATAATAATATAATAGCTTTATCTTTATTTTACATTTAAATAATAACAAAAAGCAATTAATCAGTCTTAAGGCCGCTGCCCTGGCAAAATTTAAAAATTAGGAAACCTACCCACCACAAAAAATATTTATAGAATGTGTGATTCCTATACATTATATACACACATTGGGATTCTCGCCGGTGCTACGGAGTTCGTGCACTGTGCTGAGATCCTCCTTGTGTGATCTAAGGGAGGAGATGGAGCACTGATGGCGTTGTCCGTGTGCAATGAAGATAATCTTTAAAACCAACCTTAAACCAGGTGTAAGGGGTAAGTCTTAAGTGATAATATGAGCCTTTACACGCAAGTACATTCTGAAGAAAGAAATATGTAATACTCTTTTTGTTTATTATTTTTGGAAGGCCATGACAAATAACAAAACAAAAACACTTGGTTGCGGAAAAAGTACAAGCAAATTCAGCCATGGCATGAACAACACATTTTAAAATGCCCACATTTTAATGACAGCCGATGTACAGAAATGGGTCATAATAGAGTCTTTACATTTGAATTTTAAAGACCCAAAACTGGGCTTTTGGAAAACCAAAGATGAAATGGGCGATGTGCACAGTGAACAAAGGAAGTGAATGGCGAGGTCAAATAATGTAGCTTAAAGACGAGTGAAGCAAATATGGTGAACTGTCAGACCCATGCTCTATAGTCTATATAAGGAGCAAATATCGTGAACTGTCAGACCCATGCTCTATAGTCTATATAAGGAGCAAATATCGTGAACTGTCAGACCCATGCTCTATAGTCTATATAAGGAGCAAATATCGTGAACTGTCAGACCCATGCTCTATAGTCTATATAAGGAGCAAATATCGTGAACTGTCAGACCCATGCTCTATAGTCTATATAAGGAGCAAATATCGTGAACTGTCAGACCCATGCTCTATAGTCTATATAAGGAGCAAATATGGTGAACTGTCAGACTCATGCTCTATAGTCTATATAAGGAGCAAATATCGTGAACTGTCAGACTCATGCTCTATAGTCTATATAAGGAGCAAATATCGTGAACTGTCAGACTCATGCTCTATAGTCTATATAAGGAGCAAATATCGTGAACTGTCAGACTCATGCTCTATAGTCTATATAAGGAGCAAATATCGTGAACATTCAGACCCATGCTCTATAGTCTATATAAGGAGCAAATATGGTGAACTGTCAGACCCATGCTCTGTAGTCTATAAGGAGCGAAAAGGGAATGATGATGAACTCTTCAGAAAGTGATGACCTCGATAAAGGATCGGATAAACAGAAAAGACACCTGCGGGTTTTTGTGAATCATAATTGTACTGAAGCATTATTTGAGATGAAGTTCTGGTGAAGATTGTGAGGTGATGGAACCTATTGGTAGGCTACAAGTTAGCATGTTCTTGAAGCCGTTCACAGCTACGTATACCGCATGTAGAGTCGCTTCGAGCACGCCTACTCATCAAGCTAGTTATGGCAACTGTTTTCGGCTTTAACGTTAATCTTCAATGATCTGCCGCAATGAAAGACAATTTTATTGCAGTAATATTTTACAGAATCAATTATGAATATAAGAAGATTAAATGATTCTAGTTGACATTTAAATTGTTTGAGAAATCTTGAATAAAGGAGGAGCCTTTTTCAAAGTTGCAATGCACATTTTTTTATTTTAACTTGACTTTAAAAAAAGAGAAATTAGGCGGAGCTAGAGTAGTCACTATCGATGCCGGAGCGGAACTGGAGCATTCAACATTTTGTTTGATCTAAATCACTGGATTCAATGACACCGCTCATTGCTTTTCTCGTTTACTATTTCGAATTATGGTTTATCACATTCGTCTTGTATTTGGTGTTACAAAAGCGCGTGCCGTCTCTTCGAAATAGAGTTTAATAATGTCGTATTCTTTCCCAGAACACAGTATATATATATATATATATATATATATATATATATATATATATATATATATATATATATATATATATATATATATATATATATATATATATATATATATATATATATATATATATATATATATATATATATATATAGTGCTAACCATGTCCTTTGATATTGTACTAATACTGGTGTTACTGATTCTCTTCGACTACAAAAAACCCACCTTTTTTCACTATTCTCTCCTTATGAAGCATGGAAATAACACTACAACTGATTAACTTGCTGGTACTGTGCACCAAAGCATCCATGTGCTATTCCCTCAGTGGTTTTTGTCATATGTTTTAAATGTTGAGGTTGCCAGCGCTATGGACAGCCTCATATTAGTCAACTCGCACAACGTTCCTGATAATTCTCTTTTCATTCCTAGCTTTTCTATGGCTTCTTTCTTTATTTTTGTCTCTTTCCTTGAGATGTTTGCTAACTCTTCTATATTTCCACATTTCAAAGTCAAATATTCTTTTTCCTATAGTATAAGTAAATAAATTAAGGGGCTGCAGTAAAACTGGTAAGGAATATAAGTTTATAAACTAATAAAACGGTATTGAATCAGTTTTACAAATAACAGTTCACATGAGACAAAAGACGTTTCGGGTTTTACCCTTCGTCAGCCACAAACAGGTGAGAAAGACAAAAATTACATATAGGTACTACAAAACTATAAGATGATGAGACACATACAACAAATGGGCGATACAAACAGATGGAAAAAGTAAACAATAACAATACAAGAAAACCGTAAAATCTAAAAGAAATACTGAAACAAGAAAGTAAATAATCCAACGAAACGAAAAAAAGAAGAATAAACAAAACTGTGGAACTAGTTAAAGTTAGCTTAGCTCGATGCAAAGAATCCGTGGAAGAAAGCGGTAGTCTCTTGTCACAGAATTCACAAGGAAGTGACGTACGATAGCGACAAAACAAGAGATATAAAAAGATACGAAACGAACCAAAGCAAAAACACAAGAAGATAGATCATAAAGACAACGAATAAAGAATGAAAAAGAGAAAAGCTACCAGAATTTATGCAAAATGATGTTGTATATTTAAACCGCCGGGAGCTAGAACGCCCATTTTAAAAATAAGGCGATTCTCCAACGAAAAGCGAGTCTTGTCATTACCGGCACATGAACGGAGGGCAGTGACATGTATATCAGTATTTCCTGAATGGTCAGGTCTATTGAAATGAAGGGCCACCGGTAAATGTTTGTCCTGATAGATGTCATTCAAGTGCTCACGAAACCTGTCTGCCAAACGCCTACCAGTTTCACCAATATAGGTCATGCCACATCTCTTATCATCTTTTTCCTAACTGATTGTTCAATTGTCTTTGATTAATTGCTTTCTTAAGGATCTATCTGTACATGGCGAGGTCCCCAATTTCTTTCACGGTTGGCAGCTGTTATTTTTGATATAACTAAAACCTCTGACATACCGACTTGTGATAGTAACAGTACATACAGAAAGTCTCATAACGATTATTGATGAGGACGGAAGAGTCAGTCTTCTTATAGCATTGTCTTATTAAGCATAAATCATATTAACTTTATTAATCTGGTTGACAACCTTATCATGTACAACAAATTGTTACACAAGCAACCATTTAAGAGTATCTGAATGCTTGGTACAAGCCTCTGGTAAGGGGATCAGCTCCAGGGGGTGGCTCTATCGTTCATAGGGAGTGATAAGGAAATTAAACTTTTGATATTAAACTACTTTTCATTGATGCATGGCGATACCAAAATATGTTTCCATCAACTAAAAATAATGTATTGGATGAAAGAATGTATTTAGACTCCTTTAGAATGATGCAGTGCCAGTGTGAAAACGTAATTATTTGTGTGCTGTACCAAGACGACAACTCATTACTTCTTAGTCTTCAGTTTTTCGTTCCCAAGAGATTCTCTGTCGCAAATAAAGTCTACTTCCAATCTTTTCAACGACTGATGGTCTTTCTCAAGTTCCCTGTATTTTCAGGTCCATGTATATCTACTTTGTACATCTTTAAGCTGAATTCTGTCTTGACCTGAGCCTTTAGTTTGATATGAATAAGTCTAATTTTGGATGCTCTTTGTCTTACGTCTTCAGTTAGTTCTTTCTACGTCTAATTTTGGGCGTCTCCTTGTATTGTACCTTTAGTTTAATCTATATACGTCTAATTTTGGACGCTCCATGTCTTGTGCTTTCAGTTTGATCTGTACTGTATTCATCTATCTTCTCTTTTTGTTAGTCTGCGTCGCGACAACGTATGTCAAAAAAATCAGTTCCCAGTTAAAACAAAAACTGCAATTAAAGCAGATCTTTATCCCATTCTGTGAACGATTAATGTCGTCATATTAAATGGAAACATTTTTCCCATTCTGTGAACGATTAATGTCGTCATATTAAATGGAAACATAAAAACTTTTCCCCTCCCCTCAAGCAAAAAAGAAGCACTGGCAATGCTTTAAAGCATAAATGTCTGAATTAATAATGCCAGCACAGAATAAGAACAAAAACTGCATTAAGAAGACTACTAAAAACTGTATTTTATTATTTTTACATTTAAAATCAGCTCACATTAAAGCACAGTAACGTTTTCACCCTGAAAGAGCAAATGTATTTTAATATGCACAGTTATTGTTTCGCGTGGCACACACGTTTAGATGGTCACTGTAATATCAGTAAATTTTATGAAATAAATATACTTGAAAGACTTCTCTGTTATTAAACAAATGACTTTAATGAAATTGTCCTTAAGTTAACGAAACCCTGCATACTGGACTCCATAATTTGCATAGGCATGGAGGATATATTTTTTATCTCATCTTCTTTCCCATCCTAACGGAACTTGGAGCTACCACTGCAGCTGACCCACTTAGAAGAAGAAGGGCGCATCAAAGTTTATGATCGTACGGCAGTGGTTTTTGTCACGGATTACCTTCCCTGCTTTGCAGTAGTGGTCCAACAGCGGCCAAAACGCAAGCGTATCTAAAATGGGTCATCAAAGGTGTCTACCTTCGCACAAGATTACTCTTGGCAGAGATGTAGATAGAAGGGTAAAGACGCTTCTATCTCAAGGGAGTTTCATAAGATATTTCCGAAGTCAAGAACAATGCGGCATTGGCTGAGCAATTGTTAACTTATTATCGGTCCGCCGCCTTTTATGAAGATTTAAGCAATGGTTAAATCCAACGAAATTCCCTTTTACAAGAAGTAGCTCAATAGAAGTACATATATATTTAATAGTCTTGCTCATACGTTTGCTTTCATACTTATAATAACTGAATCAACTAAGATTGGTATGTTTTCAAATAACATGTAACACATTTAATAATCAATTAGTTTTAAGAGGTTAAAATAAATAGAATGATGGTGAGTTTTAGATGAAAAATCAATTTGTCTTCATCGAGACTGGATAGAGGGTTTATATTAAAGAATATTTCTGTCCTTTAGCTGGTGCCTTTTATAAGCACTTAGCTGACATAAGTGAGTCCTGCAGCCTCGGTTTTCGTTGATTCTTTTTGTGATGATGACTCTTCACAGTCTGATAGCTTAGTTCCACGAACCGTCTGATAGCTTAGTACCACGATCCGTCTGATAGCCTAGTACCACGATCCATCTGATAGCTTAGTACTACGATCTTTTAGAAAAAAACAAAAAAAAGCAAACAAATGCCTCTGCTAAGTACATTTGTGGGCTATAAATTAACAGGCGCATTGTCTCGCTGTCCACTCACCAATGTTATTCTCTCGGAATAATTATTCTTCAGTATACACAGCGTAACTCAGGGAAGATGATTAAAATCACCTATATTCTTCTGGGTATTAAACTGGGAAACTGTGTCTGGAGAGCGCGAAGAATGATTTGTGCCTGAACTAACATTAGCAAGGTACATATATCTCACAAAATGATATGATACACTTGATGCACATGTGATGTAATCATCACTGCTCCAGTAGGGTCACCTCTGCTGTCAGTTTGCTGTACGACTAGCAAGAAACAATCACCAGCGTTTGCAGTAGTGGTTTAAGAATATACTATTTTCATATATTGTGGTTGCCAGCCTCATATATAACCACTTAGCAAGAAGACATGTCAAATTCACATTCTTGAAATAAATGTTTACACTTACCCCAACATTTGGGAACAAAATCTCCTCGCACAGTTTAAAATGGACACAACACTTTATTAGATGCTTAGAATCACTTGGTCTGGGAAATTATAGTATTCCTCTTATGACGGGTGTTCTGCGAATTACTAGGTCTGGGAAATGTTAGTAATCCTCTTATGACGGGAGTTCTGCGAATCATTTGGCCTGGGAAACTTTAGTAATTCTCGTAGGACGGGTGTTCTGCGAATCACTTGGTCTGGGACACTTTAGTAATCCTCTTATGACGGGTATTCTGCGAATCACTTGGCCTGGGAGACTTTAGTAATCCTCTTATGACGTGTGTTCTGCGAATCACTTGGCCTGGGACACTTTAGTAATCCTCTTATGACGGGTGTTCTGCGAATCACTTGGCCTGGAAAACTTTAGTAATCCTCTTATGACGGGTGTTCTGCGAATCACTTGGTCTGGAAATATTATAATTCCACTTATGACGGGTGAATCTGATTCCGTAGGTATCCAGACTTCGTATTTAAAATGCGGGTTTACTTGTTTTGTTTAAAAGTTGCCCAAATACTTTTGTTTGGGTCCTTTTAAGTTTCCAATCTCTGTATTTAAATATGCGGGTTTACTTTTAAGTTGTAAAGTTGCCCAAATACTTCTGATCTGTCTCTTATAAGTTATGAATCCTTAGTCCGATCCTTCTCTTTCTGGCTTCTGTGAGTTGCTAGTTTGACGTATCGATGATGTCTGATTTTTTACTCCTCTTTCGCTAGATTATATCTCTCATTTATCAGTTCAAATCCCAGATTGTACTTCCTCGAATTTCCAATGAAATCCATTGTTTAACCCGTCTCTTAAATCACTCCAATCGAAAGCATCTGGACTATATGGGTAGGGGTGTTTTAATTTAATTCTCCGCCGCGTGTTTTAAAATATTACATTTTAAAATTCCATCACGTGACCTCTTTCAATTTGTCGTAATGCTTCCTCCAACTCACAAACAAATTTGTGAACTTATTTCCTGGCGTAATACTTTCCGCCAAGATTGTCGGCAATATTGATACCGAGAGGGCTCAGATGAAACGATTATCTAATTATCACCGGTGTTTTCGCCCGTCCCTTATGCGGCTTCCTTAGGTAGCAATCTGGCTTTCTGTGCGTGTTCGTGCACTATCACGTTGCCCAAACAACTGACGTCTCTTTCAAAGGTAACCAGACTGACTTACGTGATAATCGTATTAACCTGATAATACTACGTTCACTTAGTGACACGTAAACAGTCTGGGAGTGGTCACCGCAAGTAGAATGAAGATGCATATAATATACCAACTAATAGGACGATGAGTGAGAAAAATGAAGAAATGAAGTGATACTGCTGGAGTGGATGAGAGTTATAAAAAGTGCAAAACTGATTCGTCACAGTTTCTATATCGATTTGATTTATATGGTGCAGCCAAAAGCACAACCTCAATATAGTCACCTTTTACGACATGCATCGTGGGGCATTAGTCCTATTTTTTTTCTTTCTCTTCTCAGAGATCCCCAAGAAAGACATGGGGCGCAGAACATAAATTACTGGAAACAAAATTAATGGCAGCAACCAGGAATAGGGGTGGAAATTGAAACAAACGCAAAAATGCAAAGCCAAGAAGTTTTGCAATAAGCAGTCACTACAAAATCATATAAACTTAGAGAGCGACAATACTGAACAACGAACGAACTGTTTTTTCAAAGGTTGAGAATTTGGCACGCAGGTTGATGCTTTCTCTCATCTTTTATACTGAATTCACGTATTCTGACAAGCATGTTAAATATTAATGTCAAGGAATGCAACATTGGAAAATCGAAATAACAGCATACTCACATTTACAGTATCTAACTATAATCATGAAACAAAATATGTTGAAAAGGTCAAAAGTCACCATCAAATCTGATATAGAATAGTGTTTAATGATTGGGAAAAATAATCAGTTTTTTTTTGTTGAAAGGGGGGGGGGGGGGGGGGGGAGGAGGAGGAGGAGGAGGAGGAACGAAGGGCATGTAATCAGCATTCCTGAAGTGTTCGAAAAGTCTGCGATTGTACGGTTATAGCCTGGGCATACTTTTTGGTCCTGTTGAAGATTGTTCAAAAAATGAACAGCAGAGAAAGAGAGAGAGAGAGAGAGAGAGAGAGAGAGAGAGAGAGAGAGAGAGAGAGAGAGAGAGAGAGAGAGAGAGAGAGAGAGAGAGAGAGAGAGAGAGAGAGAGAGAGAGAGGGAGAGAGAGAGGGAGAGAGAGAACCTTGAACAAGTATAACACTAAACGTAAATGCACTTGATTATTACATCAGATTGGAAAAATGATCCGGAGACAAGAACAAACCTACATTATGTACAAATGACATTGAATAACTTAATTAAAACTGTACTTCATAAGAAAATAAACTGTGAAGTATGAAAACGCTTGACAAATGATTGGTTCAGAGTGTTTTTTTTTTTTTTTTGTATAAAGAAATGAAATAATGAACGATGAAAGCGGAACAAGAGTTTTTGATTATGGCATTTCAAACAAAAACATTGGTAAACTGGGTGTGAAGCAGGGTTTCTTAACCTGGGACCCACGGACCCATTGAGGGTCCATGAATTGATTCTAAGGGCACATGAACATAAACTAAACAATTGAATTTTATTTTCGCAAACACGTTTACTCGGAAAATGATCATTTTTGCATTTAAATAAATAAAATTTTGTAACAAAGAGTTTATGTGTTTCAGTATGACTGTATGTAAGCCAGTATGACTGTATGTAAGCCAGTATGCCTGTATGTAAGATAGTATGACTGTATGTAAGCCAGTATGACTGTATGTAAGCCAGTATGACTGTATGTAAGCCAGTATGACTATAAGTAAGCCAGTATGACTGTATGCAAGCCGGTATGACTATATGTAAGCTAGTATGACTGTATGTAAGCCAGTATGACTGTATGTAAGCCATTATGACTGTATGAAAGCCAGTAAGACTATATGAAAGCCAGCATGACTATATGTAAGCCAGTTTGACTGTATGAAAGCCAGTATGTCTGTATGTAAGCCAGTATGGCTGTATGTAAGCCAGTGTGGCTGTATGTAAGCCAGTATGAATGTATGTAAGCCAGTATGACTATACTTGTATGTAAGCATAACGAGTTTTCATTGTAATACAATTTATTATTTGTATGCTTACTTACTTAGTCGTTCCTCTTCTACCGTGAGGTGTAGAGGTTATTTGTATGCAACAATTTTAATTATGTGCCTATGGACATTTTTTCGAAGAAGGGGTCTGTAGCCTTCACCGGACAATCAAAGGGGTCTGTAGCCTTCACCGAAAAATCAAAGGGGATGTAGCCTTCACCGAAAAATCAAAGGGGATGTAGTCTTCACCGGACAATCAAAGGGGTCTGTAGCCTTTACCGGACAATCAAATGGGATGTAGTCTTCACCGGACAATCAAAGTTGTCTGTAGCCTTCACCGGATAATCAAAGTTGTCTGTAGCCTTCACCGGAAAATCAAAGGTGTCTGTAGCCTTCACCGAAAAATCAAAGGGGATGTAGTCTTCACCGGACAATCAAAGGGGTCTGTAGCCTTTACCGGACAATCAAAGGGGATGTAGTCTTCACCGGACAATCAAAGTTGTCTGTAGCCTTCACCGGACAATCAAAGGTGTCTGTAGCCTTCACCGAAAAATCAAAGGGGATGTAGTCTTCACCGGACAATCAAAGTTGTCTGTAGCCTTCTCTGAAAAAAAAAATCAAAGAGGTATGTAGTCTTCACCAGACAATCAAAGGGGTCCGTGGTGCAAGAAAGGTTAAGAACCCTTTTTTCTAGAGGGGCGAAAAAAATGCATTCTTGAAACTATGACAGTTTTTAAAAAAAAAACTGTGTTTTTAAGACAGAGTATAATTGTAAGAAAATGAAATACCGTGGTCGTGTCATGAAAGTGTCAGGACAATCTTACTTTATTATTGCAAGATAGAATGAGACAGAAGATGAAACAGTAGAAGACTACCGTAAAAGAATTCAGTGAGATTTCGACACTGTGGGATTAATAAAATAAAAAAATCAGCATAGAAAGACATGATGATGAGCTCAGAAGAAGAAGAAGAAAAGGAAGGCCGAGGAAAAAAAGAAAGCAAAATAAAAATATGAAAATGATTAAAAACACAGGACGAACAAAGAGATGGTTCAAAACAAAAGAAAATACGTAAACGATTTCTTAAAATAGGGGAATGGGGGAAAACTAGTTGCAGCCCTACTGGGATTGGAAATGAGGATTTAGTCCATTACGCACGACGGGAACATCATGTTACTGAGATAAGTAACGAAACAATTTATTTATTCGTATTTATGTGTAAGTCCAGCTGGACACATTTTAAATCAATCTCTTTTTTTTTAAAGACTACAAACAGTAATTAAAACCAGCACATTCTCTTTTAAATAACATAAACAAATAAACAACGGGTTTGTTCCAGCTCTGCTGACCATGATTGACTTTAAATTATACAAATCGCGCTAAAAAGAATTAGACCTTTGCATCTGGGGGAAACCCAGTCTTTAGGTAACAGGGGACTAATAAGAATATTGCTTCTACCAGCTGTGTCGTATAAGGCGGCTAAGTTGAAGTAGTTGTCTACAAAGGTACCGGCCTCATCGTGTACAATTAATTGTCCCCACTGCAAGGGCATATTTTGGGCACATGCCTTCTGCATGATAGTTGTCTGCAATGATAACGCCATGTTTTTGTGGACAAGGCAATGGGCATCCATTTATATGTTCGTTCGTTCTTTTGTTCATCCTCCATTTAAGTAAGACCTTTCAGCATTTTAAAAATTACTTTTATACAAAGTTCATGTTCAGTTTCTGAAGGGTTACAATTATGATCTCAAGTCTATACATGTAGATGATATATCCGATTATTGTCATTTTTTAATACTTTTTTAATCATAGCCTCAGATGAAATTATTTTGTTTGTCCGTTTGTGATTTGATTATTTCTTTAATTTTGCTTTATTGAAGTTTGTATAAATATATTATTAAATATTTATTATACATTTACGCTATACCATGTAGCGATAAGGCGCCTTGCGTACCCTGACAAACCCCAGAGATATGCCAGCGGGAGTTCTCCCAAGCTGGATAGGTCTGCTCGGGGAGGGGTCAGACACCCTGGTCCTCTAGGTTGGGGGTTTTAGTACAGGGCCGACGCCCTTGTCCGTGTAACAAACAATCACGTTTCGGAAACAGCAACAGATGAAAACGCTTTGCAGTGGGACGGTCATCCAGAGTATGAGGCTGAAATGACATCCATTGGTGAAAGCCGAAAGGAAGCCACTGACGTGAAAATAGACTTCCTGGTCGCTAAACACGAAACCAGAAAATTATTTGAGAACGTAAGAAAAGCGAAAGCGAGACCAAAAAGCTAGTTGGCCGAGAACTGTGAAGGCAGAGATGCACAGCATGAACCAGAGCTGGGGGTACCACACGAAGGATGGCTGCTTACCGAGCAAGGTGGAAACAGTTTGTTGCTGCCCTACAAAACGCCATCAGGCGTTATGGTCATTGATTGCTTTGTTAGTCCAGCGGCCAAGAACAAAAGAAGAAGAAAGATATATTTACACTCGTTATTATAGTTGTACTAACTGTTATATAGTTATTATTTTTCTCACATACTTGTTTTGCTATATCGTCGTTTTCCTTTGGGAGGTCTCTTTTTAACACTTTTTCTACAGTTGTGGGTGACTTGTTTGCTTATAAAAATTCTAACAGCGCAATCCTTTCTGGTTCATACCCTTTATAATTTCGAGGAAGTGCTCTAAAATATTGTCTTTCAGACACATAGACCAGCGGATGGCAACCAAGGAGCTGTGGTGATCTACTTTACAAATACTCAGTTCTCTAAAAATTAACCGTTATAAAATCATGTCTGTTTTCAGGTTTCAGAGTAGATGGAATTAGGAAAAAGTGCAGCCTGCATATATCTTTCATCTCGGGCTGAAGCTGTGCTTCCTGCAATACCATCAAAATAGCAAAGGAAATGCAAAATAAATTACAATGTAACAGATGTTAACTTCACCCCAACAAATAGATCGCTTTCCTATCGTATACAGTTTAGGAATTAAGTACATTTTCGTAGGATAGCTCGTGAGGTTTTTGGAAGGAACGCGGAAAATACTTTCTTTAATTCTGGGAATACTTACTTAATACTTAGTCGTTCCTCTTCTACCGTGTGATGTAGAGATTTAATAACTCTAATAAATGCAATGTCAGCTCAAGGCTCCTGATATCTGTAGTGGATTTTGATGTTAAGAAGATTGGTGTGTGGTAAAGTTGTACTTGAGTGAGGTCAATCTGTGAAGGTCCCTGATGTAGACAATTGATAGCTGTGTTTCAGAGAACCTTGCTGATACCACCTACGATCTCACTCTAAGTTATATTTTGGCCTAGTATGATTGAGAGCTACGTTTAGTGTCTAGGGTAATGTAAGAGTGATGTTGTAGGAATTCAATACAAACACTTACACATACAGATACTAATGCTATTATGAACTTAACTAACACCAGTGGGTAAATTTATAGTTTGGAATTTCTTTTTTCTCAAATTTATTTGTCCTAAACCTAAATTTGTTTTGGCCAGGACCACAACTCAAGTGAATCAATATATATATATATATATATATATATATATATATATATATATATATATATATTTGTATATATATATATATATATATATATATATATATATATATATATATATATATATATATATATATATACACAAATATAAATATATTTACATAAATAGGATCATATGTCCAAGGCACATTGTTACAATTAAAATCTTTCAAATAGTATTACTTAATATATGATGACTACTGGTATTTGGAGACAGGTTGGGGATTTATAATCATCCCAGAATTCTTCTGTTACACCTATACTTGTTTATTTAGTTCTTGGGAGGAAATGTTAATTGGTATACAGGAGATTCGCTTAATGTTTATGATAAGTTGTCCCAGGCCAGATATTATGACTTATCTGGACCCAGGAATCACAGCAGTTGTCGTTGATTCGGCCACAAGCCACAGTCTCCTCTGGTCTTTCAAATGCTTGAGTACAGAATTAGTAAGAGTGACTCCTCACAATAGTGTAGGCTTTCTCACTCAGACAATTCATTGACACCAGATAAGTGCCAGCAGAACCCCTGTAAATGAAAGTTATGCTCCTGTCTTAAATTCACATTAATTCCACCCAATTTACAAATAATAATACAATTTAACAAAAGAACCTGGTCAGCTCTTTCTGACCAACCTTACTTCTCCACTTTAGATTGATGGAACAATTTATACCAGTTTTTCTTTTCTTTTTCCTAATAGTGGTTACGCCTCTGCCATTTGCACTGATCTTTTTCCATAAAATATGATGGGTGATATGATTCATGAGGACCCCTGCATGTCTTTTGGTATCTACCTCTCTCTGGTAGCTAATTATATAATAAATACCCTATAGGCCCTGTCTGAGTGCTGGGGACCTATGTACTTACTAATCATGATGGATTTTCATCTAACATTTTCTCACATTCCAATTTATTTTAAATAAAAGATAATTAATATTCTCCTTACCACAATATTCAATGAAAAACACACAATTAATACGTTGACTGGCAATGGAAATACACTTTTGTTCCTTCTGCCTTTGTCCAGACTGCTGAGATAATATAGTCTACAGCAATGCTGCTCTCAACGCACTTGCTTCAACTAAGGTTTTGAGAAAATGGCATCTAAGCCTTCCAAGTTTAACTACAGCTTTGGTAAGCTGACCAATGACTACGCATATCTCAATTGTAAACAAGTCTTGCAAAATAAAACTCAAACTTTCCCTTTGTTACTTGGGTAGTATATTTTTATTTTGAGGTCGGCCAATAATATTTCGCCTTCCTTCAAAATCCATCCAATGCAATCTCTCATACCTTCTTAGTCTTTATTTCCCCAAAGTTTTACCAAAAATATGCCCAAAAAAATCAAGCAGGCATGACTTGTCCTGACAGTCTGTCCGATCCTCTATAATATTATTACCAATATCTGATTATTTAATGGACTATTTGTGTAACTAACAACCTATTCTTGCTCAGGAAGTCCTAAGGTACACGAAGATATAATTTTTATGGGGCTAGGTGGCTTGGTTCAAAATTCCATATTTTTTCCTACAATAACCAACCTATTCATGTCTTTTTGCACTAATTTCCAGCTAATTACGAGAGTCTCTCTTAGTACGTGAGAATTACGTCATAAATGCTGTCTGCATGACCCAATTGTCTACATGTTCTAACTTTTACATCGTATTTTGAAAATCGTCCTAGGCAAGGCTAGCAAGTTGGTTTTATTTTTAGAAACAATGCGAGACGCGATTAGCATTGGGTCATCTATCCGTTCCCCACCCTCTCTCTACTATATCTTTTAGGCAAATACTTAATTGAACTTGGGAAGTGTTACGTTTATCTCAAGGACGAATTTGAAAAATTGGGTACCCTTTTTGTTCGGCTAATGCGTTATCAGCTAATACGCTGAAGGCGTGGGTGATGAAAACAATTCTCGACCAAAATTTTTAGTTCTATCCTATCTTTGACTTTATGCACTATACTGTTATATTCTAATTTAGATATTGTATTTAGAATTTCACCACAATATCTCCATACAGTTTTTAGTGGAGACAAGTGGGGTGTTGCTACATGCTACACCGTTCACTGCTGTATGCTGATCAGGACTGCAGTAGATGTTCGGCTGTCATTGGGCTGATGCCACAGTTGTCGAGATTTGTTGCACTAATCCTATACTTGTGGTATACATGGTACCTCACTTTGTTGTGTCCAGTGCGTAGCCAGAAAATGATGACATGGTCCCGTCTAGATAGCTGATGATAGGCATAATTTTTTATATGGTATGTGATCTGCGAAGTTTCCTATAGCTTGGTATTTAACAATCTCTAGCTACTTCACATGTTCTTGTTTGAGTTTTGAATAG
This sequence comes from Oreohelix idahoensis, assembly GCA_024509875.1. NCBI lineage: Eukaryota > Metazoa > Mollusca > Gastropoda > Stylommatophora > Oreohelicidae > Oreohelix > Oreohelix idahoensis. The sequence continues at coordinate 110,904 of JAMPIV010012396.1, forward strand.
CTTATATGCATGTTTTCCTTATAAGCAATGATACCAAATGTATGTCAAGTTCTTCTACTTAAAAACGTATGCTAGTTATCTCTATTCCACGTGTTTGCAAAGTCCTTGATACTCGTATTTTTACTTAATCTGGCTATATTTCTTATTTTGTATCCTGTTTGTTAATGTTGCTCATGAAGGGTAACCCCAACACGTTCGGTGTTTTTTGACGTATTGTTCAATTGTAAAACTGACTATATTCCTAGGTTTCATTTTTTTTTTTAAACTTTATGAAGATTTTGTTTATTTTCTCCTTCAAGCATTGTGTTATCAGAACGTTGCAAGTTGTTCATATAATGTTGGTTGTCTTTCTTTTATTATGCACAATGAATCTCTTTTTGTTTTGTTGTTGTCTCTTGTTCAGTCCATTTAGATTCCTCATAACTGTTGCACTGTTAATGAATTTAAAAGAAAAATTATTCATTTAGATATTTAGTTGTCTCTATCTTCTCTACTGTTTTAATTTGTATGTCAATGTCACGAGTGAGTTATGTAAGAGTCTGTCTGACGAGAACCAAGTCTGTGTGATGTCAGAGACAAGACGAAATCTGAGAGAGAGATGATAGACGAGAAATGGTGTTGATAGTGGATAGTGTGACTTATAATTACCGAGGAGGAAAACCTATACTGACTCTCCCCTTGCCACTCAGTGACCTTTTATTCAACTACTGCCACACTGCCTCTTGCTCTACTTAGGAGATAAGGTTGTATTACACTACAGTGTATCCACATACAACAGTACGAGTACAAGTTAAAGAGTACAGGTACAGATAGGAAAGGAAATCTGATCCGTAACGAAATATATATGTTTTATTAACAGCCGTTAACAAAAACTATGGTAATATAAGCATGAAATCTATCACGATGACAAAACTCAATAATATGCAGGTATCAAATGTACGAGATACTCAACCCAAAGGTTAGTAGAAATAAATGTTGGAAACACTCCCGGAAAAAAACCCCATAGGTTCCACGCTCCCACAATTATGGGGTGGATATAAAATTAATAATCCTTTGCTAGAAAAAAACCTGAAATAAAGAACTGTACCTTCACAAACACAATCCCGCTGCCTTGTCCCTGTCAGCAAACACTGCTAATCACTTCACTCGATGCTTAGGTACACAGGTTCTTAAACAATCTACCCTCCCCTCAATTACTTTGAGTGCACTGTACCCCAAAATCCTTTTTCGTTGGCACGCGTGCGTTGATGCTTTACTGGGATCACGGTTAGCCGATAGAAAAATTTTGACCCTATCTTCTCCAGGGTAATTGCTGATTTAATCCGTGAATTGACTGCACGGCTGTAAATCCATGAATCGGGGGTTGCGATGGCAACACTCAAGATAAAAAAAATGATGAGGAAATAATCCACGTTTTGTGTAATGGCCCACTACTGCTGTAGCAGTCCCCACTGATAAGGGACGACGTAGCTTGGTAAAGAGAACTGGTGCAAACGGAGCCTGAGCGCTCCTCTTATTAGGTGTTGGGCGAAGTATTTGTACTCCAAGCAAATGACACTCATCAATGTGCCCGTAATAGGGTGATGAATTAGGCACGCATGTAGTTACGTGCAACCCAGCTGTGAATGGGTCGATGAATTGTGCGACCCTTCCTCCAGGAAGGTAATCAGGCATAAGGCTTCAGCGAAGGGCCTGAACTAACCAGGTTAGCTGTAAAGAAAATTCAAACAACTCATATATCATCGTGCTAAATTAACATAAATATTACAACACGTCACGACAATAAACAGGTCTTAACTAGATACCGGAAAAACATACACGCCTCCCCTTCTGTTAATCTGATCAAGGCTGAACTGCGCTGCAGTTTTATCTTACTCTCCCCCGCTCACCGTCCGATCAACAATAAGTGCAGGGACGGCTTATGGTAGTTTTTGCATAACACTACACAGCCCGGGTACCGGCGTCTAATGCTGGAATGGTTTCAGGCATGTTTACAAACTGCCCCTCCAACTCCCTCTTGGCGAGACGTGACCTTAAAATCAGTCAAGTCGGCTAACCCACCTGTCTCTACACAATTTGCAGAAAGTCTAAACTGGTAATAGGGGCGTTCCACACATTTAAACTTTACATACAGCATATGACGACAAATAGAAGTATGCACTACTTAAGTATACAAATTGCATTTAAAATACCCATTAAAACCCAAGTACGCACTTAACTTAGATTCAAAGTATATGTTACGAAGAAAAAGTATGTACACAAACCGCAACTGAGGCCAAAAAAGATTAAATTTGCTCAGGTTAATTTTTTTTGTGTGTTAAAGATTTCCCTCTCTCTAACATTCCGTTACATAGTTATACCTATATATATATAGGTACCTATATATAGGTATACCTATATATATATATACTGAAGCACATTAAAAACGCACCACTATTATATATACCGAGGCCGAGAAGCTGGCAAAAAAAAGTGTGGGAATGGATTTTCCCCGTGTTTGCCATGAGGTATAGAGCGAATGGCTGCTGGAATGGAAAATGCAAGATTCAACCCATGGGTGTGTGTACAGACTACATGAAAACGATGAAAGTTACACGTGCAACACGATTCTCAACAGCTATGACCCTGAAAATGTGTACGCGTTGTGGCAGTATACTCGGTATAAAAAGGCCGTTGAGACAAAACACCCAGTACATGTGCTTTAAATGCTACGACTATCTGAAAACGACCGCCAACGAGCCATTGGTATGTTGGAGACCGGAATGAGCTCGCGGGCCATTGCCAGAAGGATGAATTGCCACCACAGCACTATTATACGTCTCAATGAACGTTACGGAACCACTGGCAGTGCCCGGGATAGACTTCGAAGTGGCCAACCACGAGTTACTACCCCTGCGCAAGATCGTCATATTGTGCTGAGTCACCTAAGGAATTGACTCTCCCGGCAAGTCAAACAGCAAGAGCAATAGTGGGTAGACATGGGCAAGTCTCTCGAATGACAGTCATACGACGACTCAGAGATACAGGCCTTACTGCAAGACGATCTTATGTTGGGCCAAACTTGACTCACAGACATCGTCAGCAGCGCCTGCAATGGGCAGAGCAACATATCAGATGGACTAGACTGCAGTGGAATGCTGTCCTATTCACAGAAGAGAACAGATTCAACATATCCTTTGCAGATGGACGTATGTGGATTTAGCGACGGTGTGAAGAGCGCTTTGCAGATTGCTGTGTCAACCGATTTCGAGGTGGCAGTATTCACATTTGGGGAGGATTCAGTTTTCACCATCGCTTGCCTCTTCACATCTTCCGTGGAAATGTTAATGCTGTGACATATCGAGATGAGGTTCTGGATGCACTGGTTGCTCCTGCGTTCACAATTTATCCAGACTTGCAGCTTCTCCAGCAGGATAACGCACGTGCATTTTTTTGTATTTTTGGTTTTCTCCCTTGCCTGCACAGAATGCAATGAATTTCATAACAATCAAATGTACAAATTAATGACCAGCATGGATTCATAGGAAAATGAATAAAGATTCAAAATATGTAAACTTGTACACACTTATATTTACATTTCACACTCTGTTCTTGGATTATACAGGTGGTGCGTTTTTTAATGTGCTTCAGTATATATATATATATATATATATATATATATATATATATATATATATATATATATATATATATATATATATATATATATATATATATATATATATATATATATACACGCATGCACGCATGCACGCACGCACGCACGCACGCACGCTCACACTCACACACACACACACACACACACACATATATATATATATATATATATATATATATATATGGGAGCCGCGCTGGTGTAATGGCTTCGGCGTTGTACTGGCGACCAGGTGTTCATGGTTCAAACCCGGGCGTCGGCGTTTGAAGAAATGTTTACGGCCGGAAATTTGACTGAATAGCCTGAACGGCTCCTGTGATAAACCCTCTGTGGATGGGAAGGAGCGAAGCTCCTGACCGGGTTGGAAGGAAAGTCCTCAGGTTTCCCAGCCTCGCAATGACATGTCATTGGGCCGAAGGGCTGAAAGCCCAAGTGCCGCTGGTTAAGAAAAAAAAAAAAAAAAAAAAAAAAAAAAAAAAAAATATATATATATATATATATATAAGACTAGGAAAACAAACACAATTTTATTTTCATGATAGTTTTCCTTCCCTCCTTCCCCTCTTTACGGGGCATGGAGCCACCATTACCGCTTGTCCCCTTACAAGAAGCCTGCACCTGTGACGTATAATCTAAATATAGCATCATTAATCCTACAGAAATCCCACCACCTTTGCTTCCCCATTTAGTGTTTATAAATTTGCTACGCAAAAACCACGAATTTCGCTGTCTGTCTGACTCATATTTTGAAGCCACGCCTATTTTTCCTGTTTTACATGCCCTGATGAGTGTTTACCAACTTTCGCACCTGGCAGTCTTAACAAGGGGAGCGAACCTGGTTTGTTTACCTGAGTTCTCACGCGAGCTGATCTGTCAATCATTGGTCATTAGACAGACGCACGTGTGGAAAAGACCAGATCCTTGAAGAAATACAAGGGCGATAATAATACTTCCCGACCACCTTTGATGTCCGTGCATCTCATGGGACGTAAAGCTTTGATCTGCGGAAACGGGCGGAAATCTAACAGGGGCCCGTTCGCACGGCCCATGTCTTTTGATGTAGTTCGGCATCGCGAGTAGAGCGAACAGTAAAATCCTTTATCTCGGAAACGAAGCACCTTGATTTTCCCTGCTATGCCGACGGTGTGAATTGTCACATCCTTTAGAGATATTACACAAAATATGTATATATACGGCGTTCTCTCCAAGTCGGTTATCAAGTCTCTCAGAAAACTTTGGATAATCTGAACGCGTACACTAGAACCTATGTGAAATAGTGCGTTAATAGCCTTCGTGGAGATTTATTCTGATTTCTGGTAATAATAATAAGTTGTGCTTAAGTGTTAAAATGTGTTAAAGTTTTACCATTTCTAATTCACTGTGATTCCCTAGCGTTAAGACTAGTGAAATAGCAAACGCGTAGATATTTTCTTACCAGTTGTTCAGTTTAATGTAAAAATCCATCAACCATTTTTTTACACCAGAAGATACGGTTTAGCTGCCTAGGTATAATGCTATGAGTGGCGGATAAAGTGACAGAGTAGAATTCGCATTATATTTCATTGTGTGTAATTTTCTAAATGGCTAGTGTTTAATAAAATGTGTCAAAACAATAGACGCCGACAATCAAATAGCTAGTAATGACAGGCGATATTTGTTAAGGGCGTGTAGTTATAATTAAATTATAACTGACATTGTGCGCTGAGTGTTTTACCGGGCCGGGGGAGGGGGGAGGCGGCATGCCTAAAACCCAACCTGTACTCGCTAAGCGAAGCGCGATACGATAGGCTAAGACCCCGTGTGCCTTTTAATTTAATTAGGTGACTGAGAGGATAACAGATCATACCCTTACGCGTGATAGTATAGGATATTGGCATTTTGGTTAAATGTTCTTTTTCTTTCTAATATAGTACCGGATCAAAACCAACGGCCAGCGGTTTTCTATTGTGGTCCTTTCCTCAGTTACTGAAGGAGTAATGGTTGTCGTGTTTTATCCTTGGCGTTCGTCCCCAGTACAGGTGTGAACAGGAATTGCCAAGGCGACAAACTAACATTTTAACTGTAAATTTGAGTCAACTGGACTTACAAAATACCCAGATTGTTTATTCAATTTTATCAGCCCGCTGTGGCAATATACATAACATTTTTCCCGACTTCTGACAGTTTTTTTTTCCCAAGTGGATTTTATCCAGGAGAATACTGTTGCCGTCATTTTTGACGGTTCCAGAAGATGTAAATCTATTTAATACTTTTGATAATGGAAGGTACAGAACTGTATGTTAACTCCCTGACACAGGTTGATTAGGGGTTACCTTCCCTGTGTTTATTATTTGTGGTTGATCAGTCTTAAGACGGGGGTTAACTGTTCTCAAATCTGTTCTGTCTACGCATGCGCTAGTTTTTAGCGCGAACCGAGACGACTTCCGTCTGGGAGTGATGAGCTGGTTTCTGCCGGACGAAGATGTCCGTTGTTTCTTCTCTGCATTATCTGGGGGAAAGATAGTCTTGTGATCTTAGTGATTCTTCCCAGAGTTATTCTGTTCGTCTGGAATGACGACAGGTGTTATTTGTGTATTTCTCGGAATTCTGTCCAAGGTAAAATAACTTAATTATTATGCAAAGTTTGCAGAACATTTAGTATGAACCTGTGAGTAGCACTCACAGTTCTTGTGATCCAGAGTCCATTATGTGTGCTTGACGTAGCCAATTAGGTCTATTCGTTGAAGTACTTTACAGAAGCACAATGAACGTATATTGATATGAAACCCGCAGGATGGCGGTATGTTTCAGCATGGAAGATAATACATGCCTATGGAAAAAATGTACAGTTGTTTATCAACCATTATAAGGCCCGTCATTACGGCCTATAACTTTGAGCAGAAGAAGAAGTGCCTGGCAGGTGAAGCCAGATGAAGTTTTGACTTTATTTACAAGTTCACAGACTTCTATATTAAGCAACTATATTTGTTAAAGGACTACCTGACGCGTTCAGTCAGGGGCCCTGAGCTACAGTAGGAAAAGAATATGTTGTCAAGCCAGCGTTATTAGCATCATATCTACGAGCTATACAAAACTGATGATGCTCGATGTTCCTAATTATTACCACATATGAACAGTTGTTAAAGGACAGACCATTGTCGATAACGTCCTTATAGATGAGTGGTTCAAGCTTTATAATGCCAGATGTTTTGCCAGTCATTTCCAATATATATGATGTCCTTGATTCTTGCCCATTTGACTGTAACTGTTGATGTCACTGTGTCTCGTAAATAAATGGTTGAAAGTTCCAGCAGTTTCTACAATTACTGACTACTGCATGTGAGTGAGTGGGTGCCTTGTTTATCTATCAAAGAGCTTAAACGCATTCGTGTCTCTACACACCCACATCACTTGTCAACCACACAAACTTCGAGTACCTCACATACAAGAAATGTCTGATGTTCGGATGTCAACATGACACCCTGTTAGCGCCTCAACGCCTGGTGAGCTATTCATGCATAACAAAGCTGTTTAGCCCAGGTCGGACTGACTACAACAGTACACAGAAAAGATATTGTTACGTTCCTACATAACATAACGTAAATCCCACCTTAACATTTGTGGTGGCCGCAAATATACGGTAACAAATACGCTGTTTAATAATCGGCACTCCCCTCAGAGCAAGCCCATAGGATTTATCATCATCATCTTAATTAACAGTTTAGCAGCCAGATGTTTTCTTTAGCTATTGGAAGTAATGTCTACTGTCTACTGTGAACACAAGATCGCGGTTCATATTTTGCTACATGAACTATTTGATGTGACATTGTATATCCAAGAATCAACCACCAAATTAGGCGTCCCCCATTATAAAAATTAATTATTAGTGGACGGACTGGGGCACACTTCGGAGAATAAAACTACTGGATCATGATACATATGAATGGATGTTTACGTTCAAGAGTGTTACACCAAGTTTAGGTAAGGCGTGATTGATGTGGCCACGAATGACAGAGTGAGAGTGAATATTTTCTAGTTATGGAAACTGTACCATCCTTTATTTTCTTTGCAAATACTGTTATTTTACTGGATAGCTTAAGTAAGAACTTTATTCTTTTCTTTACTGTCTATTCTATAACCTAGTGTTAATCTTTGACCTTTTGGGTTATTAACTTCCATTGGGATCCTTTTTTTTCTCAACAAGGGGGGGGGGGGGCACTTAATGTGTTATTTTCCTATGTCTGTAAACATGATTATATTAATTTCTATATGTTTGATGTTGTAAAGTTTACGTGATAATAAAGTAAACAAGAACTTAACTTGTGTGTTGGTCAGACCCATATCCACTTACCATAGTTTGTTTCACGTTTGTGTGTCTTGTTGTCACATAATTGTGTGTGTGTGAGTAGTAAACTTATAATTATACTTATAGGGAGGTTTTGACAGATTGTCTTATACTAAAGATAGTCGTATAGATAGGCTGGACTAGAGAAACCACTCATTCCAGAGAAAGATCTTCACTTTAATCTATTCACTCGTGGAATCTATTCTAACACCTTTCCTTCTCATATACCCCCATCTTCTGCTCTACTCAGACGGGACCACATATCTCTCTAACCTATCTAAAAATATACGACAGCACCAAGCAGTCACATTTCCTACAGCAATGGTTTCTGTGGCAATGTGTTTACATGATGTGGTTGCCAGTCCTATGTACAACCTCATTATTAGTCGCCTTGATCGAGATGTCTGAGGGTGCAGTGGGGTTAAGTTATCCTTTCTTTGTTTCTTCAGTTACCCATGAGGACTTCCCGAGACCAACTGTAATTTACATCTTTGAAATTCCTAACCATTGTTTTGATTTAACGCTGTTACGTCTCTCCTCAGTTCTATTATTTACTTAACAAGTCAGTAAATCTCAGAAGTGAGAACATAAATTAAGTCACAGATACTAGCTGTGTATCGAGAAAAGAGAAATTAATACCGGCTGTGTACAGATAGTCAGGAGCGGATCGGGTTTCCAACATTTTATTTGAGCAGTTTTAGGAATAATTATTCCCTAATGCACCGCGTTAAAAGCTTTTGATGCCAGGGTGATCTGTTTTATGGTACAGAATGCTACAACGTTAAACATTCTTTGTTTTTTTAAACTGACGAAATGGATATGATGCAACGATTTCTCCATACTTCAGACTGAAACCCGACGAGATGAGCACGGAAGAGATTATATGAAGTATAAGTATTTTGCGATGAAAGCGAAACACAACTGTAATATTTAAAAAAAAAAGGAGTTTGTCCTTGGTTTGACGAGGCTCGCCTCGTTTAACCTAGACACAAGGTCCGTTGGTTATATTACTGCGCTATACCAAATATAAAAAAGTCTTTGTTGTGTTACGAATGTAAGATAAATGTTGAGTGCATTAAGTCACTCATTGACAATACAGTGGCTCTACTGAAAAGTCACCTATTTTTAAATAGTTATTTCTTCACTCCTATCAAACTAATTTATATCAAAACACGTCAAAATAAAGACACCAACTGTCATATTATTACACAAAATGCTATATTACATTACAACTCAGCGGAAGATCCTGTTTGTTACACACATGATGTCAAAGCGGGCAAAGTTTTCTTTTTGTCGTCCCTTGTGACGTCAGTTTAATGACCATGACAGATTTTATTTTGGTTCTGGGAATGTTTAAAAAAAAAATAAAACCTATTTATCAAATGATAGTTATTGCTCAATGTTTTGATGTTTGTTGTGTGTATATCCAGTGGAACGACCTTTATTTTTTAAAGGGTTGAGAATTGGGCACGCAAGCCCGTCTGACATTCTGCCCTTTCTTTCTCTCATCTTTCATACTGAATTCATTTATTCCCACATGTATTTTACATATCAATTTAAAGGAATTCAAAGTTGTAAAAGTAAAATAATGGCATACTCACATTCATAGTATCTAATTATTACCATGACATTTAAACAAAAAATGCTTAAAAGTACAAACTCATTATTTACCATTAAATAAAATATGAAGAAGTGTTCAAATATCATCATTAAACTTACATTCCAAATTATAAATTCAAACATCACATTTAGAACCTACATTCGATTTTAAAACCTCAAACATCACTATTAGAACCTACGTTCGATAGTATAAGTTCAAACACCACCATTAGAACCTACGTTCGGTATTATAAATTCAAACAATGGATGGGTTTGAAAAAAAATCGAAAAAAGGTGATTCGTCTTACGAGGACAAAAGACAAAGAAAATAGTCTACGTTACGGCCACAAGGCCTTCGTCAGGAAAGGAAAGAAAGTGAAGGCTAGATAGGACACATAAAAACTAAATAAAATAAAAACTGGGTACTTCCCTGAAGGCAAGAACCGAAATTCTATCAAAATCGCTGTCTGTTGATGAGCGCGTGGCTGAACAGAAAGTGACTTCCGCCGCCGGATGTACACAATGCATACTAAGAATCTAAAAAACGAAACCGGACAATAAACTACCCAACGTGATAAAAGTGGGGACTGGAAATAGAAGAGGACAGAATGAGTGGGAGATAAATAAATATGAAATAAAAAAAATGTATATGGCATACAAATAGAAGAATAGGATAAGAGTGGAAAGAGTAAAATAGAGCAAGAGAGGAGAGGGTGACCTCAGACAAAGGTGTGAAAAGTGTTGAGACCGGCTGGTTTTAGACACCCCATGCGGTGGATAAGACGGTTCTCAAGCTGTTCTCGGCTGGCAGTGTCAGAGGAGCAGGATCGGATCGCTGTGACCTGGATGTCGATGGGACCATGGTGGTCAGGACCATTGAAGTGTATAGCAACTGGTGTGGACTTTTGCTGAGCGATGTCATTTAAGTGCTGGCTGAATCTGTCCCCAAGTCGTTTGCCTGTTTGGCCAATATAGGTTTTGCAGCAACGTTTACATATGATCGTATAAATGACATTGCGCGATTCACACGTGAAGCTACTAGTGATGGTGTACGTAGCCTTAGGAAAGGACACCTTCTGGGTTGAGATGACATACTTGCACGTGTTGCATCGTGTCCGACCACAGGGTAGTGTGCCAAAGTGAGTGGCATTCTCCTTTGGGAGACGGCTGTGAACAAGAAGATCCTTCAAGTTCTTGTCACGTCTATATGCCACCAAAGGTGCTTCACTGAATACTGTTTGGGTCAGAGGCGCTGCTTGGAGGATAGGAAGGTGGCGGAAAAGGATCTGTTTGACAGTAGTACTGTGAGGGTGATGGGTCAAGATTAATTTGACTCTATCCGAAGTGGATTTATGGTGAGGTTTGAGGGCCTCCAGACGAGAGATGGGGAGCACACGTTGGAGAGCAGAGGTGAGAACATGTTCTGGATAAAGTCTGTTACGGAAGAAATCCAACATCTAACTTGCTCGTAAGTGGAAGTCATCGTCGTCTTGGCATAAACGGCGGAGGCGGAGAAGTTGTGAAAAGGGAAGGGAGTCACGACAGGCCCGAGGATGAGAAGAGGTATACAGGAGGTAGCTGTGGGCATCTGTCGGCTTGTAGTATACTGAGGTATTAAGGCCGGAGGGCGTGAAAGAAATAGTAATGTCAAGGAAGTTGACAGATACTGTGGAGACGAGGGAGGTGAACTTGATGGTGGGGTGAAAGTGGTTCACAAAGTCGATGAAGCGGTGTAAATCAGTCTCAGACATATCTGTGAGACCTATGCCATCATCGATATATCTGCGGTAAAACCCAGGGAAAAGACCGGAGTATTGTTGCCATATCTGATGCTAAAAGTGGCCCATGAATAGACAGGCATAGCTGGGACCCATCTTCGTTCCCATGGCAACACCACTAATTTGGTCAAAAAACTGACCATTGAATTCAAAGGAATTCAGTTGAAGGACCAGTTCAGCAAGACGGAGAAGAGTGACAGTGGATATAGAAGGGCAAGTGCGTTGGTCCAGAAAAAAACCGAAGAGCTCGGAGACCATCAGAGTGGGGAATAGAGGTATACAGAGAGCAGACGTCCAGCAAGAAAAGACGGTAGGAGCGGTCTGCATTAGAACCTAAGTTCGATATTATATGTTCAAACATCACCATTAGAACCTACGTTCGGTATTATAAGTTCAAACATTGTCATAAGAGGTTTTGATGTTACTAAATATAGGCTATCCTGGACAAATAGATGTATCAGAGGATACCAGGATAGGGCCAGATAAGAGACTGGTCTTATTAGTAATACCCATTTCTCTGAAAAGAGCAAGGGTGTATAGACAATCCAGGTGAGGTCAGACTAGGTAAGTTCCCAGAGTAAAGACTGATGCTGATGAAGTTCTCTGGGTCCCTAACTGTCACCTCTTTAGATCTCACCAGGACTAAAGAATCTGAGTGGTGTGTTATGGCAAGGTGTCTAGGATAATGTAGTAAATGTATTTAAATTCAAAACAAAACTTTAACTCAATGAAAATTAAGTAAACAAGACTGTTTGAAACGTTTAGATATATATAGAGATATATACAATTTAATGTTCCTGTACCTCAAACTTTTGGGGTCAGGAATTCTCAAATCAAGAAATATGTATTTACAAAATAGAAATAAATATGTTGGACACTCTGTCCATGTCTTTTAAACAAAAAAAGGTCACTGAAATGTCTACACCCAGTTCTTGTTTCTAGGCTTGATAATACCACTATTCTATAATTGGAAGGTCTGTTGTTTTCATCCCTCCAAGGTAAAGTTTATTGTGTGGAATTGGATTTGAATGAACTATCAAGTGCCTGTTGTGAAGGACTTATCTTGAACTTTATTGATACAGTTGGCTCATAAGGATTCAGGATCACCAAAACGTAGTGTTTCCTGGACGAAGATGAGGAGTTTAGCTGCAAGTTATAGTATGAGCATTCAACTCCCTCGTGTTCTTCTTCCCCAGGTTTCTGCAACAACTAAGTCTTTGTAATTCAACCTGGAATAAGAAGGAAAACTTCCTCCCATATAGAGTTTGTCTATATTAATTCCACACCTAATCACTATGAAAACTCACCTTGGTCAGTCATGTGTGCTGACCATTTGCACCAGACCTTAAATTTCGTTGTCTACAATCAGTTTTGTGTAATTATTCTTCTTTAGTGGTAATTCAAAGCCACTGTCCATCATACAGTGTGTGTCTTCCATATAATAAGCAGGGGTGTATAATACATATCTTGTGACCTGTTGATTATTTCTTTCTAGCATTCTATACATGGTTTCACATGTTATTTGAAGAATGTGTCACTCCCAACGGCAATATCAATTTGTTTCTACTGCACTTACAGTCGCAAAACTTTGTAAGGCCAATTGGCTAACCTTTTCACAATTTTTCACTCCGAATAAAACTGCTTTTGGCACATTCCTACGTAGGTCATCGTGACATACAACACATCCCGTTTGGCAGAATCGAAACCGAATATGGCTCACAGCCTGTGGCCTACATGTCAATAAATTATACAAATAAACTTATCTATCTTACCCTCAAGTAAGGAATCTTCACACACTCAAGCTAACGGTCAGTAAAGGCTCTGTGCACACAGAACAGACGGCAAAGGCTTGTCCCTTCTGTCTTTTTCAAGCAGGTCAACTTGGCATGGAAGCTTTCGATTTATGGCGGACTATACTAGACGTTGTTAATTTTTATCCCCCTACTTCCAACCAATCGGATGACGAGTTAAAAAAGTAACTTTTTCCTAGGCTATAGAATTAAGCATTTTAAAGCGTGTTTGTCTAATCTGACCGAATTTGTTTATTATATATCATAGTTATTTGTGAACCGATTTTAATTATCAAAAGTGATAATTAAACGGCCAATTATTCTCTATCGTTCTGTATAGTTTTCCTTTAGTTATTCCTTTGCATCCAAATGGGGTTAATTTTTTTGTAATTAAATTTGATCTTAACCTGATGCGAAAATATTACTAAATTAAATTTTTCTACATCAAGATAATTTTGTATGAGGGAATCTCTATGTGTATATGTTAAGCAATATCAGCGCTATAATTTGAGATATCCCTTTTATTTTAATTATCTTTAATTATCAAGAAATAAATTATTTAAGTTCGGTCAAAAACACAGAATAGGTATTATTTTCACTTCAAGAAAATTTTCTTGTCCCTACACAAAAAGAGGTAACGATTTGATTGGTTGTTAAATTTTACTACTGATAAACGCTTTTTCTCTCTTCATCGTAACTGGGTATATATCAGAGCACGTTGTAAAGGTGTATTGATGTAACTAGTCAACTCTAATAACCGAGCATAGTGTCAGGTATATAGGTCACCTTGTCCTGGGACACAATGAGGCCCGACAAGAATACATTGTTGACAATGAGTGTTGTAATAAATGTCAATACGCGAATGTGTAGACTGTTCTGTGGAGTTGACTGAAGGTTCAAACACTCATTCATGCGTATCTCGAAGTTACTGATGCAGACCACTGTGAACGTTTCAATAGTTTAATTTGACGCACACACTTGACAGAACGGGTACAGTTACAGGAACACAGGTCGACATCAATAGCATATTGTTGACCCACGGTGTACAATAATAAATTGGCATTCATGTCTAAGAAAATCACAATGGAACATCAGTATACAAGCATTCAGAGTTCCATATCTTATATAAATATTCATCAGGCCTTACTGACTGATCATGTCAGTTAATATACAAGGCTCCAAACTGATTCCTAGACCGAACCTCTTTAGCATAAACGTAACTTGCACTCTAGTGAAGATTCCGTTAAATACAGTTCAGCCAATATTTTCTGAGAAAACCTTAAACTCCCAATAGTAGGTTTTCCTTTCATAAGTATGATCTCTTTATCATCACCTGATAATAAGGGCGTCCCTGTTCTCTGGTAAATGATCAACAATAAATAGCATTCCAAAATGGCTTCTAGTGTTGTGAGCCTCGCTCACGATAATAATGCACAATGAAGCTTCAATAAAGATTCAATTCATGAATATCAAAGTTTCCACAAGCATCAGCATAATCTGTCCTCATAATTGCTGTATAGAAACATAATCAGTGCTGCTAGATAATATGTCGTTCTGACATACTGACATAGGTAGATTCATGTAAACGTCTGCCCATCTTAAGCCTAGGAATGAACGAAGTCAGCAAAAGTACGTTTACCTCGGCATAGGAAAAACCACTAGCAAACACAGAAACACTCTTCTCCTCGCGTTATGGAATGAACACTAGGGAACTCATGGATTTAACCATCTCAGAAGAAAATATCTTCGTTCCCATAATCAAAAGAGATCACAAACTTTTGGCAGGTCTAAGACATGACTTCCCGCCATAGGCTTCATCACCGAAGAACTCTCTAACGTATCTTCATGCGCCGAAAAGCACCTGACCCCTAAAGTACAGTACAAGAAAAATAGTTCCACTTAAACATACTAAGATATCAAGATATAAGACATACTCGTCCTACATAGACAAGAACTACACATAGATTCGGGCCATAGACATTCTGAAGCAAGAACAATCTATTTCTAACCAAACACAGAATAGATTAAAGTAAGTCTAGATTCCTCCTCTGAGTTCGATTTTCAGGAACGATACAAGGAGCGATAACTCACAGAATGAATACCCATCGCCTAATCTGAGTTCTGTCCCTTTAGACCGAAAAACGTGCATTCAAAGATAAATATATTTTTATCAGACAAATAAATACATTTTACATTTGTATGCGTAATCCGTGCGCCACCAAAGAATATGTGCGCAACAACTACGTCCATCGATAAATATTGGGATGGGTGTGTGAGGGGGTGGTGGTAACTTTTAACTTGTTTTCTTAGAAAAATTCAAATACTCTTAGTTAAATGTTGGCGGTAAATTTGACTAGACCCTCAGACAAATTTCAAATACTATAGTTATTTATAGATTTAAAATTACGATAACTAGTTTGTTTCAAGCGGGGAATTTGAGCGTGTTGTGATACGGATTCACTTTACTACATATCTCCCCCGTTAGAAAAGCGCGAACCACTAGTGCAGCTTTCATATCCGTATACAATCACGTTCAAATTGGCTCAACTATGCCTTAGGGTGATCCTGGATGTCTGCAGGTGGGTCATTCAAAGTAGGCACTACTCAAGAAATCTGCCTCAGACCTCTGCAAACCAAGAATCTATTGCAGGTTATGGTAATAAACAGCTGCAGGTGCTACTGCCTGTCCCATGCTGATTATCAATCAATGTTCACTATTAATCTTCTCTGAGTCTGCTCAATGACATGTCCAGAGGTTTTTAGATGTTCCTCAAGGTTGCAATAGTTATGAGGAGGAGATCTATAAATTTGGTGATAGCTGAGTTATGTGGGGGACCCAGTAATTTCCTCATCAGCCTGGATAAAACACTCGGAGTATTTCCAATCCAAAAGCAACATATAAGTTCCATGTGCCCCTCCGAAATGTTCACAGCCAACAATTGGTCTGAGCTCAAGCTTGATTGGAATTTGGAAAAACCCTCTACTAATATATATATATATATATATATATATATATATATATATATATATATATATATATATATATATATATATATATATATATATATATTATATATATTATATATATATATATATATATATATATATATATATATATATATATATATATATATATATATATATATATATATATATGACTCTTTAATCTGCCATTCAGATAAAGGCCCTATTCACCAGCTGTTTTCTCAGCCCAACGACAATTGGTGATAATATATATAATATGGGGAAATGAGTTCCTGCATCAAGAATCAATTCCTCTTTTTAGCATTTGCTATAATATGTGTGATCTCAATCCAATGTCCGTACAATACTTCCAATGGACTGTATAGGGTCGGTCACTACCACTGTCACTGGTGCCTTTCATAATGCTAAGTTAATAGCCATATGTTGAAGTGAGCTTGACATTAGGCAACTTGGCCAAACGCCCGCTCCCAACTTTTCTAAGGTTAACATTTAGTTTCGGTTTCAATGTTGGCCGATTAACCTCAGTGCTATTTTTATCCAGTTCCACGAATTCCGGCGAGGGGTGTGTCGGGGTGGTCTGGACTGTGTATATTTTTACTCTTTGTGCCATACACAAAGTTGCCATTTTAAATGTTTTATTGAAAGACTGTGAAAAGGGGTTTCCCTATCCACTATATCTACCTTATCATTTTCATTTCCCTTTTTGTTTTTAGGCCCATGTTCTCCACAATGCTTTTCTAGCATCTGATTATTATTTTCGTTCCAACGTGTGGAATGTACCGTGCTATACTGGTCACAGGCCTCCACAAATTTTGCAATGTCTGCAGCTACGCCTGGCCAGAAAAATTTCACAGATGTCCTTTGACAGGTGGTACCCATCTTCTGATGTCCACCGTCTGGTACAACATGTGCTTGTTTCATAACTTGTTCCCTATAACTCCATGGCAGTACTAACTGTCCATATCCTTTGGGTCCTGCTCCAGCTTTCCGGTAGAGCAGTCCCTCCTTTAAATAGAATTCTCCTTTCTTAGGGTGGTTATGGCTATTTGGCAATTTACCAAAGCAAGGTTTCATTGATTTGTCTTTTGCCTGGGCCTTTCTCAACTGTTTAGGATGCATCTTTAGTGGTGGTTCCTCCTCCTTAATAGGGGTCGACCTGACCTGGAGCGTTGCCATGATCACAGGTTTTATAGGGCTCCCTAGAAACACATATCTCTTTCCTAACACCAGCGGGTAATTAGGTTCGTCACACACTGCTGCTCTAATCACTCCTTCCACATACCTAGTCTTGACATTGATCTGGGCTACGGGAAGTGTCATGGTGGCTGTATCCTTTTTTTTCTTTTTTCTTATCCAGCGGCACTTGGGCTTTCAGCCCTTCGGCCCAATGACATGTCATTGCGAGGCTGGGGAACCTGAGGACTTTCCTTCCAACCCGGTCAGGAGCTTCGCTCCTTCCCATCCACAGAGGGTTTATCACAGGAGCCGTTCAGGCTATTCAGTCAAATTTCCGGCCGTAAACATTTCTTCAAACGCCGACGCCCGGGTTTGAACCATGAACACCTGGTCGCCAGTACAACGCCGAAGCCATTGCACCAGCGCGGCTCCCAGGCTGTATCCTTCAATGCCCCTTGTATCTCCACTTTGTCTGTGGTATACTGGTCAGGGTGCGCCAGGTTTGCACTCACAACTGAGTCATATTCCAATCCTGAATCGTAAAGGCACTGACTTTCACACCATTACATACTACTTCTTCACAGATGGGGGATGCCGGAGATCTATCTGACTGTCTGTCAGTTTCTTCCTTCCCTTGTCCACTGTTATCAGGCATGCAGCGTGATATGGAGGAACTTTCCTACCACATTAAATTGTATTATGATTATGCATCTTACATATTTTACACCATTTTCCTTCTGGTCTATAGGGTTTCTTTTCATTTACCTGAGGGTTTCTGTCTCTATGATCAAATTTAGGCCTATCATAACCTTGTTTAAATCTAGGGGGTTAATACCTATTATTATAATATTCATCTTGGTCTGGTGGGGTTCTATTACTTTCTGGCTGTTTCTTCTTAATGCCAGCCACTTCTGACTGGGCTGCCTGATATCTCTCAGCAACATTGAGAATCTCCCCCAGCCTCTCTGCACCTTGTTCCATGAGAAATTTTCTCAGGTCTGGAGCCATGGACTCTCTTAACTGCTCCATCATAATCATTTCTTTCAGATCTTGGGTTTTCCCCAGAGCCGTCCATTTCTCCAAATACGTTTCTAGTCTGGCAGAGAATTGGTGGTAGGTCTCCCCAGTAGCTTAGCAGTTCTAAATTTCTTCCTATAAAATTCACCATTCTTCTCGTATCTAATTAACAAAGCTTGTTTTAGAATATCATAATCTTCTTGATCTTCTCTACTCAATTTTGCGAAGGCTTCATAAGATGTTCCCCTAAGCCCTTGGGATAATTTTAAACTCCACTTCTCCTTCTCTAACCCATAGTTAGTAGCTAATCTCTCATATCTACTGAGATAGGACTCGATCTCATCTTCTTTCTCTACAAAAGGATCTAAGTGAAAGTTCATGGCCGAGTTAGAGGCGCCCTGACTTGCACCAGTGTCAGAGGTAGATGGGCTGCTTCCATTTTCAGTAATATGTCCTTGCAGTTCCATTTCTTTTAGTTGCAACTCATGCTCTCTTTGCAATCGTTTTTCTTCTTTGTCAGCCTCCATCTGCCTAGCCTCTCTTTCAGCCTCTAACTGTAACCTTTTAATTTCAGCCTCCCTATCAACCTCTAATTTCCTAGCTTCTTTATCTGCTTCTAATCTTCTTTCCTCAGCTAACCTCCTATCTTCCCTATCAATAAATTTATCACATTCAGTAGTTACATACTGAATCATCGCGTCCCCACTCAGGCCAAAGTCTTTTGCCGCCTGCACTGCAGCAGATCTAAATTTTGCCAAATCTGCCATTCTCTCACTCTCGTACACAAATTATTAATCTTATGTGCAAATATTAATTATCTTAATTAACTATAGGCAATGACAGCTCATCCAATTTCCACAAATTGATTAATTGTATTTTATATGTATTTATTTCTACAATCAGAGCCCCAGGGTATAGTGGTAAAATAATCCCGGACAGGACCCCACTATGTGATAAGAGGTTTTAATGTTACTAAATATAGGCTATCCTGGACAAATAGATGTATCAGAGGATACCAAGAAAGGCCAGATAAGAGACTGGTCTTAAAAGTAATACCCCCTTCTCTGAAAAGAGCAAGGGTGTATAGACAATCCAGGTGAGGTCAGACTATGTAAGTTCCCAGAGTAAAGACTGATGCTGATGAAGTTCTCTGGGTCCCTAACTGTCACCTCTTTAGATCTCACCAGGACTAAAGAATCTGGGTGGTGTGTTATGGCAAGGCGTCTAGGGTAATGTAGTAAATGTATTTAATTTCAAAACAGAACTTTAACTCAATGAAAATTAAGTAAATAAGACTGTTTGAAAAGTTTAGATATATATATAGGGGAGCCGCGCTGGTGTAATGGCTTCGGCGTTGTACTGGCGACCAGGTGTTCATGGTTCAAACCCGGGCGTCAGCGTTTGAAGGAATGTTTACGACCGGAAATTTGACTGAATAACCTGAACGGCTCCTGTGACAAACCCTCTGTGGATGGGAAGGAGCGAAGGTCCTGACCGGGTTGGAAGGAAAGTCCTCAGGTTCCCCAGCCTCGCAATGACATGTCATTGGGCCGAAGGGCAGAAAGCCCAAGTGCCTCTGGTTAAGAAAAAAAAAGATATATATAGAGATATATACAATTTAATATTCCTATCCTCAAACTTTTGGGGTCAGGAATTCTCAAATCAAGAAATATGTATTTACAAAATAGAAATAAATATGTTGGACACTCTGTCCATGTCTTTTAAACAAAAAAAGGTCACTGAAATGTCTACACCCAGTTCTTGTTTCTAGGCTTGATAATACCACTATTCTATAATTGGAAGGTCTGTTGTTTTCATCCCTCCAAGGTAAAGTTTATTGTGTGGAATTGGATTTGAATGAACTATCATGTGCCTGTTGTGAAGTACTTATCTTGAACTTTATTGATACAGTTGGCTCATAAGGATTCAGGTTCACCAAAACGGAGTGCCTCCTGGACGAAGATGAGGAGTTTAGCTGCAGGTTATAGTATGAGCATTCAACTCCCTCGTGTTCTTCTTCCCCTGGTTTCTGCAACAACTAGGTCTTTGTAATTCAACCTGGAATAAGAAGGAAAATTTCCTCCCATATAGAGCTTGTCTATATTAATTCCACACCTAATCACTATGAAAACTTACCTTGGTCAGTCATGTGTGCTGACCATTTGCACCAGACCTTAAATTTCGTTGTCTACAATCAGTTTTGTGTAATTATTCTTCTTTAGTGGTAATTCAAAGCCACTGTCCATCATACAGTGTGTGTCTTCCATATAATAAGCAGGGGTGTGCAAAACATATCTTGTGACCTGTTGATTATTTCTTTCTAGCATTCTATACATGGTTTCACATGTTATTTGAAGAATGTGTCACTCCCAACGGCAATATCAATTTGTTTCTACTGCACTTACAGTCGCAAAAATTTGTAAGGCCAATTGGCTAACCTTTTCACAATTTTTCACTCCGAATAAAACTGCTTTTGGCACATTCCTACGTAGGTCATCGTGACATACAACACATCCCGTTTGGCAGAATCGAAACCGAATATGGCTCACAGCCTGTGGCATACATGTCAATAAATTATACAAATAAACTTATCTATCTTACCCTCAAGTAAGGAATCTTCACACACTCAAGCTAACGGTCAGTAAAAGCTCTAGCACTTGTGCACACAGAACAGACGGCAAAGGCTTGTCCCTTCTGTCTTTTTCAAGCAGGTCAGCTTGGCATGGAAGCTTTCGATTTATGGCGGACTATACCAGATGTTGTTAATTTTTATCACCCTACCCCCAACCAATCGGATGACGAGTTAAAAAAGTAACTTTTTCCTAGGCTATAGAATTAAGCATTTTAAAGCGTGTTTGTCTAATCTGACCGAATTTGTTTATTATATATCATAGTTATTTGCGAACCGATTTTAATTATCAAAAGTGATAATTAAACGGCCAATTATTCTCTATCGTTCTATATAGTTTTCCTTTAGTTATTCCTTTGCATCCAAATGGGGTTAATTTTTTTGTAATTAAATTTGATCTTAACCTGATGCGAAAATATTACTAAATTAAATTTTTCTACATCAAGATAATTTTGTATGAGGGAATCTCTATGTGTATATGTCAAGCAATATCAGCGCTATAATTTGAGATGTCCCTTTTATTTTAATTATCTTTAATTATCAAGAAATAAATTATTTAAGTTCGGTCAAAAACACAGAATAGGTATTATTTTCACTTCAAGAAAATTTTCTTGTCCCTACACAAAAAGAGGTAACGATTTGATTGGTTGTTAAATTTTACTACGTCCATCGATAAACAATGGGATGGGTGTGTGAGAGGGGGAAGGGGGTGGTAACTTTTAACTTGTTTTCTTAGAAAAATTCAAATACTCTTAGTTAAATGTTGGCGGTAAATTTGACTAGACCCTCAGACAAATTTCAAATACTGTAGTTATTTATAGATTTAAAATTACGATAGCTAGTTTGTTTCAAGCGGGGAATTTGCGCGTGTTGTGATACGGATTCACTTTACTACAAACATCACCATTAAAATCTATGTTCAGTATTATAAGTTCAAACATCGCCATTAGAACTTACGTTCAGTATTATAAGTTCAAACTTCACCATTAGAACCTACATTCAGTATTAAAAGTTCAAACATCACCATTAGAACCTAAGTTCGATATTATAAGCTCAAACATCACCATTAGAGCCAACGTTAGGTATTATAATTTCAAACATCACCATTAGAACCTACGTTCGGTATTATAAGTTCAAACATCACCATTAGAACTTACGTTCGGTATTATAAGTTCAAACATCACCATTAGAACCTACGTTCGGTATTATTGTGACGTATAATGGAAATTTAGCCTACAGTGTCTGACAGTTTTTCGTAATCTCGTTAACGGTCTATGATTCGCTAGCACAGCCATGCAACTTACAGCCTGCGTCTACTCATCTTTAATCCACGCCTCTTTTCCCTGAAACGTAAACAAACGGAAATATTACCAACTTCCGCGACCTGCCAGTCAGAACAGGGAGCGAATCCTTTCTGGTTACCTCAGTTTCTCACGCGAGCTGATCTGTCAATCATCAGATATCAGACAGATGCACGTGGAAAAACACCGGACCTCTTTGAAGTGAGACAATAGGGCAAAATATTTTCCCGAGCGATCCTTTGATGTTCGTACATGCAGGGGGAGACAACACTTTGATCTCCAGAAGCGGACAAATCTACTAGAAGCCCGTTACGCGGTTTAAGTCTCTGTTGTCGGTTAGCAACGCCGAACAGAGCGACCGTGGAAACCTTTTATCGGGAAAAACTTAGTTTCCTGATTTCTGCTATGCGCTAGAGTGTGAAAATTAACATCTTCTAGAGAGCAGATAACAATAATGTATATAAACTGCGTCTTCTCAAACCAGTTATCATTTGTTGCTCAGAATGTTGGATAGTCTAAACACGTCGTCTAGAACCATTTTGTGGAATGTGTGTTAATAGCCTTCGTGGGGATTTCATTCGGATTTTCTGGTAATAGAAATGTGTGCACGGTGGGTACCCAGAATGTTGACAGACAGACATAAAGAAACAAGGAAAACCATAGCCATCAACTTCCTGCACCGTTACGAAACTGAAGGAGAAGAGTTTTTATCGAATATTGTGACCGGTGATGAGACTTGGGTTCATTTTTTTGAACCAGAATCCAAGAGGCAGTCAATGGAATGGCATCACACAACATCGCCGACAAGAAAGAAGTTCAAAAGTTCACCATCTGTAGGACAAATTATGGCCTCCGTGTTTTGGGATGAGAAGGGTGTGATTCTTCTCGACTTCTTGGAACAGGGAAACACGGTGAATGCAGACCGTTACATTGAAACTTTGAAGAAGCTTAGAGGTCTTCTTCGGCGACTTTACCCATTAAGATCAGAGAACTGCACTACTGTTGCACGATAATGCCACGCCAAACACTGCTAAACGCACCATTGATGCGATTCTCATGCGAGGAAAAAATATGCGACCTCAAGCGAGGAAAAAAAAAAAAAAAAAAAAAGCGATTGCAGAATTTGGCTGGACATTATTACTACATCCCGCTTACAGTCCCGATCTTGCACCTTCTGACTTCCATCTGTTTGGACCACTGAAAGAAGATCTTCGCGGACATCACTTTGAGGACACCGAGACCCTTAAATGCGCCGTACGCCAGTGGTTTAAGAAAAAGGACACACATTTTTACCGTGTGGGGATACATGCCCTTGTGAGAAGATGGACAAAAACTGTAATAAATAACGGAGACTACATTTAGATATATATTTTTTGAAGTTCAGACTTGGGGCTACATTTCAATGTGAATTTTATCTGTTTTCTAGCCTATTGAATGAAATTAAAAATTACGAGGCATTACTTTTTGACCGTCCCTCGTAGCCTTCGTGGGGATTTCATTCGGATTTTCTGGTAATAGAAATATGTGCTTAAGTGTTAAAATGTGCTAAGTTTTACCATTATAATTCACTGTGATTTCCTAGCGTTAAAACTAGCGAAATAAAATAACGCGTAGATTCTTTTACCAGTTGTGCAGTTAATGTAAATTCCATCACCCGCTTTCTCACACAGAAGATACGGTTTAGCTGACTGAATTAATATAATTGACGTGACTGATAGTGGACCATAGAATTCAGGTTATATTTCATTTTGTGTAACTTTAGTAAGTGACTGTTAGTTATACCAGACGCCGAAAATCTAATAGCCATTAATGACAGGCGATATTTGTTAAGTGCGCGTAGGAATAATTAAATAATAATTGACATTGTGCGCTGATCAATGACCGGAGCAGGAGAGGAAAGGCTGCATGCCTCAACCAAACCTGCAACTCCGTTAAGCGACGCGTGATAGGATAGGCTATAGACACCGTGTGCCTTTTAACGTTAATCAGGACTGACGGAGAGGATGAGAGATCGTCTCGTCTCCTTCCGTGTATATATATATATATATATATATATATATATATATATATATATATATATATATATATATATATATATATATATATATATATATATATATATATGATAGCATTTTTTTCATAATGTTTCTCTATTCTCGCAGACCTGATGAAACGGCAACCAGCGGTCTATTTAGGTCTATTTTGGTCCTTTTCTTCATCTACTGATTGATTAATGTTGTCCTCTTCTTGGCATTACGCGTCCCCAAGTTCAGTTGTGAACAGGAGTTGCCAAAGAGACACATAAACATTTTAAATAGTAAAGTAACTGGACTTACAAATACCCAGATATTCATTCAATTTTATCAGCCCACTGTGGCGTAATAGAAATAATCATTACTATCTGACTTTTGACAGTCGTATCAGAGGATTTATCCAGCAAGTTTCGCTGTTTCAAAATCGGCATTCACCCCAGGGCCATCCGATAGGATTTACCATCATCATCATAAATAACAGTTTTAGCAACCAGATGTTTTCCTATACTAGAAGGATTTCTACTGTTTACTGTGAACACCAGATCTTATTTTTTTCTCTACATTAATTATTCGAGGTGACATTTGTTTATCCAGGAATCAACCACCAAATTAGGCGTTCCCCCTTATAAAATTTACTTATTCGAGGAGGGACTGGGGCCCAATTTGGAAGATAAAAACACTGGAATATATATATATATATATATATATATATATATATATATATATATATATATATATATATATATATATATATATATATATATATATATATATATATATATATATATATATATATATATATATATATATATATATATATATATATTGAGGAATTGTATGTCCAAGAGATTTGTTCACCAAGAGTAGGCAAGAAGAGCGAGTGAGTGGCCACATATGTCAGGTAGAGTGAATATTTTCTTTGTTACAGGAAAATTGTACTATCTGAGTCTAATAAAATATTGTTATTTTACTGGATAGCTTTAGTAGGAACTTTGTTCTTTTCTTTACTGTCTATGCTGTAACATAGTGCTAACCTTTAACCTTTGGGGCTATTAACTTGTTGGGTTCTTTTCTTCTCAATGAGGGGAGGGCACATGTATTCTGTTATTTTTTTCTATGTATGAATTCTGAATTTAATTGATCTTTCTTAGATATTCTTACTTACTTAGTCGTTCCCCTTCTACCGTGAGGTGTAGAGGTTTGGAAGAGAGAGCGCCAGACTATCCTATCGGCTGTCTTCCTCCTGGCCTGGTTCCATTCTAGTCCTCGATCCTTCAAAGATTGTCTAATGTTGTCCTCCCAGCGGACTCTGGGTCGTCCTCGGGGTCTGGATCCTTGGCTCTTTGTTTCCCATGCTTGTCGTGGTATCCGATCTTCTCCCATTCTGCAGACATGGCCAAACCATCTTAATTGGGACTGTTCTACTTGGATCTGCAGGGGGTAGGATTTAAGGCCTTGATGTATCGTCTGGTTGCGTACCATGTCTCTTCTTGTTACTTCAACCACCTTCCTCAGATACCTCATTTCTGAGGTTTGGATCTGGCTTTTATGGGTTGTAGTCATTGCCCATGACTCGCATCCGTATGTCAAGACTGGGACATAGGTGGAGCGGTATACAGCCATCTTCGTTTTCTTACCAACCTCTCTCTTGCTGAGGAATCCTCGATTTATGGCCTGAAAAAGTCTCCCATCTGCTGCTTTTCGAGTGGCCAACTCTCCTTTGATGCCTCCCTTTCGGTCTATAATAGCTCCGAGGTATTTAAAGTGGTCGACCTGCTCCAGGACCTGTTCTCCCAGCTTAATCTGATGTTTTCTTTCTTCTCGTGATATCACCATGGATTTTTGTTTTAGAGCTGCTTATGACCATCCCTCTCTTCTCCAGCTCTTCCTTCCAGACTTGCAGGTTGGATTGGAGATGTGCCTCTGATTTAGCAATCAGGGCAACATCATCAGCAAATGCCAGCTCCGAAATATAGACCTGTCTCATCTTCCAGTACCCCACTGAATACTTTCTTGTTCTCTCCTTACATGCCTTGATGACATCGTCCATAAGGAGTATGAAGAGGTAAGGTGATAGGATATCACCTTGTCTTACACCAGTGGTGGTCCTGAACTCTTCCGACTTATGGTTTGCTGTCCTCACATAATTTCTGCAAGACTTGTAGAAGCTCTGTATAGCATGAATCAGAGGTGCTGGAATATTCTTCCTTGCCAAACAGTCCCAAAGTTTGCTCCAGGGGACCCTGTCGAACGCCTTTTCCAGATATATCTTAGATATTCGATGTTGTAAAATTTAATGATAATAAACAACAAAAGAACATAACTTTGTGTGTTGGTCAGACCCATACCCAATTTACCATAGTTTTTTTCACGTTTATGTGTCTGGTTGTCACATAGCTGTGTGTGTGTGTTTAGTTAAACTTATATTTCTAGATATAGGGAGGTGCAAGATTGTCTTATATTAAAAGATAGTCGTATAGATAGGCTGGACTAGAGAAACTCCTCATTCCAGAGACAGATCTTCTCCTTAAACTATTCACTCGTGAAATCTATTCTGACACCTTTACTTCTCACGTACGAGTACTATCACCATCCACTCTATTTTTACTCTGCGGGACCATAAATATCTTTTCAAACCTATCTAAAATTTACGACAATTATAAGTTCAAACATCACCATTAGAACCTACGTTCGGTATTATAAGTTCAAACATCACCATCAGAACCTACGTTCGGTATTATAAGTTCAAACCTCTCCATCAGAACCTACGTTCGGTATTATAAGTTCAAACATCACAATCAGAACCTACGTTCGGTATTATAAGTTGAAACATCACCATCAGAACCTACGTTCGGTATTATGAGGATACAAGTGAGGATATAACAATTTAAAAATGAGAAGTGATTGTTCAATCACTCTATGATTTAAAATGATTCCGTTTAGACGGTTCAATCATTAGGATTTCTTTTGCTTGTCCATACGAATTAATTGTTCATTAGCCTGATCTTTGAAGTTGTTTTCCTCTCTTAAAATCGGAATGCTTTAGTCTGGATTGAAGTCGCCAAGTCGTCTACACAATAACAAAATAAATAATATCCCCAACACAATATGTTCCCAAATTCAGAACACATTCCATCAATGTACCGCAGATAGTTCTTCTAGAAAATCAATCGGAGAACAAAAGGATATCGCCAAGATCTGAAAGGTGTAAAAAAAAATAAAATAAAGGTAGTCACATAGCAGAAAGTGTCGTTGGGGAGTGACGTGTTAAACACTATACTATACCGAGTCTAGCTTTATGAGGTAGCTTGAGCAGTCGATTTCCTCGCTGCCTTTGTCTTTTCTTACTCAAGATCAGGTTCAGGTGCTCATTTAAAGCTGTTTGGACTGGCGCGTGATCCCGGAACTTGGTAACTTTGTCGCGAGAGACAAGCGCTCTAACCTCTTAACCAATGGGATGAGGTGAAAGAAGAACACTTAATCAAAGAGCCCCTAAATGACAATGTGACTGTATGCAGTATCTGGTGAGATGTAACACTTTTGACGCGTCCAGAAAAATTGTGGTCAGACTGACGCTAAACCTTACAAAAACGCTGGAGGTCGAAATGACTAATAGGTATGGCGTCCGCCTATAATTCTAAAAGTATCGGGTCCGATTCCCAGTACAGGGAATGTATTTCATGAATATTTTTTTTTTTCAGTACCAGTGGGTTATAATGGTGCCATACTTCCCCCTGATCTCATGGATAGTGAGATCGGATGCCTATCCTTCTTGAATAAGGGCGAAAAAAATCGGGAGTCCCGTGTGCAAGTTGCGCTCTTTAAAAATCCCTCGGCAGTTGGAAATCATAAAGAGTAGGCCACAAGGCCGTTTCCCTTGCAAAATTTACAAAAATTAGGAAAACCTACCCACCACAAAAAATATTTATAGAATGAGTGATTCCTGTATACACACACTGGGATCTTCGCCGGAGCTACGGAGTTTGTGCACTGTGCTGAGATCATCCGTGTGTGATGAGGAGATCCGAGCAATGATGGAGTTGTCCGTGTGCAATGAAGATGGTCCTTAAAACCAAACCAAACCAAAAACGCTTTACATTAAAAAAACAAAAAAATAAAAAAAAAACCACACACAGTATTTCGATCAGGAAAATCATGTACAGATCAAATAACAAAATTGAAAACCATCAAAGAACAATAAGAAATGACTTCTTTCTTGCGTTATATTTTTTACTTCCTAATTAATTATTTTTTTCCCCTCAAAACTATTGTTTATTATTTTCATGTAGCCTTTCGATTTTCTCATCTCTATTTCTTGTGTGCGGCTGCGGTTGACGAAGTGTTATGCCGAAACGTCACGTGCTTCAAATGTATTGTTCATTTGTAAATCTGACTCCCAACACCATTTGCCATTTCTTTTAAACATCTGTATCCGACTAGCCATTGTCCTGACTCCAAAAGCAGTTCGGACTTATCCTACCCAAATTTGGTTCATCGCAACTCTTCGCCCCCACGCTGTCTTGATGAAGTGCTGTTCACGACAGGAGTAATTGTTGAACAGAATTTTTTCCTCGTTGGCGTAAGATTCGAAGGATTGGTTTGAGTTCTGGAAGAGTTCCAAAGTCTAAATAATCAGAGCTATAAGGGCAGATATACTGTGGTGTCAGGAACATTTTCTAAAGACGTAGTTTAAAAACGATTTCACTAATAAATAACAAAGATCACCAGGGGTTTATTGCCTGTTCCAACAAGGGTTGGAATCCCATCTTATAGCGATGGTTTGTTCACAGCATGGGAAATGTCGGTGACAGGATTGTGATGTAGACTTTGCTGCACGCAACCGGTCGTTTTATACGATGTATTGACGCCAACATCAGTCACATGACTAGGACTTTCGTTTTTAGTTTGTTTGCATGAAAGACGATTTGGCTTAAAACAACGTTCAAACATCTCTAAATTAGGAAATAGGAAGTTCTAATCTGAGAGTGTACCTTGTACCATTGTAATCTGAACAGGATACGGGTTATTAGTGATCACGTATCTTGTCTTATCTTATCTTATCTTTCCTTATCTTTCCTTATCTTATCTTATCTATCTAATCTATCTATCTATCTATCTATCTATCTATCTATCTATCTATCTATCTATCTATCTATCTATCTATCTATCTATCTATCTATCTATCTATCTATCTATCTATCTATCTAAAATAAAGATTTCGTTCGTTCGGTAGTTCGTTCGTTCTACCTACCAACCTACCTACCTATTTACATGCCTGCCCGCCTGCCTGTCTGTCTGCCTGCTGTCGTGCCTGCCTGCCTCTCTGTCTGTTTGTCTGTAGGACTATTTACATCTCTGCACCTCTGTTTCTTTCTTCCGAGCGTTCTATATGTGTGTAGTTCTATCCGTATGTCATTGTTCAACCAGAAACACACTCTTAGAGGCGTAACAACAGCAGGTTTTTTCTTGAACCTTACAGGTAAAGGTAGTCCTATAGCAAATACTGCCGTAGTGGAGGGAAGTGTTAGAGACCTCACTATACTAAGTGCAGCATCAAGGGGTTGGCTGACTAGTTCCCTCTCTCGGTGCTTTTTCCTTCCTTATTTCAAGAAAAGTCAGGCACTCTGATGCCTCCTTTATTGTATGCTAAACACTCACGGGTAGTCATCAGGTTCTACTTCGGTTGAGTGAGTACACACCAACTTATGTTGATGTTTGATTTTTGTAAATGTCTTCTGTCACGCACGAATATGCACAATTTGGTGTAGGTGAATTCGTGCGCGCTTGTGTCCAAGCAAGGCAGATGACGTCAGAGGTTAAAAATGAAAGCCAGCATCTCAAGCCAGACTTGTTGTTTATATTATATGCAAGCAGGTATGGATCTGCCATGTCAGTACCAAGCTACTAAAGTACCCGACCTTGTAGGATCGAATCAATGTATTTATTCCCTTATCTGGTTCCTTATAGTCCTAGCGGTCATGACATTTACCTGATCTTATGTGAGGAAGTTATTATCTATGCCTGTACCATGCCTATATATATGCTACATGTATTTATGTGGAAAATCCGTGTTGAAGTCTGTAACCTGTTGTTGTCAACTATTTCGTCTAAATAAATTATGATGTCAGTAAACCTAACGAGTTCTATCTATACACATTGGCACTCTGACGTGCCTGCTTGTTATTGAAGTCCTTCCTTCACGTTCCAAGAAAGAAGAAACATTCGCGTTATTATTGTCAAGTCCGAATAGCATCGCCCGTGTTGGGACCGTTGTTGTCACTACGACATCCATCAACATCCTTTAGTCAGCGGTTCACACCCCAGTAAAAGCGAGGCTATAAAACTATGGCGGCGCAGTGTTCGTTCTGAAAATATCCATTTTTTCAGTAACGGAATCGAACTCAATCCAACTCGGTTGAAAAGAAAAATGCAGTCTTTCAAGGCGACAACATCCTGCTGGTAACGCTACTCAAGGTCAAGATGGACTCAACTGCCTTCTATCATTTGCGGACTCTAACAGGTGCTACGTAAGCTTCCTCGGTGATACAGCGCCGGAGTGCAAGACTATTCCTGGAAATTGCATTTTGTCACAAAATGATGCAGTATTACTCTGTTCGTTGTCACCGTCTTTCTTAGCTGAGCCGCTTTTTAATATGTCCATTGTAGTATTTCTTGTGATGCATGTTTTATGTTCCATGTTTGTTTGTGGGCGGTAGGGAGGTCGATCTGACCAAACGAGGTTCATCTCGAAGCTGATTCGGGCTTTTTGTCAGATGTTCTATAGGATTTATTTAAAAGTTTCAATTGAGCGATAATTCCGGTTCAAGCTAGAAACCTTGCTGTAGTTCCGATCGCTACTTGTCTCTTATAATTAGTATTTGTTTAGCTGTTTCCGTCAAGTTTTAATCGTTGCATAGTTTTTTTCTTGAACCTTGGTTTTATGATGTATCTTGTATGTGATTATTGTCTTTCTAACCTGACTTTCGTTGAGTTTTTTACAAAACATATGTTTTTACACTGTCTTGTCAATTGTCTTGTGTAAGTTTTTTATCGAAGTTATCATCGTAAATTTTTACGGCATTCTATTTTAGTTTCACATTTTAATTTTGTTGCCTCTGCGATCGTCGTCTTCTTCGTCTTTGATTATCTCGTCTTGTCATTGTTGTTGCTAGTGTCTATGGCTCTTGTCTGTTGCTTAATTTTCCATTGTATCCTTATTTCAACTGATTAATAATATTTTGTATACTTAGGTGACTAATAAGGTAGCCATTCCTTAGACAAGAAACGTATTGCACACACTTAAAGTAAATTAACTGTAGTAATTATTTGAGTAAAATCAAAATTCGGCTTGAATATTTTATGAAGCAGGCAAACCAACTTTGGGATGGCCCCTGTTTGATTCGCACTTTGAATACAAAAAGGCTTCAAGAGATAGAACTGAACAGAGGAATTAGAACTTCTGAAACAAAAAAAATTTGAAGCAGAGGAAAATGAACCTTAAGAAGAGGATATTTGAGTCTCGTGAGAAACGCAGCGTTGTGTCCATAAGCAATTGGAAGCAGATGAAAGATTGGAGCTGAAGAAAAATATAAACTTGAAATGGAAAAGACCAGAATGGAATTGGAAAGTAAACAAAAAGAAAAAGAAGCAATGATATTGTTAGCTGACGAAAATACAAGAAAATATAAACTTGAAATTCAGCATGAAAAAGAAAGGAAAAAATTAGAATTTAATCATTTTTTCGATTTATCCAGGAGGCTAGTGCTCAAAAGTCTCAGGAGAGCCAAAATTCGTCTGGAATATTAAAAATTTTCAATGACTTGCCTTGGTCCTCCAAGCCATGTGTCGGCTTACATAGGTTCGAGGCAACATAAGCCTATCACGTGGAAAAATCTCAGTTTTGTGTATCAGAACTACTACTTACAGTGAAGCTTGTCAGTATATCATATTGCAACTACTGCTGATATAAAAATGACTATGAGGCTCTCAGAACTGCTTTACTTGTTAAATATCAAATGACAGAGAATGAATATCGTTTAAAATTCAAATCTATGCTCCCACAAACGGGAAAACATTTTAACGATTTTATTGATCAAATAGCACTTACATTGGATAGATGGATCGAATTATCCAAGACGGATAAAACTTTTGACGCATTGAGAGATTTATTATTACGCGATAAAGTTTTGTCCTCGGTTAACCCAGCTTTTCTTGCTTTTTTGCACGAACATAAACATTCAAACATAAATGAAATGCAGCAAACCTGTGTACAATACTGTACCGCACACCCAAACTTGAATTTTGGGAATACTCAGGTTAAAGATGAATTTCCCGTTGCTTTTGCAATACAACAGGATTATCGCAGACGCCATCGCTCTTTAAGTAATGACAGAAACTACAGAAAGGGAAATAACGAGAATTTCAATTCTTGTAATTTTTATAAGGGGAAGCAATTTCAGCATTCTTCTCCATTTAACAATTCTTGGGGTCAGTTTCACAAATCAAGAGATTGGGATAACAATAATTGTGGAAATTATCAAGTAGGTACTTATAAACAAAATTGACGATCAAAATCTCAGAATCCTAACTATAGACAAGATTCTCGTAATAGATTTTATGGTCAAAGCCATAACAGTGATAGCGCTAACTATCGTTCAAATCAATACGGTAACACAAGCAGAAATGATAATAATGGCAATTTTAGAAATGATAGTCACAATCGATCGCGACGTAGAGATAGATCTTCTAGCAGAGGGCCACGCCATCAAACTAATGTAGCTATTGTTGACACACAAGTTAACAAAGAGAATAATACAAATAATGACACTCATAATGCAATGTCTTGTTCTATTGATTATGAACAGATAAAGTGTTGCCAAGAATGTAAAACCCTGTTCCAGCCCAAGGCGACCACGACACTCCGTTGCGGACATGTGTTACCCAGTCTACCAGCTGTGTGTACGGCTACTTCAGCTCACAATGGAGAAGGAAGACTTAATTTCAATCATGGTTTTATAAATTCTATTCCATGCTCTGTCCTTTTCGATTCAGGTTGCTCCACGATCGGCGTCAGAAGCTCTTTGGTCAACCCATCCTGTGCCACTGGAAAGACCATTAAATGCCTAACTTTTGGAGGAACTGTAGAAACATTTCCTACAGCAATAATTAATATTCACACTCCATTTTTTTTCAGGAAATATACATGCATGTCTCCTCCCGTCACCAGTTTGTGACATAATACTTGGTAGGATACATGGCATTAAAGAGTGTACCCCACAGCAAATTGCTAATTGGGAAAAGCGACATATACATACTGCTAATGCAGTTGTAACTAGAGCACAAGCTCATGATATGTTGCAAGATACACCTACTGTACCTACTGTCCAAGGTAATAATGGTGATGTTAACACTCCTATTTCACGGGAGTCATTTATGACATTACAAAAAAATGATGCTTCTTTGAAAATTTTTTTCAGTTGTCTAATAACACTGGTAATGCTTCTTATACAGGATCTAAACATAGATTTATGTTAAAGAATGGGATATTAGTGAGAGTGATACGTGATGCCGATTCATCCGTACGTTCTCAGATCTTGGTACCTACGACAATGAGAGGTCGTATATTACACCATGCGCACGACACTCAATGTGCGGGCCATATGGGGTTCTCCAGAACCAAATCTAGAGTGCTATCTGCATTCTATTGGCCAGGCGTCCATAGGGATGTCAATATTTACTGCCGCTCCTGTACAACATGTCAGGAGGTCAAAGTACGTGGTCCATACCACGCAGCTCCGATTCAGGCTGCGGACATTCCGATTCGGCCGTTTGATAAAATGGCTATTGACATAATTGGTCCTATGCAACCATCAGCTAGAGGTCATACACATATACTCACTTGCATTGACATGTGTACTCGTTGGCCAGAGGCCATACCTCTTAAGAATACTTCTTCTGCCAGTATTGCAGATGCATTGTGGTTGATTTTCTCACGTTTAGGTTTTTCTAGAAAGATCTTATCGGACCATGGAGTCCAATTCATATCGGAATCTATGTCCCAAGTTATGAAGTTATTAGGCATAGATAGATCGCTCAGTGCTATCTACCATGCAATGTCGAATGGATTAATTGAGAGGCAGAATAGGACGCTTAAACAGTTGTTGGGAAAGATAACTCAGGACCATCCTCAAAATTGGGATAGAGTCCTCCCCGCGGCGCTTTTTGCGTATCGCGAAGTACAAAATGAGGCTACCGGATTTTCTCCTTTTCAATTGGTCCTTGGCGTTCAACCGCGCGGTCCTATGTCGTTACTACACGACTTACTTATTGAAGATAATATCACTGATGAAACTCAATCTTCTTACGAGTACGTGATTTCTTTAAGAGAAAGAATAATAGATGCGTGTAGATTAGCTACCACATCATCAGAACAAGCTAAAGAAAATGCTCGACTTTTTGCCAACAGGTATAGACGTCTCCGCCAACTTCTTCCTGGCGATGAGGCA
Source organism: Oreohelix idahoensis (assembly GCA_024509875.1). Classification (NCBI taxonomy): domain Eukaryota; kingdom Metazoa; phylum Mollusca; class Gastropoda; order Stylommatophora; family Oreohelicidae; genus Oreohelix; species Oreohelix idahoensis. Next base: position 145,696 of record JAMPIV010012396.1, read on the forward strand.
TATGTCTTATTGCCTTGCAAAGACAATCGTCTCCTTATTACTTGGAGAGGTCCTTTTAAAATAATATCTAGGATCTCCGATGTTGATTATATTGTCGATGTCATGGGAAAGCATAAGACTTTCCATATCAACATGTTGAAGGAATATTACACTCGTCCTGACTATCTTCAGTCAGTATTTCAGGCAACCGATGAGTCTACACCACCTATCCAACACTATTCTTCTTTATCCGTCATTCAAGAAGAAGAATCTTCTTTTCATGACGTACCTTTACCTTTACCTGTGGTACCACTCCATCCTAATGAAAGTTGGAATGACGTTACTATTTCTACTGATCTGTCGGTGGATCAACATCAGCAAGTTTCCGCTGTTCTTAGATCTTTTCAAGATGTTCTCACTGACATCCCAGGTCGTACGTCAGTTATTCAACATGACATTCTATTAACTGACGATACACCTATTCGAGTCCGTCCATATCCTATACCTCTGCACTTTCGTTCTCAGGTTGATAAAGAATTGGATGAGATGCAAAAGTTAAAAATAATTGAACCATCTACATCACCTTATTCTAGTTCTATGGTCATAATTAGAAAGAAAGATAACAATATCCGTCTATGTGTGGATTATAGGAAGTTGAACAAACTTACCCAGTTTGACGCGGAACCATTGCCATTGTTAGAAGATTTATTGGGTAAACTGTCTAACTCTACTTTCTTTACTAAACTTGACCTCTCAAAGGGATATTGGCAAGTCCCATTGACCGAAAGGGCAAAGCCACTTACTGCTTTTTCTACTCCACGAGGGTTATTCCAATATAATTTCATGCCATTCGGTTTAGTAAATGCACCGGCTACATTTGTACGCATGATGCGTCACGTACTGTCTCATCGTCCCGATGTCATTACATATATTGACGACATTTGTCTCTTTAATGACACATGGGATGAACACATTACTGGATTGAAAACATTACTGTCCACTTTACGGTCATGTAATTTAACGGCTAAGCCTTCTAAAGCTTTCGTGGGTTTTCACGAAATTTCATTTTTAGGTCACCGCGTTGGTCACGGTCGGTTATATACTGAGGACAGTAATGTCTCTAAGATCCTCAACATTTCTACTCCCAAAACTAAGAAACAAGTGAGATCATTATTGGGTCTTGTTCAGTTCTACGCTAAGTTCATACCTCATCTGTCCACTATTACTGCACCTTTCTCTTCGTTATTAAAAAAGGGCGCGGCTAACGTGATTCGGTGGTCGGAGGAACACCAAATCGCGTTGGACACCATTAAGGCATTCTTTTCTAAACCTCCTATGTTACAATTGCCTAATGCGAACCTCCCTTTCATCTTGCGCAGTGACGCCTCTGCCTACGGTATTGGAAGCGTGTTACTACAGGAGTATGCGGGCACCTTGCACCCAGTACTGTTCGTCTCAAGGAAACTTACGTCGGCTGAACAAAAGTACTCCGTTCTCGATAAGGAACTTTTGTCTCTCGTGTGGTCTATAACTAAACTCCAGCGTTATCTTCTGGGATCACATTTCGTTGTAGAGACTGATCAGAAAGCACTTACTGCATTAAACACCAAAGACGTCAGATCTGCAAAGTCCACCAGATATGCAATTTCATTGCAACCCTACTGTTTCACAATCCGGGCTATACCTGGATCACAGAATGTTTTCGCTGACATTTTATCCCGCTGCCCGAGTGAATCATGCGACTTGGTACGCCCTACAAATGTGGATGCCTCTACACATACTACATCACATTTGTAAACATGACGTTCTTTGAACTTTACTTTGTGAATCAGTGACAATTTTTTTTGTACATACTTAGTCAAGTGAATAAAGTTGTAACATTCCGTTGAATTACTTGAAGCGGAAAAAAAAAAAAAAAAACAAAACAGTGAATTATATATATAACAGTGAGGATCACATAACTTTTAGTATTTATGACATTATCTGTGTAAAGATACATTGTGAATTTAGATAAACATTAGTATATCGTGAATGATTTAACAATATTTTGTGGAATCTATGGTATTTCAACATACTAAAACTTTTACAGGATCTTCGTATTTATGAACTGTTTTGAGGTTAACTTAGAACCTTCGGGAACTTATTGAACTTGTAGCAGTGTAATGAACTGAAACATTATTCAGTACATTGTGATTAATGAACATATTTAATTAGTTTAATTAGTTTAATATAATTAACTATAAATATTTTAATCCTAATGATTACATCGGGTAACTATCACTCATTTTAGATAGTGATACGTCATTGGTAATATTTAATGATACTACTCATCCTTAGACACGGTTAAGTGTGTTGATAACTTCAAGTGTTGTATTCATATTCTTTGATTTTTGTAACTTCTCATTTTTTAAAATTTTTATGCATTTTCATCTTTTCCTTTAAATTCATGTATTACCATATCTCTTTATTTCTTATTGCATTTGGGTTCAATTAATCATCCTTTATGCTTTGATTTTCTTTCATCTCTTCCACATTGTTCCAAAGTTGGTCAATTGTGATGATATGCTTTTATGCATATTTGTTGTTGAGTTGAGTTGAATTTGATTTTGTTCGTTCACTCTCCTCTTATTGATTAATATGCCTCTCTTGCATTATTAGTATTATTAGTATATAATACATATTTGTAAGCTTGTTTCACCTCTCCGCGGTAATTAAAAGAAAAAAAAAAATTTAATAGAATTAAATTTTTTGCGGACGGTGTGAAGGAAGCTGATGCCTCCTTTATTGTATGCTAAACACTCACTGGTAGTCATCAGGTTCTACTTCGGTTGAGTGAGTACACACCAACTTATGTTGATGTTTGTTTTTTGTAAATGTCTTCTGTCACGCACGAATATGCACAATTTGGTGTAGGTGAATTCGTGCGCGCTTGTGTCCAAGCAAGGCAGATGACGTAATAGGTTAAAAATGAAAGCCAGCATCTCAAGCCAGACATTGAGTCTGTTGCCTATATTCCTGTATATACCCAGTGTGTTGGGTTAGGTATTCTTCTGGTACAATGACTTCTTGGTAGAAGCCATTGTCGGCTTACACTACACGTAAGTCCGAACCAGTTTTGGTAAGAAGTGAATTGTTTACTTGAACTTTCGTGTCACCATCCTTCGTTGGCATCTAGCCAGCATTTTTCTGCAAAAGGGTGTTATAATGGATCAACGGGGACTTTCACTGAAAGCATTTTAATATTATAAAGGATTCAAGGCTTCATCCTTCACGGTTTATTGGATTGTAATATTATGTGGATTGCCGTCGCACGAGTCACGGCGACGAAGAGAGGTTAGCCAAGCACTAGGACATAACCTTCGTTGTTTATATTATATGCAAGCATGTATGGATCTGCCATGTCAGGGGTACCAAGCTACTAAAGTACCCGACCAGAATTGTAGGACCGAATCAATGTATTTATTCCAAGATCTTTATGGTTGAATAGTCCTAGCGGTCATGACATTGACGCAAGGTCAAACCCTGATCTTATGTGAGGAAGTTATTATGATGCCTGTACCATGCCTATATATATGCTACATGTACGTTTACTGTGGAATCCATGTTGAAGTACTGTAACCTGTTGTTGTCAACGTATTTCGTCCTAAATAAATTATGATGTCAGTAAACCTAACGAGTTCGTCCCTATACACATTGTCACTCGTTGACGTGCCTGCTTGTTATTGAAGTCCTTCCTTCACGTTCCAAGAAAGAAACATTCGCGTTATTATTGTCAAGTCCGAATAGCATCGCCCGTGTTGGACCGTTGTCACTACGACACCATCAACATCCTTTAGTCAGCGGTTCACACCCCAGTAAAAGCGAGGCTACACACTCATTTACCACTGGGTAAATTGGAGCTTGTCAATAACGTGAATCGAACCCGGCACCCTTTGCCGCGAGAGACTAACGCTCTAACCATTCTGTCAGTTGGACTCTTCCAACGTATGCCTACATATTTCATACTCGAGAAACTGATGACGAAATGACAAGTCAATGATGATCTATTCTAGTGGTTCTCAACGTAGGCCATATAGCCCCCTCAGGGGGCCGTGCCATATTTCTAGGGGCGGCACAGTAACATGGTAAAGTATCCTAACAATGACTATCATCGGGATACTGGCTCAGAAAGGATGGGGGTGAGAAAAAAAAATTGAGAACCCCTGATCTCTTCTCAAAGTGAAAAATAAATGGCTCAAGTCATCTCATCATTGTTGACCTTTGTGCTCCTTCCGAAGCACGGCGACAAAACTGTAGCTGGTCTCCTTGTAGGAAGCCTGCACCCATCATTCACATGCTGTAGTTTCTGTGGCAATTTGTATTACATGATGAGGTTGCAAGTCATTTGACATTTAACAAAGTTATTACAAGAAATATTACAAAAACCCTGTTAACTACAGTAATTACTGGGATGTTTCAGATGCTATAGTTATAATATCATCTGGAAAAAAAAGACATGGACACAACTTGAAAGGAAGGCACAATTCATGAAGTCCTGTCGTGAACATGTTGAAGCTCCTGTGCTCCAGCCTGAGCTGAAGAGTAACGATGGTACATTGTTATTGTGATGTGCTGTAACGTACCCCCCCCCCCCCCCCCCTTCTTTTTCCCCTTGCCATTTCCCACCAGGGTTGAATAGATGTCCGTTGTAATAGATGAGCTAGCCTATCTGTATTCCATAGCACGAGTTCAGTTGGTTTGTTAGCCTTGTTTCTCTATTCCTGCCTTCACACACAAGTAAAGTTCGTCAAATACAAGGTCATTCAAAAATCACTTCCAAATTTGTATCATGTTTAAGTCCTTGTCGGCGTCTGTGGCCTAATGGATATGAACGCAGTTTCATAATCCAGATATACCAGGTTCGAAACCTGCTGCAGGCGGTTTGGTAGCAAATCGCTTTGTGTGGATTTTTAACAATGGTATAAGCGCCGTACCGTTCAGAAAGCAATGGCAAACTACTGAATGAAAAAAATTGCCTAGAAAAATCACAAACAGCCAATAAAAGCTGGGGTTGATTGCCACGTCCTGTAAAGGATAAGCAACTAACTTTTTTTAAGTCCTCACTTGTATCCAATGGATATGCAAGAAAGAAATGTTAAAACAGTGATTTGTTTTTATTTTTTATTTCCATGAACTAAATACAGCCCCAAAAATTTAATATAAATTGACCAATAAGCCGACGTTAATAGGATCCCGTTACACGCCCTTTGAGGAATATTGGGAATATGATGTTAGGCTTATATTTTCGTGACCACCGGCACACTAGGGGTGATGGAGGTCAGCACCACGCCGCCCGCCTTAATCTTCCCAGAGTTGCATGTTTCTTTACTTTGTTTCGTTAACTTTACTTTATTTGATTGACATTATTTCAGTTTTAAATATAACAGCATTGTGTTACTCGTCAGTTTTGGGTGCATTGACAGTACTTCCCACTGACTTACATTATAAAATGGTTTCACTTTACGTCAATTCCTATAGCTCCAGTTTGTCCAGCAACGCATACCTTACGTAAATCGAGGGCTACCAGTATAGTGACACGACGCAATCGCCATACTATCACTGCAGGAAATAAGCCAGACAAATATCTGTGAAGCTAGATAGTAACACGACACAATCGCCATATTATCACTGCAGGAAATAAGCCAGACAAATATCTTTGAAGCTAGATAGTGACACGACACAATCGCCATATTATCACTGCAGGAAATAAGCCAGACAAATATCCGTGAAGCTAGATAGTGACCCGACACAATCACCATATTATCACAGCAGGAAATAAGCCAGACAAATATCTGTGAAGCTAGAGAGTGACACGACACAATCGCCATTTTATCACTGCAGGAAATAAGCCAGACAGATATCTGTGAAGCTAGATAGTGACACGACACAATCGCTATATTATCACTGCAGGAAATAAGCCAGACAAATATCTGTGAAGCTAGATAGTGACACGACACAATCGCCATATTATCACAGCAGGAAATAAGCCAGACAAATATCTGTGAAGCTAGATAGTGACACGACACAATCGCCATATTATCACAGCAGGAAATAAGCCAGACAAATATCTGTGAAGCTAGATAGTGACGCGACACAATCGCCATTTTATCACTGCAGGAAATAAGCCAGACAGATATCTGTGAAGCTAGATAGTGACACGACACAATCGCCATATTATCACAGCAGGAAATAAGCCAGACAAATATCTGTGAAGCTAGATAGTGACACGACACAATCGCCATATTATCACAGCAGGAAATAAGCCAGACAAATATCTGTGAAGCTAGATAGTGACACGACACAATCGCCATATTATCACTGCAGGAAATAAGCCAGACAAATATTTGTGAAGCTAGATAGTGACACGACACAATCGCCATATTATCACAGCAGGAAATAAGCCAGACAAATATCTGTGAAGCTAGATAGTGACACGACACAATCGCCATATTATCACTGCAGGAAATAAGCCAGACAAATATCTGTGAAGCTAGATAGTGACACGACACAATCGCCATATTATCACTGCAGGAAATGCGCCAGATAAATATCTGTGAAGCTAGATAGTGACACGACACAATCGCCATATTATCACTGCAGGAAATAAGCCAGACAAATATGTGTGAAGCTAGATAGTGACACGACACAATCGCCATATTATCACTGCAGGAAATAAGCCAGACAAATATCTGTGAAGCTAGATAGTGACACGACACAATCGCCATATTATCACTGCAGGAAATGAGCCAGACAAATATCTGTGAAGCTAGATAGTGACACGACACAATCGCCATATTATCACTGCAGGAAATAAGCCAGACAAATATCTGTGAAGCTAGATAGTGACACGACACAATCGCCATATTATCACTGCAGGAAATAAGCCAGACAAATATCTTTGAAGCTAGATAGTGACACGACACAATCGCCATATTATCACTGCAGGAAATAAGCCAGACAAATATCTGTGAAGCTAGAGCTGAGGAAAAGACGCTGACGTTGGATGCGACACATATTGAGGAAACCGGCTGGTAGCATTACTGGGCAGATGTTGTTGTGGAACCCCAAGACAAATGAAAAAGAGGCAGACTCAAAACCTGAACTAAAATACTTTGGCCACATAAAAAGGCATAACATCTTGCAGAAGACAATAATAGAAGAGAGAGTTGAAGGCAAACGTGCAAGAGGAAGACTGCGCTATAAGTGGGAAGATAACATCAAGAGATGGACGGCAAAGAGTCTATCAGAGTGCACCATCAAGACAAGAGACAAAGACGTTGGAGATCCATTACAGCCAACATTTGTTGTGGAGATGGCAGCTGATGATGATGATGATGGTGATGTAACGTCAGTAGCTCTCTTCACAGATTAGAAGTAAGTAATTGCAACGCTGAAGAGTCAAAAAATTGCCGACCTGGATGACCTAAGTGTTATACTCCCACAAACTACTCAGAAATTCAAAATAGTTGTTATACAGTGGATCACATCCCACTGCAACATCCCGGAAATGAAGAGGATGACTGATTTGCAAAGGTCGGGGGAAAACTGCCTCAACTTGACACAAGCATAACTTGTGAAGAGGCCAAGAGTTTTATCACGCGCAGATACAGGAGCAAGTAGAAAACAGAGCATCCAGGTTACCAAAAAATAATTCATATTATTGGCCGTTCTAGATTTTAATTTGTTTTATTTTATTTCTGGGAATTGAAAAGTAAATAAAAAAGAAAAGAAACTTAATTTTAAACGGCAGTTATGGGTCCTTGTTGTGGCATTTGTTTCATTTATTTCTGGTAGATACAAGCGAAATATAAAAACTTGAAAATAGGAAGGAACTTCTCAATTATCCTGTACACATCTTATCGACGCATCTCAAACTTGTATATTTTTGGTACTTCACTTCGCTGGAGGCTCATCATAGTCAGCTGCCATCTTCACATCGATGGTCGGCTTCAATGGATCTCCAATGTCTTCTGTCTCTTGTCTTGATAGTGGACTCTGACAGACTCTTTCCTGTACATCTCTTGTCTTGATGGTGCACTCTGACAGACTCTTTCCTGTACATCTCTTGTCTTGATGGTGCACTCTGACAGACTCTTTCCTGTACATCTCTTGTCTTGATGGTGCACTCTGACAGACTCTTTCCTGTACATCTCTTGTCTTGATGGTGCACTCTGACAGACTCTTTCCTGTACATCTCTTGTCTTGATGGTGCACTCTGACAGGCTCTTTCCTGTACATCTCTTGTCTTGATGGTGCACTCCGACAGACTCTTTCCTGTACATCTCTTGTCTTGATGGTGGACTCTGACAGACTCTTTCCTGTACATCTCTTGTCTTGATGGTGCACTCTGACAGACTCTTTCCTGTACATTTCTTGATGTTATCATCCCACTTATATTCCTACATATTCCCCTTACACGTTTGCCTTCAACTCTGCCTTCTATTATTTTCGTGAGTGAGGTATTATGTCTTATTACGTGGCCAAAATAGTTTATCTGTCTGATTTCGATCCCCTTCATTTATTCTCTGTTTATTCCTACTGGAGACTAGGGATTATTTATATACTTATCGATAGACTGGTGCCTTCAAATCACCATTTGTATTAAAACTTGGACAAACAAGGGATCTCTTCAGCGATCCCAGCATGTGAAACTCGCTGAGTATGCAGTCCTGGGCTGTGTCGAGATTACAAAATGATAAACCAATATAGGTCAATAGCAAGCACTTGCAAGACAGACAAATTTAAGACACCAGGCATAAGAAAAGTAACAGAAGTAGTAGGCTCACCAGCGAATTGAACTAGATACCATCAAAGCCTCGCTGCTAGAGTGAACCGTGAGATTTAGCAAAAGTTGCTAACGCCTAGGTTAGTAGAACATGTCCATATGTATCAATCAAGCATAGTCAGATGGTGACCTTGACTAGACGACAAAAGAAGGATGAGGAGGCCGGATAAGCTGGAGAAGAAAGGTGAAAGAGGAATCTAAGATGACTGGAATCTCATGGGTAGAGAAGAAAGGTGAAAGAGGAATCTAAGATGACTGGAATCTCATGGGTAGAGCTGAAAGGCCGGCTCAGAATAGAAATTAATAAATGAATATAGGTAAATAGCCGACACTCGTAATATAGAAATAAAAAGGACACTTCTTCTTCTTCTTCTTCCGTCCTTAGCCGCCGACCGTCAAAGCAGTCAGTGGCCATTACGCCTAGTGGCGTCTTAGGGCAACAGCAGATAGGTTTTCTTTGCCATTGTTTCCCATCACGCCTAGTGGCGTCTTTAGGGCAACGGCAAATCAGCCCATTTGCTGTTGTTTCCGTAATCGAAGTGACTGGCAAACGGGTGATCAGCCCGTTGTGAAAAAGGACACTAAACATCACAAAAGTAACAGAAAGAATAAACTCAACGGGTAATCTGGCCAGTTACCATCCGAACGACACCATTACCTCGCTACGAAATTGAATCGGGAATGAAAACACAACCAACTATGCCCCCCAATGTGCCTCATTGGACTTGGTCATTTTTCATGACACTGTCCGCAACACTGGAATATAGGACCCTTTAACGGCCCAGTCATTTATAGACTCAATCACCAATATAACTTTCCTATTAGCAAATATAAGCCACATAACACACGAATAACGAAATACTAGGAAGCAGATCGTAGATGATCTATATTAGTCTGTTCATTTATTACTCACAGGGCTCGGATTTTTGTGATTATTCATTCCCATATTATTAAACAGATGCGAGCAAACGTTACATCCCTATATTAATAGAAATGGAAGGAACATGAGTGATAAATAGATAGCTGTGAAGTGACGAGCGTTCGCGAGGATGCCATGACAACGATACAAACAACCAACAATTGTAGTAAATAATGTATCACTGATATTTGGACCACGCGCTAATTTCTCTCTGTTCGCTCTTTAACATCAGGACAGCAAAGAATATTTACATTATTTCAATATTAACATGACCAAATGTATTATTCTTGGGTCTCTGTGGAGACGATGATAAACTAGGATTATTGCTCCTTCAGGCGATCTTATGAAATTGCGTACGAGACTGGCAACTTTCTCATGAAAAACGAATGGCTTCAGAAACCACTACTGCCTTAGTACGTGAATATCTTCAATACACGCTTCAGGTAAAGGGCCAGCTACTGTGGTGGCTACATGCTCTAATGGGAACTAAACGAGAAATGATGATGATGAATATAAATTGTTCATCTATCTGAGGTTTGAATGACGATTAAGGTTTCCATTGTACTTCTCCAACGTATCCGTTAGGAGCGTTGTATTATTTTTAACGTCCTGCCAAAAATAGATTTACGTTTTTCAATTTCCGTTAATTGTTTAAGAGGCCTTTTGAACGTTAATTTCTCCCCCGTTTTTTTTTTTTTTTTTTTTGGCACCATACAGGAGTGTCACGAGTTGCCTCTCCTGCTTTGCAGTAGTGGTCCAATAATGGCCAAAACTCAAGAGTATCTAAATGGGTCGTCAAAGGTGTTTACCTTCGCACACGATTACTCTTGGCAGAGATGTAGATAGAAGTGTAGTGGCGCTTCTTTCCGAAGGGAGTCTTCACAAGATAATTCAGAAGTCAAGAACCATGCGGAATAGCGCTGAGCAATGGTTAACTTATATCTGTCCGTCGCCTTTTGTGAAGGATTTAAGCAATGGTTTTTAGCCCGTTCAAGCCACCAGCTGAGTTAATTCAGCGAATTCCTCTTATAATGGTATGTCTCTGTTTAGAGGTAAATATGTGTCTATATCATACGTTTGCTTTCATACATATAAAAAAACGGAATCGACTATGATTGTTTAGTTTTAAAACAAAAGGTAACAAATTTAAATATCAATTAGTATTAACAGTTTAAAATAAATAATCTGAAGGTGACTTTTATATTGGAATCAAATTTTCTCTTCACAGAGATTTATGGTGAGGATCTGGTTCAGAAAAATGATGTCCTTTTTGCTGGTGCCTTTTTATAAGCACTTAACTTTTAGGTGGTCCTGCAGCTGTGATTTTCGTCACTGCTTGGTTAAGAAGGCACTTCTTCACAAAACTTGTCCGATTTAGGCGGTTGGTGTTGATTCCCTGCGTTTCACTCACATCTAGCCTCGTTCCACGAACTTTTGGACAAAATAGAAAGAACAAAATGCCTCCTCTAAGTACACTGAGATGGAAGCTTAACAGGTGCATCTTCTCGTTGTCCACCCACCAATGTTAATCTCTCAGAAGAATTAAATTCTTGAGTATATACAGTGTAACTCAGGAAAGAAGAATAGAAATCACTACTATTCCTCTGGGAATTAACTGGGAAATGTGTCTGGACAGCGCAAAAAAATGATTTGTGCCTGAACTAACATTAACAAGTTACATATATCTCACACAATGATATGCTACACTTAAGGCACATGTGATGTAATCATCACTCATCACTGCTCCAGTCGGAGTCTGGGGTTACCTCTGCTGTCGGGTTTTCCCGCACGACTAGCAAGAATCTATCACCAGCACTTGCGGTAGTGGTTCATGAATATACTCTTTTCATATGTTGAGGTTGCCAGCCTCATTTATAACCACTAAGCAAGAAACATGTCAAATTTCACATTTGTAAATAAATTGTTTACACTTACCCCAAAATTTTGGGAATACACAATCTCCTTGCACAGATTTAGACTGGGCACAACTCTGTATTAGATGCTTCGAATCACTTAGGTCTGGAAATTAGAGTTAATTCCTCTGACGGCGGGGGATCTGCGAAATTACTGGCCTGGGAAAACATTTGTTTAATTCCTCTATAACTTGGTCTGGGAAATTAGAGTTAATTCCTCTGACGGCGGGTGTTCTGCGAAATCACTGGGCCTTAGGAAAACTTTTGTTTAATTCCTCTATGACTTGTGATCAAATTACTAGGTTTCCAGTCTTGAATTAAAAATGTAGGTTTACTTGTAAATTCCCAATTTGCCCAATACTCGATCTGGTACTTATAGTTGTGGAGTTTTTAAGTCCAATGTCTCCTTTTTCTTTCTGCCTTTTAGGAGTCGCTAGTCTGACATTTGCGCTGCAGTGTGTGCTGTGAATCCGATTTTGTTACTTTATATTTCCAGTTTCCAAGTTCCAATTCCAGCTGTGTTTCCACCTAATTTTTCCAATGAGACACATTGTATATTCCGGCCTCTCAAATCAACCAATCCAATCGAATCTCGCTCAGCACTACTTGGGTAGGGGTGTTTCAAATTCAAAAAATACCCTCACGTGTTTCAAAATATTAAATTTAATATCCTCGCGTGACCTCTTCATATCGTTGCGTCAGACTTCCGCCGGCTCTTGTGCACAACTCATAAACACCATCTGTGAACTCATTTGATGTCCAGATGCTACCTATCACCAATATTGTCTCTCCAGACAGATTATCGCGATAATCACACACAGGGATAGTCCCGTGAAACGATCTACCACCTGTGTAATCTGCCCACCTCAGACGGCTATCTCAGACAGACAATATTGGCTTCTATAGATGTTGATCGGGCGAGACTGTCTTTTCATGAAATGAATATCGCTCGCTGACCGGTGGTAATGACTGGGTATTGTTACGATAATACGTGTGAGTAGTGGTAAACAAGATAAAGACAGTTCCATAGCAGATACTTCCGTAGGGAGTGGAGTATTAGAGATTTCTCCCTACTAGATTCAGCTTAGAGAGTAAAATAATGAATGAAAGGGCATAACAATTGCCAAATATGAGCTGTTGGTGAGAAAAACGAAGAAAAGAAATGATATTGCCGTAGTGGCTAAAGGTTTGAGAGAGCCACCCAAATTAATACGTACAGACGTTTCGTCACAAGGAAGATACCAAGTACATTTTTCGTGAGTTTCCTAAACCAGCGATTCAATTCCTGTAATGGTATTGCCTCTCCTGTTCCGCAGTAGCAGTCAAACGATGGCTAAACTTAGAATATAATGATGAGGGTATTCAAGCAAGCATACCAACTGAGATCATCTAAGCTGTCATGAATTTATTATTCTCCCGCCTCATCTGTGAGGAAACATGGACTCGTATTTTCTGAGCCCCCAACTGAAGGTGATTCAACAACTATTAATCTAATAGCTCTATACGGTTATGTATTTAAAACAATATGATTCATAAGGGTGCAGACATACAATTCACTCAATAGTGATTAATCCAACTATAGATATATAGTTACAGATACACACGTTTAATAATCACTTATCGGTAAACAAGATTAAAATAAATAGAGTTGGTTATAACATAAATCAAGCACTGATATTTTTCTCATTGGTCGATCAAAATTGTAGGTGGATATATCTTGTTTTTAAAAAGTAAGTATCCAGTGCCTGTGCTGTTATAGTAAGTACTTAACTGCAATTGTGGGGTCTGTTGGCTTCTGCTTCAGCTGCTGTTGGTTCCCATAGGTGTTTTGGACTGGTCTTTTTCTTTATTAGTCACATATTGTGGCAGCAGCACGTCCCTTGCAGCATGGCCGGGGTAACTGCTTAGGCTGTCCAAGCAAACGCCTTCATACTCCGTCTGATGTAGGCGTCTAGCGTCGAGTACTGGCAACTTGTACCACAAACTGAGAGGGAAACAAATGCCTCTTTTGAGTATTATGTCTCCTGATATGAGCATCAGGCGACTTTCGCTTCAATCCACCACTTCATCTTCCTCAGAAATGTTACCTTCCCTGAGCGTTAATTTTAACCCCAGTGAGTCACATGAAAGTTTGGACAGCGGAAGGCGACAATTAACACACACACACACACACACACACACACACACACATATATATATATATATATATATATATATATATATATATATATATATATATATATATATATATATATATATATATATATATATATATATATATATATATATATGAAATTGTTAAAGTGCCTGCATAATAAATATACACACATTTAAATCATCATCCACTCCCTTGCTGTCTATGGTGCTTGGGACCACCTCTGCTTTTGGTTCCTTGGGAAGAAACCCGCACGAAGCAGTCACAACCTCTTGCAGTGGTGGCCGATGTGTCAAGTTATTTGCAATGATGAGGTTGCCAGCCTCATATACGATTGTAAATCACAAGCAAATTATAACTGTCAAAATGCAAATATAAAATTATAAAATTTACATATTACAACTTACCCGATTATCGGCTTGATGCACAAAGTGGCCGTTATTTGCTCCAACTAGTTTGTGATTCAGCAATCCCTCACATAAGTGAAGTTACAGTGTACTGAACCATTCTACTATTTCCACTTGAGGAGGGTACTAAGACTTGGGCTTTCAGTATTATTATGGGTGTTTGACGCTTTCTAATTTTAGCAGCTATTCCTAAACCTGTAACCGGTAATACATGATGTCCTGGTTACGAGCTCTTATTTTGGCTATCTGTGATCTCTCCTTGACAAAATTGGAAGTCAGTGAAGTAGTCTTACAAAGCAGTATGTTATAAGTGAAATTTTTGCCCCCACCCCCATGTTGCTTCGCTGGGGAAAAATCCAATCAGGAGCTGTCTATCTTAGCATCTCAAATGCCAAACCAATTGCAAAAAAGTGTATGATATTGGTTGTGGTGGATTTGATGTTATGAATTTGTTGTTAGGTATTAATATGTTAATAAATGAGATTAGCTATGAAGGTCTCTGAATTTACCCAATAGTATTGTGAACTTTTCAGGGTACCTTTCAGCTACCACCTTTTTTATCTCAATCAAAATGTATATATATTATTATTATTAAATGACTTCGTATTGTGTCTAGGGTTATGAATGTAGAGTGTAATGTACAAAATCAACAAACATACAAACAAATAGTTTATTATTCACAACAGCACACAGTACTACCACAATAACATACAAACGACACTCTAAAAGGCTATCTTATTTAAGACCGTGTTTGAATTTTGTGTAAAGATAATTTTTACAATTTTATTATCCTGATTCTAATTTATTTGGAATCAGGATTGACAATTTAACAGTGAAATCAAAATAATCAATTACATCAGTCAAATAGCACAATAGATCCTCTGTCCATAATAAAAATATTATTCTCATATACGTCTGTAGTGTTCTCCTACTTTAAGGAAATACTGGTAGTACCACTAGGTTGTTGTTTGAAATCATATCCTTTTATTAATGTCTGTTTCTATTTTGTCACTTGTGGAACTATTAATATTTGTCCCAATTTTATTCACTGTCACTTTTTATATTTCTTCTTATAAAGTTCTGTAGTTGAGCTTTCAGGTGCCGAACGAGAACTTATCTTTGCAGTAGAATATAGGTTGAACCTTTCCTCTGCTCGCTTGACAATCTGTTCCCTGTTTGATAGGCAATGGCCACTAGCATGGGCTCGCAGTAAACAGGCAGAGTCCCGAATCAATCAGTTTTCAAGCGTTTGGCACCACATTAACGTCAGTACCCAGGACCTCTGAAATGTGAAGGTATGCATCCTTCGTAATATCTAGCATACACCAATAGTCCACAGTTAAGGACATGTACATTACAAACAAACAAAAAGGATCATATCCTTATACAAACCTATGCCACCATTTTCTTTTGATGTGACAATGTACACCAGTATTCCTCTCCCCTAATAGTTACAACACCACTGTAATTCCAGCTGTAATATCTTCCATATAATAGGATAGGTGTTATGCTCCTTTATGACAATCATACATATTCTTGTAGTTTTACACCTCTCTGACAGTCTATCACATGGTGGATCAATCTTTAGGCTTTGCCTCATGTTCGCTATAGACCCACTCAAGTCCAGACATATATTATTATTTCACATTCAATTTTTATATAAAATACAGGTTAATAAATGTCAATCTTACCACAATGTTCAATGAAATACACAGAGACGATGACTGACACAGTTTCGATCTGTTTTGTTGTCCAGGCTGTCCAGAAATGTATTTAAAAGCACAGCCTGATCTCATCTATCACTGTTGAAACTTTTCTAGAAATGGCGTCTCCCCCTAACGCTTATTCTGACAATATCGATTCAGTTAGCAAATCACTTTTAATTTTACAAGGGTAAACAGTCTTTCAAAAAATATCATTTAAACTTTTCCTACGTTACTAGGCTATTTATGTTTATTCAAAGGTCAGCCAATAATATTTCGTCTCACTTCAAATGCCACCCAATCGGATTCACTGTACTATCTGAGCCTATCCGTCACCTACTTTTTTCCCAAAAAATATGCGATCCAATCTAAGCAGATATGACTTGACCTGACAGTATCTCTGATCTCTATGTATGGTTTTATCAATAGTTGATTAGTTAAGGGACTATTTATATAACTAACACCATATTCTTGGTCAGCAAGTCTTCAAGTACACGAATCTACGATTTTTAAAGGGCTATGTGGGTTGGTTCAAAATTCTATCTTTTTTCCTATGTTAGTGGTTTATTTTTAAACTACCTCTCGTTCACTCTTTTTCCATGTAATATCAAGCTAAATACGAGAGCTTAGGTCATTCACAATAAGAGCTTAACATGTTTACATGACCGTAGTGTCCACAATTCTAACTTTTTCATTGTATTTGGGGAAACCCCTAAGGCAAGACTTGCCCCTGTGCTAGTGTTGGCTTTTAGTTTAAAATCAATGCGAAACGAATTAGCATTTCATCTATCCTTGCCCCTCCTCGTTCCACAATGCATTTTAGGCAAATATTTTCTTAGAACTAGGAAAAGTGGGTGTTTATGTCAAGGACGAATTTGAAAATTTGGGTACCGTTTTGTTCGGCTATTCGTTAGCAAATAATAATCTGAAGGCGTAGGCGACACCAACCGTTCTAGCAGAAAATTCTTTTGTACTTTCTTATCTTTGCCTTTATGCCCTATACTGTTATATATTAATTTAGATATTGTATTTAGAAATCACTACATTGGTAAGGGTCCCCCCACTAACTTCATATACAACATTAGTACATGGCAACATAAAATATCGCCCTGTACATGTTATTTTTAAACTCCGTAACCATATAAGGTCTTGCCACTTCCATTGTTACTTGTCATATTTACAAACTCACTACTTTACAGATATATCACTGATAATAGCTTCTATGTTACTTTCTCGTATTTGATTATGACATCAAATTCAGTCTGCCGGAAGTATTACATCACTGTCCGTGTCTTAATATTTAACAATATTATCATCCGACATTCCAGTGAAATCAGCTCTATATGTGGGGACGTCATGTTTGCGAACTGACGCCCCATCTCCAAATACGGTCTGTCAACCATATTGGAACCTCTGAGCAAAATGGTATGTGGCAAACGTCTGCAACCCATGTCCCCGTATCAAAGGTTGTTATCTACATACACAAACGTCTGGGTTTCACTACATGCCGTCTTAGGTAACAAAGATTACTCTGTTATCTCTCAATCGTAAGTCTGGTGTAACAATAAGAATATCGGAAAACGTAGACTCTCGATTCCTCTGGTTAGCGAGTAATCACACAAACACGTCGACGTGGCTGCAAAACAGGTCAGTTGGTTCGGTACCGTATGGTGTGTGACGAAGTAGGACAAGATATGATAAGATAACCGTGAACGATGAAAGTGTAAACAATAGAAAACAAAAAGTGCGCTTAGAAAGGAAAGTTCGAGTAAGTAGGGCCGGAGAGGATTGCAGTCCCGAAAAAAAAGAGAACGAATGTATTTAGTAATAATTGCACATCTTTCAAGCTATCTACGTCTCCATAATCTACTGATTAATTGCTCTGTTCCTGAAGATATAATTCTTATAATTTCAAACCATATGAGCTTCCTAGATCATGCTCTGTGAAACATCCGTAGTTCTGATTTCGGTATGATTCTCAATTTTCATGTCACATCAATAGCAATGGTTTAAATCAGAAGTTGGTAGCCCAAGATCTGTGAAGATCTATTTTAGAAACACAGAGCTCTCATAAGATCTACCATGATAAAAGCATTTTTATTTTAGGTTTCAGTGTAATAGGAATAAATGCAGCCTATATATAAATTTTATTTCTGCCTAACGATCTGCTTCCACCAATTCCATCAGCAGAACGATGGAAAAACGACACTAAATAATATTTATCTGAACTTCTGAGTAAAGTTTACGTTCATGTCGTATGCAGTTCAGAATTTAAGTGAATGTTAGTGACCTAGCTCGTGGATCTTCACTGGGAGGTACCTTTACTTTTTGGGCATATCGTACTTTTAAATGCCGGATGGAGAGGGTGTGATGAGTTGTCTCAGAATTCATGTCTATTTTCTCACCGTTAGGACGGACCCTCTCTTATCTTTGATTTTTTGTCTCCTCTCCTCTTCTTTTTTTAGTATCCTCAATAAACTGTCATACTTCGGCAGCAACAATCTTAAATTAGACAACCCGTAGTTCCCCCCCCCCCCCCTTTTCCCAAATCAAGTATCTTTGTTTCGGCTACACAGATGCGAGCGAAATCTTTCCATGCTGGTAGCGGTCTATCTTCAAATGTCTTTAGATTCAGAAAAAAAGCGAACATAAGCGAGTCAAAATGCCTTTTCACGTCACTGGTCTGCTGGTCTACCGGAAACCTTTTTACCAGGACGCCGAGGAGCGTGGTACTTCCCTGGTAAACCAAGCTTAGAACTCTTTCATCTCCGGTGACAAGAAAGCTCACTGTTTTCCCGAAGTCTTAGTCCCCAGTCTTCATCGATGCTTGGTAGTTCAGGTGTCTGCAAGATATGGGGCGACCTAAGGCAGAACGTAGCTGTTTAATCTCGGCTCAAGTATTATTTGTTACTTCTATCCCAGAATGCCAGTTGTTTTCTGTCTGCAGAGTAGAATTAGCGTTACTAAACCTGATGCCAGTTGTAGAAAGGACTATTTCTTGTAATTTATATAAGCGCACTTAGTTATACAATAACTGCGCCAGCTTTAAAATTGTAAATAACCACCAGTTAATTTTCTTTAAGTTAATGTTCTTAATGACGGTGTATTTTAATACTAATAATTTTCCCACCAGTCACATCACTAAGTGTTAATTTTAACAAAGGGCGGTGTATAGTTATGTTAATTAATTTTATTTTTCTACCAGTCAGTTAACTACAAGCAAATTTCCTAAATTTCTTTGGCGTAAATGCCTAAAACCTTGTCGGCCCAGTATATAAAAACCGATTGTTTTTTCGCGGCCTGTCTCAAACAGGGTGGGTCACTCCGTATCTGTATAATTATTTTTCGTCTGTCGCCCAGAGCGATCTAGTTGACCTCACTATAAAGTGTCGGCGAAGGGACTTGAGCCCAAACATGTATAAACTAACATTCTTGTCCTTTTACGTGAGGACATATACCTCATGTCTGCACCCCCTCCCCTCCGAGTTAACTGTTAAGCGGATCTCTGGCCCGCAGAAGGTTATATTTACCTACAACGCTGGCAGCGAGCGATTTCGATCGATAAAGGACAGAGTAGACTGACCGCGCTAGTCAAGCGAGAAGTAGGCTCGCATCTGTGTTTTGAGGTCCCGAACACGAATAGGAGTGAACAAAGACTTTATTTGTGTATTCTTTTGTATTCCATTTTGTAAAATTTTGGTATGACTAGGCTGATACGGGGATTTGCTTTGTATTTTTCAGAGATACCCCAGAGTCCCCTGGGAGAGACAGTTCTCTCAACCACCTTTCACATTCTACTTTTAACCCACGAATTATTAAGTAATTGATTAGCAAGCATTATTATTTTTCCTCGTCACTAGGCAGTGTAAATCAGAGGTACATCTCCAATCCAACCTGCAAGTCTGGAAGGAAGAGCTGAAGAAGAGAGGGATGGTCATAAGCAGCTCTAAAACAAAATCCATGGTGATATCACGAGAAGAAAGAAGACAACAGATTAAGCTGGGAGAATAGGTCCTGGAGCAGGTCGACCACTTTAAATACCTCGGAGCTATTATAGACCGAAAGGTAGGTATTAAAGAAGAGTTGGCCACTCGAAAAGCATCAGCTGTGAGACTTTTTCAGGCCATAAATCGAGGATTTCTCAGCAAGAGATAGTTTGGTAAGAAAACGATGATGACTTTATACCGCTCAACCTATGTCCCAGTCTTGACATATGGATGCGAGTCATGGGCAATGACTACAACCCACAAAAGCCAGAACCAAACCTCAGAAATGAGGTATCTGAGGAAGGTGGTTGAAGTAACAAGAAGAGACATGGTCCGCAACCAGACGATACGTCAAGGCCTAAAATCCCACCCCCTGCAGACCCAAGCAGAACAGTCCCAACTAAGATGGTTTGGCCATGTCTGCAGAATGGGAGAAGATTGGCTACCACGACAAGCAAGGGAAACAAAGAGCCAGAGATCCAGACCCCCAGGACGACCCAGAGTCCGCTGGGAGAATAACATTAGACAATCTTTGAAGGACCGAGGACTAGAATGGAACCAGACCAGGAGGAAGACATCCGATAGGATAGTCTGGCGCTCTCTCTTCCAAACCTCTACACCTCACGGTAGAAAAGGAATGACTAAGTAAGTAACTAGGCAGTGAGTGGATATCATCGTTTATGTCTTCTTTAAAACAGCCAACTTTTACCCATCCATCTTCCCTAGCAGCGCATTTACTTGTGTGGTCAATTATACCTTGCAGGCAACGCTAGGCACCCACCTGTGGCCATTGTCCTTTGCTTTCCTAAAAGTCAACACATTTTCCTAATCACGGCACCGTCACAGAGATACCAGAGGATAATTCTACCAGCAAAGAGTTATCGACGATACATCACCGAATCCCAACACCCCATTTACTGTAGATTATTAACATACTTAACAGTGGGTCACTCAGCTGATTCAACAGACTGCGCGAAACGAAAATATTTCCTATTCGTTGCATTTCCTATTTTACTTTAACCCCTAGTTAAGTTACAAGGAGGCGGAAATTGTAGACTGTGACTTAGTTATAGATTGGTACCACCCCTGGAGTATTGGTTTGTTAAATTCATTGGCTGACCTTAATACGAGAACTGTTATACATTATTTCTAGCATTCTTTTCTTGTTTTCCTTTGCTCACCGCTAATTTTGTTATATAGTGTGATATTCATTGATATATATATATATATATACATTTAAATATATATATATATAATTATTATTATTATTTTTTTTTTTGGGGGGGGGGGGGGGGTGAGTAATTGTTGTCCTTAAGAATAGTTTTTTTTTTTGGGGGGGGGGGAAGGGGGGGGGGGGGGGGGGGGGGGGGGGGGGGGAACTGGGTTAGTAAATATATATTTTATAGCAATCAGAATTGCTTTAATATTTCATCTGTCACATTAACGCTGACATTTTTTACTACGAGTATATATTACTTATCAATTACTTATAAATTACTTATATATATATATATATATATATATATATATATATATATATATATATATATATATATCTATATATATATATATATATATATATATATATATATATATATATATATATATATATATATATATATATATATATATATATATCGGAGAGAAGGTGTGTATGTATGTGATAACGACTGATTTTTGTGATATATCTCGTCCAGTCACAATGTTCTTGAAATGGGTCAGGTTACCGACTGTTGGGGCCCTGACAAGGGATGTAGTGTTGACAATGAGTGTAAATATGAGTGTCAATACGCGAATGCATAAATGGTTCTGTAGAGTTGACAAGTTGGTAATAATACACTCATACCCTCACGGCTGGAAGTCAATGATAACTGGAACTATTGTAGACGTTTTAGACAGTTTAATGGCACACACACTGACAGCACGGTTGACAGTCATTGGAACTTGACAAATGGGTGGCAACAGCAATTTGGCAATCTCTTAGCACGTAAATATAATCGGACGATAGGAGCAAATATATAGTTATGATAGTCTATCGTCTCATCCCTCCACTGACTAGTAGCATCAGTTTGAGTTAACAATAATAATGGTCATCACAATGCTCCCTTACAGACCCTCTGCTGACTAAGTCTTTCAGGCTAAGTCTTTTTAGGCTTTAGCTTCAACAGGGTCTTTCTTTTAAGGTTGACAATCTCAAATAACAAAGAGTAGACTTCAATGCAATGTAGGTCTTGGTATCGCCATCAGGTAATAAGATATCTCCGTTCTCCGATTGACAATTCAAACAGACCAACAGTGGGATTCAAAATAGAGCCGGTCCAAGTGAGCGACGTTCATTCAAAAGATATCTTCCCTATAAATGAAAGTTCCGTTCATTTGCTCATCTAATGTCTTTGGGTTTTCCTTACCCATAAGGAATGTTACTTATGTCCACTCACAGTGCTGCTAGTACAGGAATCGTCTACATACGATCCATCAAATATATATATATATGATATGACATCTATGGCGTCGTTAGGCCTAGGTAAAGTTTTAGAAAAATGTTCCTTCTTTACCTTAAGTTCATGAAATACTAGTAACTAGCACACTAACATATATATTCTGGGAGAAGTATCGACCATCATAGTATACTGAGAGAAAACTCCTCTCTTCCCCAGAATCAATCACAATGATGAAAAACTTCGGACTCTCATTTGTCCGACAGCCTTCAAGATCCGTCCGTCATCACGGAAGCCCCAAAGACGACTCATCGTCTCATTGGGCATGCGCTAATGTTAACCTTTCAACTATATTCAAGTGGGGCGACTATATATTTACTTTCACTCGAAGCAAAACATGAGTATTCGCCCTTTGACTAGGGTTCTAATCTCAGACTCAAAATATTATTGCCAAATATTTCCAAACATAACAAGTATACAAACAAATAAATATCTTCCTATATATATATATATATATATATATATATATATATATATATATATATATATATATATATATATATATATATATATATATATATATATATATATATATATATATATATATATATATATATATATATATATTCATTGTCACCAGTAATCTGTTGGTAACAGACTACCGCAACCCCCGGGGAAAAAAAATGAAATTTTTTTCCATCTGAGAGCAACATACAATAGGCTCACAACGCACGAATAATGCGCAGATGACTAATAAGAGCAATTTATAATGTCAAATTAAGGTAGAGTCATAGATCGACTCGTGAGAATATATCTCAACATCTCAGAGAAAGCATTTCTCTTAAGTATAAATATTTCCAGGAGGGTGCCACCAACGTATACCACAATGCTGGTAACAACACAATGCATATAACAATTTCATATTTAAGCACTATAAGTACATGATTGACAAAAAAGAAAAATCATCAAAGAACAGCGGTGAATATATATCAATGAACGTAGTGATAGTAGTGATACAATCACTATATTACAAATTACAATGTGTATCTATCTTGATATAGAGAAAGAACTGTTATAGACTTAGATGTGTTAAGAAATCAAAGACCTAACAGTTAGGTGGAATCATGTGGGCATCTAGACAAAATGTCTGCCATCAAATTATCTGATCCACGGATAGCTCGTGCTGAGAAATGAAAAGGTTGAAGAGCAATTGCATATCGAGTAGACCTCGAGCTCTTCAAATTCTTACTCTGTATAGCTGTAAGAGCTTTTTGGTCGGTTTCTACTATGAAATGTGCGCCTAGAAGGAATCTTTGTAGTTTGAGAATTGACCATACCATAGCCAATAGCTCACGGTCTAAAATCAAATAATTCCTTTCTGCAGCATTAAGTTTTCTGGAGATATACATTACAGGATGCAGAGTTCCAGAGTACTCTTGCATTAGTGCCGCTCCAATCCCAGTGGATGAAGCGTCACTACGAAGAACAAATGTCTTATCTGTAGTAGGTAACACTAAAATAGGTGGTGTTGAAAACAAATTTTTAATCTTATCCAAAGAGGATTGGCATTCCTGTGACCAGTGGACCATATTAGGCGACCCTTTCTTTAGTAGTGTAGAAAGAGGTGCCATGATAGAGGATAGATTCGGAATGAATCTTCCATAAAATTGAATAAGACCTAAGAGACTTCGCACTTGCTTTTTAGTCTTAGGAAAAGAGATGTTAAGTATCTTAGTTATATTATGGTCCTCTGTCTTTAGGAAACCATGACCAACTCGATGGCCTAGGAAAGAAATTTCGCTAAAACCAATGCAGGCTTTAGAGGGTTTCGCTGTCAGGTTATACTCGCGTAGAGTAGACAGTAATTCAACTAACCCCGAATAGTGATCTTCCCAAGATAAGATAGGATTCGACGCATCATGCGTACGAATGTAGCTGGTGCGTTCATAAGGCCGAAAGGCATGAAATTCCATTGAAAAAGGCCTCTATGTGTAGAAAAAGCAGTAAAAGGTTTGGCGCGTTCAGATAAAGGAACTTGCCAATATCCTTTAGACAAATCAAGTTTAGTGAAAAAATGAGATTTAGAAAGCCTAGTAAGTAGCTCTTCTAGTAAAGGCATAGTTTCAGCATCAAACTTCGTAACTTGATTCAATTTGCGATAGTCAACGCAAAGACGTATGTTATTGTCTTTTTTCCGAACAATAACCATCGGCGAAGAATATGCAGAAGTGGATGGTTCAATTATTTTTAAATCTATCATCTCATCCAACTCCTTCTCAACCTGTGCTTGAAAATGTATAGGAATAGGATAAGGTCTGACTCTAATAGGATTATGGTCAGTTAGAATAATGTCATGTTCAATGACATGAGTTTGTCCAGGAATGTCAGTAAGGACATCCTGAAATGTTTGTAACATAACCGAAACGTGTCGCTGTGCTCCTAGAGATAAATCAGGAGAGACAGTAACATTTTTCCATGATTCACTAGAATGAAGTGGAATCATCGGAAGCGGAAGATTAACATCCGAAAAACTTGTTTCCTCATCCTGTATTACGGACAGTGATGAGTAATGACCATGTTGGACTGATGAATCGTCCGATGCGTGGAAAATAGGCTGTAAATAATCCGGACGCTCATGGAATTCCGTAAGCATATTGATGTGGAAGGTTTTATGCTTTCCATCAATATCGACAATGTAGTCAACATCGGAAATTTTCGAGATTATATCGTACGGACCTTTCCAAGAAATAAGAAGTCTGTTTTCCCTACAAGGTAGCAAAACAAATGCTTTGTCACCAGGACAAAGTTGTCGTAAGGTTCTTTTCTTATTGGCAAATTGTCTTGCCTTCTGTTTAGCAAATTCAGAAGAAGAAGTTGCCAATTTGCATGCTTCGATAATCTTTTGTCTCAGCGCGATGACATATTCGTAAGAAGATTTTGTGTCATCGGTAATATTCAGCGGTTATGAGATCATGAAGCAAAAACATAGGGCCGCGCGGTCGCGCGCCAAAGACAAGTTCAAAGGGAGAAAATCCTGTATGTTCATTGGGGACCTCTCTGTAAGCGAAGAGGGCCGCGGGTAAAACCCTGTCCCAATCTTGAGGATGATCCTCAGTTATCTTCCCTAGTAAGTTGTTGAGTGTTCTATTTAGCCGTTCGACCATCACATTGGACATAGGATGATAGATACTACTCAAAGATTTCTCTATCTGCAGAGTAGACATTACTTGAGACATGGTATCCGATATTAGTTGGGTGCCATGGTCTGATAATATCTCTCCGTGGAATCCCAGACGAGAAAATATAAGCCAAAGAGCATCTGCAATGTCAGCAGTAGTAATGCTCTTCAGAGGAATAGCCTCTGGCCAACGTATGCACATATCAACACACGTCAAGATTAACTGATGTCCTCTAGCAGATTTGATCTTAAATGGACCAATGATGTCTATCGCCATTTTCTGAAATGGTCGAATAGGAATGTCTGCAGCCTGAATAGGTGCAGCATGGCGTGGACCTTTGGATTTGACCTCTTGACATACTTTACAAGATCGACAATAAATCCGTATGTCCTTGTTCACAAAAGGCCAAAAGAAAGCCGCCAGAACTCTTGACTTTGTACGGGAAAAACCCATATGTCCAGCACACTGAGAGTCGTGTGCGTTTTGCAAAATTTTAACTCTCAAATTCTTTGGCACAAGAATCTGAGAATGACTTGACTTAGCGGAGTCTTGCACCATACGTACAAGTACGCCATTCTTCATTGTAATCCAAGATTTACGCTTTGTATCTTTATTCGGATCACCTTTTGTTGCAAGAGTGAAGAATTTCTTTAGAGTCGGATCATCTTCTTGCTGTTTTATAAACGAGTCACGAGAAATTACCGAGTGATCATCTTGGTTATGCACTTCATTATCTTCAGTAGATGAAGTTTGAGGCATATTAAGAGCTTGAGCTCTAGTGACTACAGCATTAGCAGTTCGCATATTTTGTTTTTCCCAAACGGAAATTTGTTGTGGAGTGCATTCTTTGACTCCGTTAATACGACCGATGATAAGATCAGCGATCGGATTCGGCAGAAGACATGCGTGTACATCTCCTGTAAAGAATGGAGTAGCAATCTTAATGATAGCAGTAGAGTATTTCTCTAAGGTGCCGCCAAATGTCACACATTTGACTACTTTTCCGGTGGCACGAGAAGGATCTACAAGTGATTGCCTAACACCAATTGTGGTGCATCCAGAATCAAAAAGAACTGAGACTGGATTGTCATTTACTAAACCTTTATGTAAGACAAGAGAACCTCTTCCATCATGCGCGACTGACGCAGGAAGAGCGGGAAGAGGATGGCCGCAACTTAAAGTGGATACCGTAGTTGGTTCAAATAATGTTTTGCATTGGGGGCACTGAGATGCTCTCCCAAAATCAAAAGCGGAACATGCCATATTATTAGCGTCATTATTATCTTTAGTCTGTTTATAGGCTTCATGTGACTCTTGCTGTGCAGAGTTTGCCTGATAATGTGATTTATGTTTTTTGTATTGTGATCTACCTCGATTATTATTGCCTCTGTAATCATTATTAATTCCTCTATTGTAACCCCTATTTGGGTTTGAGTCATAGTTCTCATGGTTACCATTATCATATTCATTATAATGAGTATCTCTATTTATTTTTTTTTTCTTTAACCAGCGGCACTTAGGCTTTCAGCCCTTCGGCCCAATGACATGTCATTGCGAGGCTGGGGAACCTGAGGACTTTCCTTCCAACCCGGTCAGGAGCTTCGCTCCTTCCCATCCACAGAGGGTTTATCACAGGAGCCGTTCAGGCTATTCAGTCAAATTTCCGGCCGTAAACATTTCTTCAAACGCCGACGCCCGGGTTTGAACCATGAACACCTGGTCGCCAGTACAACGCCGAAGCCATTACACCAGCGCGGCTCCCGAGTATCTCTGTAACTATGGTCTTGTTGTCTCCATGATGGATGACTTGGATAGTTCCTATAATGACTTCCTCTGCGGAAATTCCTATAATTATGACCACCTCTGTATCGAGGGCTGTCGGCTCGTCTCCAGTTCTTCGCAGAAGAACCCTGAAATGATTGGTTACCTTGGTTTTGATAACTATTATGGTTACCTTTTTTATCAAACTTGTTTCGTGGTCCCTGAAATTTGTGTGAGTAATTAGGGTTGTATGGTGTTGCTGAAGCAACTGGCATACCTTCCTTAACCTTAGCATTGCTAAAAGCTACGTCCGGATGTGCCGTGACGTATTGGGTACAATATTCTTCCATTTCTTTTAGTGTCTTGGGTTTACGCTCATGTAGGAATTCAAGGAATAGTTTATTTACACTTGACATAATCTTGTCTCTGAGCAACAAGTCCATAAGGGCTTCATATGTCTTTTCTGTTCTGGACAGCTCAATCCAACGATTAAATGTAAGACGTGTCCTTGCAATGAATTCTGAGAATTCTACCCCTGATTCAGGTACCATTTTCTTAAACAAAAGACGGTAACCTTCCTCTGTTAATTGATATTCTTTCAATAAAGCTGCCCTAATAACATCATAATTATCTTTGTCAGTCTCTTCAACCAAACTTAAACTAGTCAGAGAATCACCTTTCAAATTTTCTGATAACTGGTTAGCATATTGTGATTTATCCACATTATGAGCTCGACAAGAGCGTTCAAATCTATCCAGCCAGAATGTTATGTCATCACTGGAAGGATTGAACGCTGGTACCTTGACCTTGTAAGTAAAGGGTTTACCATTATTACCAGTTGACTGATTAGCAATACCCATATTTGTCAATTTTAATTTTTCTAACTCAAATGCTAACAGTTTTTCTTCATGTTTCCTTTTTGCTTTTCTCTCCTCGGCTTCAGCTTCTCTGTCTAATCTCTTTTGTTCAGCTTCTCTGTTTAATCTCTTTTGTTCAGCCTCAGCTTCTCTGTCTAATCTCTTTTGTTCAGCTTCTTTGTCTAATCTCTTTTGTTCAGCCTCAGCTTCTCTGTCTAATCTCTTTTGTTCAGCTTCAGCTTCTCTGTCTAATCTCTTTTGTTCAGCTTCTTTATTTTGTTTTTCCATTTCCATTTGGAATCTCTTTTCGTCCACTTGCATCTGCAATTTCTTTTGCTCAAATTCTAATTCCATTCTTTTATCCTCGGCTTTTTGTTTTCTCTCTTCAGCCTTTTGTGCTTTTTCATATTGACTGGTAGCATACTCCTCTAACTTATCACCAGTCTTGCCTAGGGATTTCCCTAACTCAATGAAGTAATCTAAAGTCGACATAATGTATACCAATATGTGACTAGATACCTGAAATAGCAATAATGAAATTTATCTCCAAATAAATGGAAACAAGCTCTTAATAGCTTGAATAATCAGCTCCCTTTATCCCAATCTCTGTGTGAAACAAGTCTTTAAATAAGGTCTTGTATAATCAACTGTGTACTTCTAATAACAGCAATTAATCATCAGTTGATCCTTTCTCATAAGTTCACTACACAGCTAGTAGTGTATGATCAAGTATATTTTATAGTATATGTCAACCAACAACATAAACAAAAGACAAGCAAGAAAGACAATACGAAAACATTCGCAGAAATCAAATAAGTTAAATAGAAAACTGAAGAAAATAATCACAGAACCTGTGATGATAACCGCGAGGAAATAAACAACACAAATGACGTCACAGTGTATAAATATAAATGTGTATAGAACTAAATTTTAGGAAAGGGTAGACCTACAAATACAAACAAATCAAAACAAAACTGAAGAACAGAAAAAACATTACAAAAACAACGATGGGACAGATCATCACAGCTAACAAAAATAGCAACAGATGTTGCGTGCAAATTTTCAATTAAGAAAATTGCTCCCTACAGAACACTAATATAGGACCTATATGACTTGGTATACCCTATATTAGTCACCTCACCAACCGCCCACAGACATATACACAACACTATAACATGTAAACATTAAACATAAATACATATATATCATATAAATGCAATGTAATGTGTTGCAGATAGAAGGCTCAGTTATAATAGTACCGTATTATGGGTCAGTTTCCAATCAAAATAAACTGCCACTTTAATAAATCATATTTCTGTCTTAAACTATTACAAAGTTAAACAATATGTAGCAGAACACAAGAAGATCCACCGTTGACGTGTAAGACCTCTCAGTTCCATAGCACTTCTTGCTAACACAGTTAATTCTTGTAAACAATCCTGCTGTGTAACGCTGTCTGTTCTATCAGAAATGGCAACAAACGCTGACCTAGATACCGTATACGCTGACAGGACAGGTCATGCTGACATCGACTGTAGAGTTGTACTGCTGGTGTTCATGTGTGTCGTAACAGGCCACAGGAAACGGTCTGGTCCCAGAAGCTGACTTCTCAAAATGTCCACTGTGCAGGTTGACCCAGAAAGCTGGCCTACCATGTTGATAACGACTGATTTTTGTGATATATCTCGTCCAGTCGCAATGTTCTTGAAATGGGTCAGGTTACCGACTGTTGGGGCCCTGACAAGGGATGTAGTGTTGACAATGAGTGTAAATATGAGTGTCAATACGCGAATGCATAAATGGTTCTGTAGAGTTGACAAGTTGGTAATAATACACTCATACCCTCACGGCTGGAAGTCAATGATAACTGGAACTATTGTAGACGTTTTAGACAGTTTAATGGCACACACTCTGACAGCACGGTTGACAGTCATTGGAACAGGTTGACACAACAAATCATAGGATACTTGACAAATGGGTGGCAACAGCAATTTGGCAATCTCTTAGCATGTAAATATAATCGGACGATAGGAGCAAATATATAGTTATGATAGTCTATCGTCTCATCCCTCCACTGACTAGTAGCATCAGTTTGAGTTAACAATAATAATGGTCATCACAATGCTCCCTTACAGACCCTCTGCTGACTACGTCTTTCAGGCTAAGTCTTTTAGGCTTTAGCTTCAACAGGGTCTTTCTTTTAAGGTTGACAATCTCAAATAACAAAGAGTAGACTTCAATGCAATGTAGGTCTTGGTATCGCCATCAGGTAATAAGATATCTCCGTTCTCCGATTGACAATTCAAACAGACCAACAGTGGGATTCAAAATGGCGCCGGTCCAAGTGAGCGACGTTCATCCAAAAGATATCTTCCCTATAAATGAAAGTTCCGTTCATTTGCTCATCTAATGTCTTTGGGTTTTCCTTACCCATAAGGAATGTTACATATGTCCACTCACTTTGCTGCTAGTACAGGAATCGTCTACATACGATCCATCAAATATATATATATATGATATGACATCTATGGCGTCGTTAGGCCTAGGTAAAGTTTTAGAAAAATGTTCATTCTTTACCTTAAGTTCATGAAATACTAGTAACTAGCACACTAACATATATATTCTGGGAGAAGTATCGACCATCATAGTATACTGAGAGAAAACTCCTCTCTTCCCCAGAATCAATCACAATGATGAAAAACTTCGGACTCTCATTTGTCCGACAGCCTTCAAGATCCGTCCGTCATCACGGAAGCTCCAACGACGACTCATCGTCTCATTGGGCATGCGCTAATGTTAACCTTTCAACTATATTCAAGTGGGGCGACTATATATTTACTTTCACTCGAAGCAAAACATGAGTATTCGCCCTTTGACCAGGGTTCTAATGTCAGACTCAAAATATTATTGCCAAATATTTCCAAACATAACAGATGGAAATATTATTCACATTTGTGAAACTATACCTGACTACTTCTTCTTCTTCTTCTTCGTACACTCTCAGACGTCCACTTGAATGTTCTCAAAGAAAGCAGTAGTCAGTATGAGGCTATTTGAATCCCCGTAAAGCTTTTCCACGAAAGGAGCTGGCGTCGGCCATATGCACTTTCTCTGTACCACATATAAGGGGCAACTTTAAAGCAGATGTTCAGCAGTCATTTTATCAGTGCCACAGTTACACTGATCGGTAGTTCCTATCTTTAGCTTGTTGAATAGATGGTATCTCAATCTGTTGTGGCCAGTGCGGAGTCTGAAGATTACCACTTGTTCTCTTCGGTGGAGCTGGTAGTAAGCATCATTCTGTGTGTGCCCTGGATGTTCTATATTCCATTCATCATGGAGCGGCGTACGTTGTACTGTTTCGTTAGGTCTGTGGCCCAGTACATCCGATTTCAACGGGCATTTGTTTCGGGTTGCGTACCTTAGCCTTTGACTGTCCCTAGTCTACCTGCAAGGCAGCAGTGTGGTTACCTGACTACTGACAAGCATCTCACTTACAATTTAACTGCCCTCAGTAATATTCTTCAACTACCACACCTCAAAAGGTTAGTCCGAAAATTCTCTTGCTTAAAAAATTCCCCATCACTTAGAGATATTTGGTGAATTTCTTACGCACAATGGCTATGACATCTCGGCCAGTGTCTTACTTTGCCTTACAGCCGGTTACGGTTAATTGACAGAAGATGCAGATCTGCAGCAAAATCTAGATCGTCAAGCTGATCTGTCACAGTTAATTTATGTTGGATAGTGGTGTTGCTGTCAAAATTCAATCTTTAACCAGTACAAGAGAAATAGAGCAAAGAGGAAACCTACCACACTCCAGTTCTTATCTCATGTGGTTCTTTAAGTTGTCCTTCTTCAAGAATTCTGTATTAAATGTTTTCATGTTTTCTTTATTAGGTTGATCAACTTACTGATGACTCCAAAATACCTTATTAGTTTCCAAATCGATTCTCTGAGTCTAATTTGTCAATGGCCTTTCATAGTCTCCTGGTCAAACGTAAAGACCAGCAGGGATGGACATATTAGAGGATGCATCCGGCGTGTACACAACCAGCGTGTAACGGGAATAATTAACATTCACACACTTAAACATTTGCTGAAGGAGACTGAGCACCTATGGGTTTGCCCGGAGTGCAGGGACGTCGATTCTAATCAACAATAACAATAAGAAAGAGAATGAACTCAGTTTCAACTCTTGTGTTCAACTATGATTCGCAGTGCGGTTTTCTCATCTGTACGGGACTAGTGAACCTGCTTGTTTTTCTCTCAATTATCCTGTTTATTAATCTCTCAAGGATGATCCAGTCTAATATTTTGCCAGACACTGGTAGTAAAATTCTTCCTCTGTGGTTTAGGCGCTCGTGTAGATTTTCATTGTCCTGCAAATTGACAATATATCCTTCCTTCCAGTCTACTGGTATTTTTTTCTCTCACCCAGTCTTTACCAATTAATTTATATATCTCTGGAGAGATATCAACGTCTGCTTTGAGTATCTGCTGGAATGTCATTTGGGCCACATATTTTCCATCACATAGAAGCTTTATGGCTTTCTTTACTTATTTCTTCTTAGATTTTTTCACAATAAACTTGTAACTCGCTCTCTGCTGGCTGTGTGTCTTGTGGATCTTCTGGAACTGGTCTGTTTAGCAAGCCTTCGAAATGGTCTGTCCGCGTCTTAATTTGCTCGTTAACTGTGCTATGCAGTTTGTTTTTCTTGTCCTTGATAAAACCATTTGATAGCGTATATTCCAATGTTATCGTTGTTGTCCTGTTGTACAGGTCATATTCCTTTTGCCTGCATCTTCCTCAGCCTCTCCTGTCAACTCGCCTATATATTTTCTCTTGATTTTTATTCTTAGGTGTTTGTATGATTATATGTATATATCACGAGCCATACATCTGGAACTTCTAGTATTACTTTTGTTTAAATATGGTTTCTTATGTTTTACCCCTTCCTCTTATTAATGGTTTCTGTTATTATCCATGCTTATTGTTAACATTATGTGTTTTTTTCCTCCGAACGCTGCTTGACATGTCTCATTGCATATAGTTGTTATAAGTTGCCAATGATCTTCTGTATTTACTTCGTCTTCTAATTATTGGTGCACATGATGAGATTATCTGCCCCATGCATAAATGATCGTAATCGTTTCCACTTTCGCTCCTTATGCAGCTCGGAACCACTAGTGCAGCAAGTATCCTTGCATGAAGAGTGCAATAAAGAATTTATAAGGTCTTGCAATGATTGTTTCTCTAGCAATTTATTTTACATGACGAGTTTACCAGCCCTATGTGCAATCTTTTGTTTGTCATTTTTTTACGACATACATAATACAGCAGTAGTTTTTTGTTTGTTTGTTTGTTTTTTGGTCTCCACAGAAACCAGTAGGTATTAAAAGGTGTCATATCATCACGCCAGCTTACAAAAAATTATACCTTATTAAATATAATAATGGTAATTACAAAAGCATTAATGTTTGGTGCCATAAAATCAGATCAATGATAAACTTATTACTTTATACTAATATTATTCTTATAATAAACCAGAAGAACAAATAAAAATAACATTAATAATACGAAAGATAACCTCCTGCCGTCTCCTCCCACTATTTATTCACTTTATTCATTGTTGACACTTCCCCAACACTGTCATATACTGAAACAATAATTTACGCGAACTGTGGCAGAAATTATTTACGATCGAAGCCATATATGTATTTGGCTGCGTAAATGCGTCATAAAATTAACCCTATTACAGTCTTCTTATTAAAACACCAAAGTTGTAAGTTTTTTTTATTTTTCCGTTCCACTGTCACGAAAATTTATCTATGATATATGAAGAGCAATACGTCATTGAAGGTCAGACAAGTCTGCTCATCTGCTGGTTAAAGGTTTGCTAAAGTGTCTACTTGCTCGATGTTTGTAAAGTGTCTGCTACTTAGAGGTTTGCTAAAGAGTCTACTGGCTAAATTTTTGTAAAGTGTCTGCTGCTTAGAGGTTTGCTAAAGTGTCTACTGGCTCGATGTTTGTAAAGTGTCTGTTGGTGAAAAGTTTGCTAAAGTGTCAACTCGCTCGATGTTTGTAAAGTGTCTGTTGGTTAAAAGTTTGCTAAAGTGTCTAGGTGTCGTCCACATATGACGTCACGCAATTTTTGCCATTTTTAAACCTCGCTCCACCTCCCCTTGTCACATTTCGTCACAAACACCCCCCCCCCCACCCCCTTTCATTCTTTTTACGTGACGTCACAAATCTCTTACCCCCTCCCCCTTTTTTTCTCCCTATTTTATTTTTGTAATACTGAAAATAAACAACGTAATCGAGTGTAAGTTAGTTAACTAGTTATCATCATAAACTGTCAACTCCCTAAGGGGCATATGCTTTATGCCAATATGATATCATTGTCTATTCCTCCAACTGTGTATATTGCACCCAAGGTATATGTATGATTCTATATCTTGTAGTGGTGTTTCTTCAAGTGCAGTAATGTTATCGTTTTCTGCATTTACTCTCGTCACATTTGCTTTCTCCCTGTGTATTTTCATCAAGTATTTGCATTTTGTCTTGCATTTGATTACGGTTATGTATAGAAGAGCCAGTTTGTTGGCAAAAATGTTAACTGTGCGTTAACTTCTTCTTCTTCTTCTTCCGTCCTTAGCCACCGACCGTCAAAGCAGTCAGTGGCCATTACGCCTAGTGGCGTCTTAGGGCAACAGCAGATAGGTTTTCTTTGCCATTGTTTCCCATCACGCCTATTGGCGTCTTTAGGGCAACGGCAAATCAATCCATCTGCTGTTGTTTCCGTAATCGAAGTGACTGGCAAACGGGTGATCAGCCCGTTGGGTGCGTTAACTAGTGCAGACAAAATAATCTTTTAAGTAAAATAGTATTTAATTAATCACGCTTTTACAAAGATCTTCCGTTTCATATTCTGCGTCCCAGCACGAGACAGGGCTCAATCTTTGCAGCACTCTACTAAAAGCACGTTATTCCCCCTCACTCACACGCACACGCACACACACACATCTCATCAGACTGTTGTTGCGATGGTGATAACTTGTTACTGTTTATTTTTAATGTAATTGCACACGGTACCGTTTATTTAGTCTACTTTTTGTTTTTTTAAGGTGTGTATTACATTATTTAAAATCACCAAACCCCCCTCCCCTAATTACAACGTCACAAAATTTTGATCCTCTCACTGCACGACGTCGTATGTGGACGACCTTTGTTAAAATGTCTGCTGGTAAGAGGTTTGTTTAAATGTCTACTAGTTCAGAGATTTGCTAAAGTGTCTGCTGGTAGGTAGACAGACAGACAGACAGACAGACAGACAGGCAGGCAGACAGGCAGGCAGGCAGGCAGATAGATAGATAGATAGATAGATAGATAGATAGATAGATAGATAGATAGATAGATAGATAGATAGATAGATAGATAGATAGATAGATAGATAGATAGATAGATAGATAGATAGATAGATAGATAGATAGATAGATAGATAGATAGATAGATAGATAGATAGTGAAAAAGAGTGGATTCCTGGTTGCACTCAGCTGGCCTTATCACCTGTGTATATTGGTTAAAATAGGAAAATCACACAAAAATGGAAAAGAAACCCAACATTAGAAAACCCCCAACAGGAAACAACCCCCAGTCTAGCTGTGGTTTCTCATTGCTACCCACGGGTCACCACACTGGTGCGTATTAGAGCTAAACATATCTGCCGAGCGTGCTTGTTTGTTGATTTGGTCACACGGAAGTACAAAGCAACTGAAGATAAATATAACGCATTAGACAATACTTCAGGGGCCAACCAGATTAGATCAGTTCCGGTCATATAATCAATCAAACATTATTTGCCCGGGGTTTATTGTATGTTCAGCAAACATAACCACATAACGACAATTCTGCAAAACAACAGGTACAATAGCGCTGTGAGTAAAGTTTACAGGCACAATTAAGTAAGAAAAAAAGTTACTGTTTCGACACTTTTGCTATTGCTGTACAAACTAAATATGTTAAAGTCTAGAATAACGTTGCAGTCGTTCAACTGCAACCACGCATGCAAACATAAAAATACCTGCGAATCTGATTATAACAGTCTGTTCATGTCCCTCTGCCCGGAATCTCTCTGAACTTGAATACCTCAAAGGCTAAACACACTTTTGCTCTGATTCCTTTTACAAAATGTTTTGTTTTAAGCATTAAAACTGAGAAAAACAACAATTTGTAGTAAAACAGATTCCCTGGGGGATGGGGGTGGATTTCGCTCCTGAGGCGGGAATCTAAACCGCATCTATTGCTTTATAATAATTTGCTCCTGTCTTTCTGTCAAGGTTACATAATAGGCGCTGATTGGCTGATGTTTATCGAGATAAAAACATAACGAAAAACGAAATCCTGACTATTGCACCATCCCAATCTTTTGACTTTATAATTCATTTTACAATATGGTTTATGTAGCAGAAACAAGGGATATAGAAACTTTGTGTACAATTTTCTGGAAAATGTGCCGACCTAAGAATAATGTAAAATCTCCATGTCGGTGTATCAGTAGAGTTGTCAGAGAGTACCACCGTTTTCATAACGGTAAACAGAAAAATTATACTACAGTTTGTGTGTGTGTGTGTGGCTTCTTGTTACAATTTATTTATATTAACTTAAAATCTTGGAACATAATCTTCTTCTTCTTCCGTCTTCCTCGTTCGTCCTGAAAAGGACGGTGGTTGCGTTGTGTCTGTTTACGCCTAAGCTGTGATATCTGCACCTTTCGGTCGACACATCCGACTTCTGCACGGCATTTTTTGGGACCGGGTTTGCCTTCCCACTGCGATCCCTACTCGCTCAGCCAGACTGCAGTGATGCAATCTGTTTCCAGGACCACCACGTGGAGGTGGAGTAGGGTCTTGACCAGCTCTGGTTCGCTGATCCTGATGCAAGCAGTCAAGCTATGGGTCGCTGACTGCATTCTCTATTGCTGCATCTTTGGGTCCGGAACATAATCTAAACGACCAACAGTGTGTAACGCTATGCTTTCACAATCTGTTTTAATGTCAGTTTTAAACACGACCAGCAGCTAGCAACGCTGTGACAACAAAATCTCGAATATTATCAACTTATAACCTCAAAAGAAGTGACTATAGTGTAATGGCGAAGATTCTTGATTTCCAAGCAATCGATCCGGGCTCAATGCACGGAAGAAGGATAAGAATTTTTAATTTTTTAATTTTCAGTCATCTGTCTTTAGCCTAAACAGAAAGAACAACAATTATGAAAAACAGTATTGAGTTGCTGTAATGTAACAAAACAAAATTATTAAACCGATTCACAGTTGTAAAATATTTACCGTTTCATGCGTGTGTTTTTTTTTTAAGCTAAGTTACAGTTTCCGCTTGTCTGTGTGGATGGGTTTACTTGCTTGGTGGAAGGTAAAATGTGGACGGGAATGGTTATCGGTTTTAGAAATCCAGTTACGGATATACTTATTTACACAAGCGTTTAAGACGATCATACATTTAAAGTTGGTTTATGCTGTTATTCTATGAAGGTTTATTTTGTGCTTTTAGTGTGTGACAGAATGGAGCGACCCTTTCTTTTATATCTCTGTTTCACTACGGCAGTATCAGTTACATTTTTTGTACAGATTTTATTTGCGTGGTTTTTCATGGTTGCACCCTTTTCTTTATCTGCTATGATAATTGATATTGTCAAAACCATTTGACACTCCTTGTGGGTGATAATGTATCACATTAGATGGGCATTTCACAGCTTTGCTGAGATTAAGCGCAGGTAAACCCATATTGACAGAGGAAGAGAGGCAGAGGTAGACCAAAAAAAACACAGCATGGAGAAGAGAAATGGAAACAGAGGTGAAAATGATGAAGAAAACATGGAAAGAACTTGAGCGGATGGCACAGGACAGGAAGACTTGGCATGTGTTTGTTGAAGGCCTATGCTCTTTGGGGAGCTAAAGGGTGTTGATTGAAACCCATATTGGTTTGCTTAGTTTTCGCGTAGTTCTGTTTGCTCAAGGTGTGCCGGGAGATAAATTATCCCGCCGGCGGACAGATAACAGACTCGCACTTATCAGTCGGACACACCCGAACGGAAATGTTGTAATAGTCCGGGCAGAAGTAGTAAGATGTTATATCTTACATACATTGTCGTGTGAATTTACCGATATGTCTGTGAGTTCGTACGCAAGGGATCGGATATTTTCTTGCCATACATGGGAGAGGTGACCTCTGCATTACGTTCCAAATTTTTCCATGTCAGGAATATTTTGAAATTACCCCACCCAACATTTTTGTTTGAAATGATTGAAGCCTGAATAGCTTCATAACAAACAGATGCGGGAGCAGGACAGGAATATAACCTGACACGTTTCAGTGTTAAGACACTGTGAGAATCGCTTGCCAAAGACACCAGTTTTGCCAGTAGCTAGAATAAGAATTCCATTTATCAGACCGGACTTTGAGGAACAATCTTGAAGGACTTACATAGCCCAGGAAAACCGTTTTAATAAGGAAGGCCGAGAAAACTGAAACACACGGAGTCATAGAGGGAATTATCTTATAAAAGTAACGACCCCCAAGAACACATTTAAGAGGCCTAATCAAGTGATTTAACTTCATTCATCTGAGCAATAAGTCTGGTAGCCAGTTGTCATTTTACATTCTATATGTTGTGGGTTTTCTTTGTTTGAGCGGGCTGATATTGTAGTTTGTTTCAAGCCATGTTTATTTATCGCATCTGTCGTACATGAGTATCGATTTCTGTTACCACACTGGATTCGTTTTATAAATTTCTTTGGGTGTTTGAATATCAATGTTCATGCAATAAACTTTGCATGTATTTTATCTGATAATGTTATGTTATTTCATTTCATTTCTTATCAGCTTGACAGAGTTTGTATTTTCTGAACCGTACCTTGAAGGTCAACGGTCATTATTCATAAAACAGAACTGGAACTTTTCAAACGATTTCAGTAAAGAAGTCTTGCTTAGACGACTACAATACTTTAATACTCATTCATTGTTTAATCATGATTTATCAACAATAAAATATAGTTCACGTTAAAGAACACCTAATATCGCACAGTACTAGAGTTCAGTTTTCTCAGACATCACACGTCTGTTATTTACCGTATTAAATATCATTCATGTCTTTCACCAACTGTTTGGTATACTTATTATATTGATACAGAATTAATCATTCTGCTAATAGGTCTATTAGGTACACCACCTGATATATTAATTTACTTTGGCATTCATAGCTCGGCTCTTTCAGCCTTATATATCGTAACTGCGTTTCGCATTTCACCACTAACGTTAATAATAAATGATCGCGGTTTATATTACCGACTTATATCTTCGGACTCAATGGTCCTTATACCTTATTTATTTATGCTTTACCAGCTCTACAATACCGCAATATAATCTATAGTTCTACACTATCACACTATCATACTTTAGTGGCCATGCCACACACTTTAAACTCTGCCGTAAGGCTCGAAGGCCACACATAAGACTGGCGTAACTAAGTCTAACGCGTCATGCATCGCCACACGCGAACCATTTCATTTCGGTCTAGTGAGGTGTTGCATGGTGCGACCATATGAATCAAGTTCAAACCAAAATGCTTGCTGACCATGCAACAATCCTCAACACTATATTTCTCATTACTAACATGTGAACTAATATTATATATTACCATATGAATATTAAAATGTGAAAATCGCTAGTGGATGTCCAAGTCATTTGAGGCTAGCAACCTCATCACATAGAATGATGATTTCATGAAATCACCACTGCTAGGGCTGGTGACTGCTTTATTGCAAGCTCCTTTCAGAGAACTAAAAGCATCGGTAGTCCCAAGTTCCATATGGAGCAGGGAGTGAAAGATGAAAGAAATTATGTACATTCTAAGTATAATACTTACAGTTTCAAACCAGTGTAAATGTCTATGTAAACATATTCACTTTAAAGTTAATGAAAGTTTCAAACTTTTCAATCAGAGTAAATGTAAATGAAAACAGATTCATTTTATATTGTGAACACTTTTCAAACAGTAGAGATGTAAATGTAAACATATTATATCTGTACTATTAACCTTTCATTTAAATGTAAAGAAAGTTTCTCTCGAGGGATTAAGTTTAATTCTCATCGAGGGTAAATTCTGAGTTAGATAGGATGGTAGAATAGGAGAAAGTGGGCACATAAGTATGTATCGGGAAACGCAATAGGAGAGCAATTCGTTTCTGTTCTTTTACCATAGTTGTTGTTGGTGGTACCGGTGAAGGTACTAACCTCTGGAGCAAAGTGAGGGTAGAAGTGGACTGACGTAGAAATGCGGGACCAGCTTGGCAGTTACTCGTTGATTTTTCCTGGGAACGTACTGCACCTTTAAGCTTAACCAGAGACGTGAGTACTCCAGTGACCTATCTGCACAGAACCCGTCAGCGGGAGCAGAAACTACTATTGGCAGCTAAGTGAAACCGATAAGCTGCCAAAGTGAACATTTTCTTTTAAACTATTCAATTATTTTAACTCTTGTTAAAGTAAAAAGATTATTAAATCTGTTATTTGTTATTATACAAATTTAACTTCGATTTAATCATTTTGAATGTACTGCATGTTTGTCTCAGTCAATTTACTAAAAACACTCTAAACAGAGCTATACCAGAATAATAAGAATTCCACTGAGTAAATCAGGGTGGGGGCTTAACGAGCTGAAACTAACAATTACTTAATCCTTCACAAAAGTTGTCGGCAGATGATAGAATTAACGTGCTCAGTCAATGCAGCATTGTTTTCGCTTTTCTGAATACCTTGTGAATACACCCGTGGGATAGAAGCGTAATTACCCTTCTATCTACAACTTTGCCAAGAGTAATCTTGGGCAAAGGTAGACACCTTTGAAGCCCATATTAGATACTCTTGAGTTTTGGCCGCTGTTGGACCTCTACTGCACAGCAGGGGAGGCAATACCGTCTCATAGTGTTATTAATTTGTTTATTTCAGTCATAGAATGAAGGTCGAAACTACTGCATGTAGAAGAGGAAGATTAACTAGAGAAAGTGCGGCACTAATGCACACTGACAGACATTATGTTTTGATTGGTTGAAAAAAATTGTGTGGACAAAATTAGGGTGGCAATAGCGAAGTGCCGAAAATGAAAGCATTGGAAGATGCTGTCGAATGAAAATGAGTTGAAAATATTCATAGCTAATGCATACAATCAGAAAAAAATGTCTAAAGACAACAGAACTTTTATTAAAAATTGTGCAATCAGTGAACCCTTGCGATATTTTTTGTGTGCAATTGTAATTTTTTTATTACCAGAGTCCGACCACCTGACACTTAGCTAGCTGTAAAATGAGCCCAGGAAGAATGGTTTTGTAATTACATCGATATTAATCTTTCCTTCTACTCTGAAATAGTGTTGGTGAAATATTCACCACTGGTACCTGTAAAGGGCAATTTTTACTATCTTGCAATATAATACATTTATATTCTTATTATGTTCGCAAATATTTTGGAAGCAAAGTATTTCCTTTTTAAGTGCTTAAGGAGAAGTCATTTTTGGGTTGCTTCCCTTGAAAATAGTTCTGTCATCTTCGATCGGACTCCGCAGACGACTCTAGGCCTACTGCGATTTATTCTGTGGCTGGGTAGGAATAGATTGTTCTTGCTTCAGTATATCTATGGCCTGAATTTATACGTAGTGTTTGTATGAGTAGGACGAGTCTGTCTTATATATGGATATCTTTGCATTTCTAAGCCGAACTAATTTGGTTGTCGCTAGAAAAGGTCAAAGGCTATGCAGCGGAAGTATCGCTAGCGA
The DNA here is from genome assembly GCA_024509875.1 of Oreohelix idahoensis. Lineage (NCBI taxonomy): Eukaryota > Metazoa > Mollusca > Gastropoda > Stylommatophora > Oreohelicidae > Oreohelix > Oreohelix idahoensis. The sequence continues at coordinate 187,666 of JAMPIV010012396.1, forward strand.
AGGGGTGTGATTCATGGCTGCCATCCTGTGAGGATGCTGAGTTTTGTTGTAGCAGGCTTTTTGCCGAAATAGTGATCTATATATGGATGGGGAAAAGTGATAGTCATATAGACATGTTGTATGTACTTTACCCCAGTGTTTATTCTCTTTTGCCAAGGAATGGCAAAGTTATATTTCGCATAAAAAGGTAAAACCACAATTTATTATGAACTTGGGCTTCGCCATCGTTGTTGATAAGCAGATGCACAGTGGTACTTTTAAAAAGAATATCCATTCAAAGGAAGAAGACATTCCTATGTATCAGCACTGGATTGTATGATATTATTCAATTACCTCTATGAGAGAAGCTATGAAGAAATGAGGACATTTAATGAATGACTAATTTTGGTCTATATTCTATAGTGAGTGAAGCTCACGAGAGAGAGAACAGCCATGTTGAAATTCATATACTTTGTATTTATCGAGTGAGAAAAAGGGATGCCTGTACTATCGCTCGATGAACCAAGAGATCACTGCTACATGTGAGAACCCATGTCTGGGATTCCTATATTATGAAATATATATATATTGAACTTTACGTGAAGGAATATTCGCTAGACGAGGTTAGGTTTAGGAGCCTTCCTATATCTTGGTTATGGTCTGACGTGCCCAGTCAGTAAAGCCAGATGATTTACATGATGGAACGCTGAATGCTTATTTACGAATGCGCCATTATGATATTTGCCAAGCATGAATGCTAACTTAAGATGATATTCCTGTGATCAACATTATGCTGTCTATGTCGACATTTGTTCCTGTAACCATACACGTACTGTCCAAGTGTGCGTCCCATTAAATGTTATAAAAAAAGTTCCAGTAGGTACTAACAACTGTTGTCATTCTACCATTCTAATTTTGTTTAAGCAGTAGAAATTTGGTGGGAACAATTACCATGCATTAGATACAAAGACGAGCAGACAACTTAATATGTGCAGCATCACGTTAGAATGCAGCTGAATAAAATGCTGTCACAAACCTTGAGCAGACCGGGGAGAGGAGATGGATAGACAGCATTGAGGAAAACTTGAATAAAGGTGGTAGGAACAGTCAGGGAAAAGAGATGGATAGACAGTGTTAAGAGAAACGTGAGAAAAGGTGGTAGAACAGTCAGGGAAAGGAGATGGATAGACAGTATTTAGGAAAACTTGAAAAAAATGGTATGAACAGAAGAGAGAAAGGAGATGGATAGATAATATTACGGAATACGTGAATGAATGTCGTGGAGTGAATAAAAGGAAGGCAAAGGTGCCCGGGTGGACCACCACTTTAGTGAGGTGTAGACGAAGCAGGACGGACAGTATTACTGAGTGTGATTTTTGAGTGACCTACAACAGCCAAGAGAAATGGTTACTAAGTGACCTCGATCTTCCGCTTACCTCTACAAATTTGAAGTAAACAATTCTCTAATTCTCTAAGTCTAATTCTCACAGACAGATATAGACAGGAACAAAAGATATGTTGGGAACATTCTGAGTGATGGTATCAATCTTTTACAAAATGTTTTAAAGGAAGACCCACACAAAATATATCTATCAAGGTATATAAATCAGGTAGATAATGAAAACAATATTATCTTCCTTTCTATTCTAAGAGAGTGAGGTTGGGGGAGTGGGGGGGGGGGGGCCAACATTAATTATTGCATCAACACATGAAATAACAAAGTAAGTTGGCATATAACATAGAACCAACAATACACAACCAGAGTTACGACACGGTACAGGACAAATCTCTCACGTATGAGGATACTACACAAATTGACTCTTCAATGAGTCAGCTATTCGCCTTTCTAGTTGGGCGGCAAATGCTGGGCCTCGTGAGTCTTGGTAAGTAAATTCTTTGCAGTAGTTTGTCCGAACACTGCACTTGGAGCTATCCTTGCTCTCTGAAATGACTCTACAACCTTCCCTGTGGTTCTACGTAAGAAGGATTAAAACTTCAGTAAGAAAGCACTTTCAGGTTGATCAATGGCTGAGTAAAGAGGTGGTTCCTGGCTGTGGGCCAGGGCAATATAAACAGGCAATTTTTTTCCAACACGACAAGAAGAAACCAATACTGCGACTTTTGGGGCCAGAAGCTATCTGGGGCCCTACGATGCAATACAACCAGCAGTTGATTAACTTCTGTGTGGCGAAGCGGAGCGGTTTGTCAAGCTCAACTATGACAAGTGCGCCAACAACGTTGATAAAACAGACTCTTTATGACTGAGTGGGTAGCTTTGCTGACGCTCTATACTCTATAAAATTAAGGCGATGTTGATCAAGGACTAGCGAGCGATGGAAACTGTGCTGTTTGGTTGAACAGAAGAATGTCCGTTTTACTAGTGACTGGAATACGATAAATTCGATCTATCCACTTCACATAAAACAGTCCTGGGTTCACTGGTCGCTAATGACGATCAAATTTTTATTTCTAGCTTATGTAGGGACATTTCTTAATTTGAGCACGTCTGCTTCTCTTTCTTCTAATGCAGGAGGTCAGAAAAAGACGGTGAGTTTGAACAATGACAAAGACTATGGGGAAACGGAGATTTTCTCCGAAGCGACCAAGAGAAAAAAATTATGTCCGTTTGACCGGAGACATTAAGAGACGCGGCCACATGTGTCCTGTTTTCCTAAACCTAGTTCATTTAACAAAGTAGCAAGTAATGGTCCTTGGTACCTGCATCAACCGATGCAGTACAATGCAGCGACATGTGAGCTGGGAAAAAACATCTCGTGACGACGACTTTCGGAGACAGGCTATGAATCGAAATCGCTCACGACCCAAAATCGATAGAGTTAATGAAAGAGTCAATTTACCTTGCTTTCATGAAATACACAGAAATATCACGCCTCCCGACATGTGGGAAACACTAGAGGTATTATCTCGAATAAACGAAATATCCATAAGAGGACTACACATCCCTGACAGAACAAAAATAGCGGAGATCCCCTCTTCAACGAGGCATCTCTTTCGCCATTCCAAATCGCTCACTCCACTAGTGGTGGGCGGAAACCGATCGACCAAGAAGCAAGACAAGTCATGCGCAGTCCAGCGCAAAATGACCACAGCTCAAACTTAACTGCATTCGATACCAACGCGAGAAGACAAATGCTTACCGAGAAAAGTGACTATAAATTTCAAGCAGTTGTTGCCCTTGCGTTATAAAACAGATATTGAAATAAAAACGATGTTGCGAGAATTTATCACGCAACATATCACCACCTCCTCCCGATAAAAAAAAAATGTGGAACATATTTTTTTTTCAATATCAAAGAGCAAGCGATAAGCGGCTCAAAACGCACGAATTATGCGCTGATAATTAATTAAATTGCCAAACAATAGGCTAATTATAGAGTGTCTGGTGAGGATATACCTCAACAGAAAAATAAATATGTCTCAAAAAATATTCACATCGGGGAGGTGTCACCAACACACATCACGTTAGCATGTAAACACAATATACGTATGCAAGTTACTATAATCATCATTAAACAGCATACTCTAATATTGTCTTTAAAAATGGATGTACAAATCTGATAGGAAAATTTAAATAGTACATTCTTTGACATGTAATGACATAAGTACATAGTAAAGTTAAACTACATGACGATCCAGGACATATGCTCTGGTATTCCGAGGGTAAGTACACAATCTAGAACTCGTAAGGTAAGTCCTCAGCTCAACAATGACATTCTGAGAAAGTACAAGCAATATAATGCTAATTAATAACTAATATGCTTCATAAGGTACAATACATTATTAATAATTGTGGCTGTTTAGTAAACTAACGGCCCTTATATTAACTACTCAGTCCTCCTCTATCATCTTAAAAAACGAACAGAAGAAGATGACAACAAAGCACGATAGTGTGTACATATAAAGTAAGTACAGATGTGCTAATCTATTGTAGAAATATAGGTGTGTTATGACTCTGTAATATATGGAAATATAGGACAGAAGTATTAGTTGGAGTCATGTGGGCATCTAGACAAAATGTCAGCCATCACATTATCCGCACCACGGATAGCTCGTACCGTGAAGTGAAAAGGTTGAAGAGCTATAGCATATCGAGTGGATCTCGAACTCTTCAAATTCTTAGTCTGAATAGCTGTAAGAGCTTTCTGATCAGTCTCTAGAATGAAATGTGCGCCCAGGAGGAATCTTTGTAGCTTTAGAATTGACCAAACCATCGCTAACAACTCACGGTCTAAAACCGAGTAGTTCCTCTCTGCCGCATTTAGTTTTCTAGAAATGTACATAACAGGATGCAGAGTATTTGCATATTCTTGCATCAGTGCTGCTCCAATCCCAGTGGATGAAGCATCACTCCGAAGAACAAAAGTCCTATCAAGAGTAGGTAATCTTAAGATGGGAGGAGAAGAAAATATATTCTTGATTTGGTCTAGTGAGATTGGCATTCTTCAGACCAACGGACCAGATTAGGCGAACCTTTCTTCAACAATGTTGAGAGAGGTGCCATGATCGAAGATAAATTTGGAATAAATCTCCCATAAAATTGAATTAAACCTAAGAGACCTAACTTGTTTCTTCGTTTTAGGAACAGAGATGTTCAGTATTTTGGAAGTATTGTGGTCTTCTGTCTTCAAGAGACCATGACCAACACGATGACCCAGGAAAGAGATTTCACCAAAACCAACAAAAGCTTTAGAAGGTTTTGCTGTCAAATTATTCTCACGTAGAGTGGACAGTAAGTCATATAACCCTAAATAGTGAGCTTCCCAGGTATCACTGAAGAGACAGATGTCATCTAAGTATGCGATGACATCCCGAAAACGATGTTAAAGGCACTTGC
>JAMPIV010012397.1:0-35576 GCA_024509875.1 Oreohelix idahoensis
ATTAACCTGGTATAGAAAAGCCAGACAGGCTTTCGGCCATATGGGGAGAAAAGAAAATTAAATATTTATGATGAAAAGAAAAAGTTGTGTTATGACATAAGACCAGGAAGATCACTGGCCGTCTTCTTCAGCAAGTCACCGTGATTGTACATGACTTGATAGTATTAATGTAAAATGTTTCCTTTATCAAGGAAAATGTCAAACGGTGGTTTGAAAGTCATTTATCCAGAAGGGGGTACCAACCAAATGGAGAACGTTAACTAATTGTTTAGTTACCATACTGATGTCTGATGATATTGCCATGTTAGAATAATGAAAGAGAGAGATTATTAGATGCTGAGTGGGACATATTTGTATTGTTCCAGAGTTTCAACTACGAGTGAAAGTGAGCCCAGGTGACCTAACACCTGTCCTTAAGTTCTGCAGTGAGGCCTAACTACTGAGTGTCTACACATTGATTTACCTATAGAAGCAGAATCTTGGCAGTGGAGACTGGCGTTTTATACATACTTCAACCAGCCTGGTTCCAGAGACCTCAGATAAGACTTGTCTGGGAAATTGATATCACAAACACTCCACTCTCTCAGTTTTCACATAAGATAGGGTATCAGACAGTGAGGAACAAAAACGTTCAATAAACTTGTACCCTTTTCTAGGAGCAAGAAATACTTGACATTTTACCAGCTTGAGACATATAAATAATTGTGGGATAACACCGACCCAATGACAGTTGTAAAATAATTGGTTGTAAATAATTTCATTATCATGTTGAGTTGATTATTCCTGTGTCAGAAGAATAACTAGATACAGGAAAATAAATTATAAAAAAAATAAGTTACATTCCAAACTTTACCCAGTGACTTGGTTAATCATTGTTTATTAGTAATAGGTGTAGTTGTTGTCCTGTTCATATACTTCATCACATTGCATATACCCTAGACACTTGCTAGACAACCTACACACACCAATACACTTCAGTAGGGGAAGATATATAATCGGGTGAGGTCGTGGTGGAAGCAGACAAGTACCCTGTAAACTTATTTGTATTTAATAAACCTCAGGGACTTGCATAGCTGACCTCACACCAGATACCATTAATATAATACTGTAACCAATAATAACAATCATATCACCACATTAATTGGGGGCTCGTCCGGGATAGGGGTATGATTCTCGCTTTGGGTGCGAGAGGTCCCGGGATTTAAAGGTTCTTAGTACCCTACATTAAGTGAGTCACTAGTCCCAGTATTTGTAAAATCTAACAGTAAAAATAATTTGAGAGTGGTTTGAGATATCATTGCCCTTTGTCTTGTGTTTAGAGTTGGTTAATTAGTTAAGGTAGTGGATAGTATTTCATATTGTTAACTATAACATGGCGGATATGGCTAAATACAGATCTGCTGCTGTGCAGACTGCAAGGGAAATGAATTTAGATGGGCAAGCTCTGATTCAGTATGTGACATCAGAGTGCGATAAGTATATGGAAAGGGAAGATAAGAGATTAGCTGAGGAGAAGAGAATTATGTTAGAGGATGCTAGGGAGCTTAAGAAATTAGAGGCTGATAGGGAGGCTGAGATCAAGAGGCTGCAGTTAGAGGAGAGGAAACTTGAGGCTGAGGCCAAGAAAGAAGAAAAGTGATTGTAGGCTGAGAGAGAAGATAAAAGACTCCAAAGGGAACATGAACTACGACTAAGGGAGTTGGAGTTACAAGGCCATGCTCCTGATAATGGAAGTAGCTCATCCACCTCCGACTCTGCTGCAGGCCAGGTTGCCTCAACCTCAGCCATGGGGTTCCAGTTGGACCCATTTGTAGAAAAAGAGGATGATATTGAATCATTCCTCTCTAGATTTGAGGCATTAGCTACTATGTATGGGCTAGAGAAAGAGAGATGGAGTATGAAGGTATCTCAGGGGCTTAGGGGAACCTCTTATGAGGTCTTCGCCAAACTGAGCAAGGATGATCAAGATGACTACGACATTCTTAAGCAAGCTCTTCTAGTTAGATATGAGAAAAACAGTGAATTTTACAGAAAGAAATTTAGGGATGCCAAACTGTTGACTGGAGAGACTTACCACCAGTTCTCTGCACGCCTGGAGACATACCTGGAGAAATGGACTGCTCTGGGGAAAACCCAAGATTTAAAGGAAATAATTATGACTGAGCAGTTAAGAGAGTCCATGGCTCCAGACCTGAGAAAATTTCTCACGGAACAGGGTGCTGAGAGGCTGGGGGAGATCTTAAATGTGGCTGAGAGATATCAGGCAGCCCAGTCTGAGATAGCAAGTTTAAAGAAGAAGCCTATAGACCATGATAAAGCTCCACCAAACCAAAACCAACCTACCTATGAACACAGAGATAAGTTTAATAAGGGTAAAGCCTATTATGATAAGCCAAGTTTTGACCAACGAGATAGAAACTCGCATTTCAGAGAAAGGAGACCCTACAAACCAGAAGGGAAATATTGTAAAGTATGTAGGATGAATAATCATAATACTATTGACTGTGGTAGGAAAGTTCCTCCATATCACGCGGCCTGCATGATAACAGTGGACAAGGGGAAGAAGAAACTGACAGAGAATCATATTAATCTTCAACATCCCCCCATCTGTGAAGAAGTGACATGTAATGGTGCCAAGGTTAGGTGCCTTTACGATTCAGGTTTAGAATATGACTCAGTTGTGAGTGCAACCCTGGTGCACCCTGAACAGTATACCACAGAGACAGTGGAGATACAAGGGGCCGTAAAGGGAATAGACACCATGACACTTCCAGTTGCCAAGATCAATGTAGAGACAAGGTACGTGGAAGGAGTGATCAGAGCAGCCGTGTGTGACGACCTTAATTACCCGCTGGTGTTAGGAAGTAAATATGTTTTTCTAGGGAGCCCGGTAAAACCTGTGGTAATGGCCACGCTTCAGGTTAGGTCGACCCCTAGTAGAACGGAGGAGGAACCACCACTAGATTATTCTCATAAGCAGATGAGAAAGGCCCAGGCAAAGGATAAAACATTAAAACCTTGCTTTGAAAAATTGCCAACCAGCCATGCACACCCTAAGAAAGGACAATTTTATTTGAAGGAGGGACTGCTCTTCAGGAAAGCTAGAGCAGGATCCAAAGAACAGGGACAGTTGGTATTGCCAATTCCCTACAGGGAAAAAGTGATGGCACAAGCTCATGTTGTACCCGACGGTGGACACCAGAGGAATGGAACCACACGTCAAAGGACATCGGAAAAATATTACTGGCCCCAAGTAGCTGCTGATATTGCACAATTTGTGGGGGCCTGTGAAAAATGTAGCAAGGTACAGTCCCCAAGTTGGGAAAATTATAATCAGATGCCAGCCAAGCATTCTGAAACATATGGGCCTAAAAATAACAAGGAAAATAATAAGGTTGACATAGAGGATAGGTATCCACCTTCCCACCAACAGTTTTCACCGAAAATATTTAGATTAGCAACTCTGAGAAAGGCATCCAGAGAAAATAGAAACTCAGACCAGTCAACCCAGGCTCAGTTTGAAGCCGCAGTTAGGGAACTGGCTGAAATCAATATTGAAGATAATCCGCCAGATTTGAACCCGAAACAAAATGTTAGAAGAAAAGGGGGGGAGTGGACGAGTGAGCAATCCGGAAAATGCTCACAGCGCTTCACAATATGGCTATTAATTTAGCATGAAAAGGGCACTGGTGACATTGGTAGTCACCCGACCCTACACCGTCTAAGGGGAAGCATTGGTCGGACCCTGGATGGAGATCACCCACACATATTATAGCAAAGATAAGGGAGAATTGATTTCTGATGCAGAAACTCATTTCCCCACATATTATCTTATTTCACCAAATTGTCGGTAGGCGGAGAATATAGTTGGTGAATATGGCCTCCATTTGAGTGGCACATTATAGAATATTATTAGAAGGGTGTTTCCACATTCAATCAAGCCTGAGATCAGACCAATTGTTGGCTGTGAACATTTCGGAGGAGCAGAGTGCCTCCATTGTTGCCTTTTTGAATTGAGGATAGTCCGAGTGTTTATCAAGGCTGATCAGGAAATTATTGGATCCCCTACACAACTCAGATATCACCATATAGATCAACTCCTCATATCGTACAATTTGAGGAACATCTAATATTCTCGGGACATGTCGTTGAGCAGACCCAGAGAAGAGAAATGGTGAATACTGATTGCTAAGCAGCATTAAGACAAGCAGTAACACTTGCAGCTGTTCAGTAACATAACTGAAATAGATTCTTGGATTGCAGAGGTCTGAGGCAGCTTTCTTGAGTTGTGCTTACTTTGAATGACCCCACTGCAGAAATCCATGAAAACACAAGGGCAGGAAAAGCCTAGGGAATAGTACTTTATTTACGCTAATTGTCTCACAGATAATAACTTGCAGTGAATGCATGTTTTAGGAAGGGAGGTATGTAGTAAAATCTGTGAGAACCAACGCTTAATTCCATAGAATTGTACTCCCAATGCTAATATATAGAACCAGCCCGTGTGTTAGGCTTAGAATACTTCGACTATGCCAGTCGGGGAATCTAACGTATGCAGTAGTCAGGCTTATACACGATCTCGACTTCAATACTAAAGCTTTGCAAGCTTTGGGCGTCGTTCGGTCTGCATGCCTAAATAGGGGTGAGACGGCGTGACCTTAGTTCGTGTTTAACAATTTAATTTGAATAGGAGAGGAAAATTAAGGTTAACGTCCGGAAGGAGTGTCACGGTTCGTGTTTACCAATTTAAAATTGAAGCATTGTAGGAAATAAAAAGATACTAGGAATTGGAAAGACATACAAGAATGAATATGTACTGACTGTGTAATAGATAACAGCAGGATTAATAAGTATGTATGAGTATTTAAAACTATTAAGAAATAAAGAAGTTGGACAGAAGACAGATAGACTTGAAAATCTTTCTCAGTTTCGCCCGTAGGTAGGTGTAAAAGGAAGGAGTCCTTAATTTGAATATTTGAGGTCAGTTTTATTTGAAAAGGAACGCTATTCACTAAACAGTCTCTGATTGGCTGTAGTGTAATAGACTAACGGTTGTATAAAACCAATTAGTAGTTGGTATTCGGGGCCACTTGTTAACTAAAATTTATACACTAAAGAAGTTGTTTTAAGACAAGGAAGGAGTACTTACTTGTTTGCTAATTCTGCACAGGCAGCGATCTGGATTTGTTACCATATATCGCCCTATTCTACAACTTGGTGTATAAAATTTCTTTGATTGCGGTAATTATGAAAACCTTTATATTAACATTGTCATTTTTATCATTATTATGTATGCATTATTAAATTTGTATGAACCTTAAAGGGGAAACACTTATCTGGAGGGAAGGCAACATCACTCTGTGTTGTTTCACAGCGTTGTTAGGAACTGTATTAACCTGGTATAGAAAAGCCAGACAGGCTTTCGGCCATATGGGGAGAAAAGAAAATTAAATATTTATGATGAAAAGAAAAAGTTGTGTTATGACATAAGACCAGGAAGATCACTGGCCGTCTTCTTCAGCAAGTCACCGTGATTGTACATGACTTGATAGTATTAATGTAAAATGTTTCCTTTATCAAGGAAAATGTTAAACGGTGGTTTGAAAGTCATTTATCTAGAAGGGGGTGCCAATCAAATTGATAACGTTAACTAATTGTTTAGTTACCATACTGATGTCTGATGATATTGCCATGTTAGAATAATGAAAGAGAGAGATTATTAGATGCTGAGTGGGACATATTTGTATTGTTCCAGAGTTTCATCTACGAGTGAAAGTGAGCCCAGGTGACCTAACACCTGTCCTTAAGTTCTGCAGTGAGGCCTAACTACTGAGTTTGATTTACCTATAGAAGCAGAATCTTGGCAGTGGAGACTGGCGTTTTATACATACTTCAACCAGCCTGGTTCCAGAGACCTCAGATAAGACTTGTCTGGGAAATTGATATCACAAACACTCCACTCTCTCAGTTTTCACATAAGATAGGGTATCAGACAGTGAGGAACAAAAACGTTCAATAAACTTGTACCCTTTTCTAGGAGCAAGAAATACTTGACATTTTACCAGCTTGAGACATATAAATAATTGTGGGATAACACCGACCCAATGACAGTTGTAAAATAATTGGTTGTAAATAATTTCATTATCATGTTGAGTTGATTATTCCTGTGTCAGAAGAATAACTAGATACAGGAAAATAAATTATAAAAAAAATAAGTTACATTCCAAACTTTACCCAGTGACTTGGTTAATCATTGTTTATTAGTAATAGGTGTAGTTGTTGTCCTGTTCATATACTTCATCACATTGCATATACCCTAGACACTTGCTAGACAACCTACACACACCAATACACTTCAGTAGGGGAAGATATATATAATCGGGTGAGGTCGTGGTGGAAGCAGACAAGTACCCTGTAAACTTATTTGTATTTAATAAACCTCAGGGACTTGCATAGCTGACCTCACACCAGATACCATTAATATAATACTGTAACCAATAATAACAATCATATCACCACAGCATACTCCATCATTTCAGCTCTAGAAACTCAACCGTCTAGTTCCCGGGGTCTCTGAAGAATAGGACTACTGCACTGTCAAGCATGTCGTACAAGGAAGGGATTAATTATGAGATTGTGCATGGGAATGGCATCCTCACCATGTAAAATACATTGCTACAGAAACCACCGCTGCAAAAAGCATGGGACAGTTTGGTTCAGGCTTCCTGCAGGGACCAGCTTTGGTGGTGGCTCCATGCTCCATAAAGAGTGCAAAATAAAATGAGGATGATAAACTCAATCTTCAAATAGCACTGACTACATCCTTCAAACATTATGCCCTCACGCTTTCATCGCCAAACACTTTATCCTTCCTTCAGCACGGATTCCATGTCTTTTACATCACACATTCCATTTGTGTTCAATGCATACATAACACCACTTAAACACTCACACACGAACAGACACTCACACCAAATACCTCTTCTTCTTCTGTGTTCAGTTTGTAGTCATGTTTAATCTGCAGGCCTTTTTCAGGTCAGCGCGGCAGTCCTATAGCTTCTGCTTGAGCTCAGCACCCCCCTGGCCAGATACAAGATACTGTTCTTTTACACCTACACGCACACAACAACCATGAAATTGAATGACCTGGTAAGGTGAAAGTAAAAAAGTCCCTTAGCAGATACTGCCGTAGGGATGTGAAGTGTTGGAGACTTCGCTTTACTAGGTCCAGCTTACTGCGGTGGAGTGTCCAGTTTCCTTCCTCGCTGCTTTTGCCTTCTCTATCCCAAGGGAAGAGAAAGGTACCCATTTACAGTTGGGTAGACTGAAGCGAGTATTCTTACATATTTTATTTCACTCATAGCGTTCGTCACATGAGGTTTACAAATAACTTGCTAATGGAACATGCTCACTTTTCCCTTGTAAGTTTGAGAGTTAGGGCTAGATAAATCACGGATCTACTAGCTACCCTAGAGTGGCCCATCATCGCTATTCTCCCCGTAGTGACACATGTTGACTACGCTGAAATGGAAGATGGTCGCAACCCCAAAGTTATTTTCTACGGACAACTGGCAGTTGGCAAAATATCAGCCGGGCGACCGCAGCTCAGATTGAAAGATGTCTGCAAGAGAGACATGAAGGCACTGGACATAAATCCAGCAGCCTGGGAGGATGAAGCTGCCGATCGCACCAAGTGGCGATGCTCCCTACGGCGCCACATCAGATTGGGCGAAAGGAAGCTCTCACAAGAACACGCCGAAAGGAAAACCGGGATAAAAAAAAGTAGCTGAGGGCTATCACCTCAGGGACGCATTCCCACAGTCAGTTATGACTGAAGGAAGCTACTAAAGACTACTAAAGCAACATGTTAAGAACTCAGCGTTGCACACTAAGATTGGGGGGAATCATTTAAGCTGCCCTCTTAACTCCAACTTTTACCTGGTTGGCTGTGTGCAGGAGGATCTGATAATGAAAAGGTGACATGCAAGGGGGGGGGGGAATTAGGGGGGGGCAGTGGCTATTAGCAGGACGTAACTATTCTTTGTGACAGCCAAGAACAAGAGCACATACATTTTAAACTGCTTATTTGGAGAGCCCCCATGGATGGCGGGGAACGCTCAATGTGTCGCCTCCCTTCCCCTTGTAGATTGAAACCAGATGTGAAGATCCTTTAAATGCATCCCAAGCCAAGATGTTGTTGTAGTTCCGATCCGTAGGGACTCGAGTTATTTACTCTTTTACCCTTGTGGCTATTTGGGGGTGTCGTTCTGGGCTTTCTTGCAACGCCAGAGAACTTCCCCAACTCAGCGCGCGCATAGGAAAGAAACTGTAGCGCATACACCAACGCAGTAAGTTTTGGGGTGGCAGAAAAAGGCACTGGAAAAGCAAAGTTTTACAATGTAGATAATGCCACGGTTCTTCATCTTAGTGTTGGCTGCGAATGTGCCCGCGTCACGGCACCAATTTGAACATGTAACCGAGCTGGTTACGGCATCAATTTGAAGATATGTGGCCGTGTAGGTTATACGGCACTAGCGTGGAAGTAGTAGGGATAATGCTAGCGTGGAAGGCCAAGCGGTCACACGAAAGAGCGACAAGCTCAGCAGCCATAGTTAAACAAAAACAACTAAAAATCTACTATGCTACTGCATTCATGTTCGCTGACGATCACATATTCGAGAAATTCCCGGCGATTTAGTTTCTTATTTCTCGTAGCTGATTCAGAAACCTTCGTTATTCAATCAACAATCAATTCACGAGCCTGACTATTTTTACCTAAATCATTTCACGAAAATTAACAAACGAGAACAAAAGCACGCACTGAATTCTACCGCGTCCTCACAAACTTAAAGTTTCCACATCGATTTTTGAACCACTTGAAGACTATAAACCTAATCCCACACATACGCAACCAAAAATATAAAAAAAATAATCAGCACATCTGTTGCGTAGTTTTATGTGCTACTTTAAGTTTTGTGTGTGAGAGAGGAAAAGGCGGTATTGACAGAAAGGATAATGAAGAAAACGTGCAAAGACAATTGGGTACAAGGGGGGAAAAAACTGCCCGAGCTCTTCGCGCTTAAACTAGCCAAGGCTCAGTCCGGAATCTTTCAAAGATAAAGGACTTGCCCGATCGAAGGTCTAGTGCAAGGGAAATAACTCTAGCGTCTGCTATGAAACAGGTGGTAGACATCGATTATCGGCCCGGCGCAATCGATAGGCGGGACCTTCAATTTTTGTTTGGAGAAGAGACGCCGTCGAAACTTGAAGAATATTTTAAGATTTTTGTGGCTTCAAAATGGCATCTGTGATCAATAGGCCGCGTGTGATAATGACGGCGTCTTTGTTAGGGTGGGAAAGATGGTAAGAAAAGTCTTAGAGTAATTCGTGTCTACATTTGAGACAAACCTCTCCACGTGGCACAGAATAAAGCGTGGCGTATTTTCGTTTAAACTGACGATGGATTATGAAACAGAGAAGAGGGGGGATCATAGCAGTCTTATTACTTCTGCAACCGTTACAGCATCCGCGGATGCTGCACTTCATATATATATATATCTCAGCTTTTAGCGTATTTCTCTAAGTGCTACTGTTACACTACTGCTGCTGTTAATACAGCTACTGAAACACGTTGTGTAGGTGCAGATTTTGTTACTGCTGTTTTATTATTAAGAAAGTCGAGAGGCAGAATGGTTAGAGCAATTATTTCTCGATACAAAGTTCCCGGGTTCCAAACAAGTTAGAATCTCGCTGCAGTCTACTCAGCTGGAAATAGATACCTGACACTGCTCTCGAGTTAGGCTAGGAAGAGAACGTAACCCCAACCTCATAAAAGCTGAGATTTAATACAGAGTAGTTACTTAATACTTTAATCCCCTACGGCAGTAAGTGTTACAGCACTACCTTTTTTAACCTAATTTTACTATTCTTACGAAAACATTTATATTACTATGTTGTTAACTCTTTTTACACCGTTTCCCCCCATAACACGGCAACTACCCCTTCTAGTGTTCATAATGCAATTACTATCAGGCATGTTCCTCATTCTCATTTTCTTTAAGAATGAGAAACGTGCTAGAAAGTAACTGCATTATTTGAGATAATGAGAATAAATGCAGGAAACGATAACAGATTATACCGGAAGAAACGCCACTGCATGGTATGGAGTCATAATGCACCTTGGCAGTTATGTAGACACAGTTGGAGAGACGGATAGTGTTCTAAAAATAAGAATACAGAGGTCTATAGAAGCTTTTGTTGCATTGGGAAATGTGTGGAAATCAAGGGAAGTCGGGTCTAGGACGGAAAATGAAGTTTTCAAATATCAGGTTTCAGATCGACCCTGTTGTGTGGCTCTGAGGCATGAAGGGCAACAGGAGCGACAACCAGGAAGGAGGGGGGGGGGGGGGGGGGCAGACTTTCTTAGATTGATGCTTGCGTGGAATGGGGGGAATTGAAGTGGTATGATAAGATTACTTATGTGGAACTGATGACAAGAACCAACATAGACAACTATCGAACTATGGGTCGTCCTGGAGGTCTGGATCCCTGGTATTTGGTCTCCCATATTTCTCGTTGTAGCCAATCTTCTCCAACAGACATGGCCAAACCATACTAACTTTGCTTGTTCCACTGGGGTCTGCAAGGGCTGGGTTTCGAGGCCATGACATATTGTCTGGTTACGGATCATGTCTCTTCTTGTTACTTCAACCACCTTCCTTAAATACCTCATTTCTGAGGATTGGAGCTGGCTTTTATGGGTTGTGAATACTTACTACGCAAGACAGAAAATTCAACAGTAGCGACATAAATGTGCTTACTGTCTGTAATGCTACACATACCACGGGCAGCTAAAAAATCATGCATTCAGTTACCACACGTAAACTTGCAACAGAGCTTAGGACTTCAACAAATCCACGCCGCAGCGCCAGGCAGGCGACTCAAGGGATCTTAACTCGAACCACAAAAACAGAGGAGTTGGTGACAATAGGCGACTAATTTCTATATCTGACGGCCTTTCCCAAATGAAAAAAATATGTTATGCTATAATATTTTTGTTGGTTTTTCTTTAAGCAGCGGCACTTGGGCTTTCAGCCCTTCGGCCCAATGACATGTCATTGCGAGGACTTTCCTTCCAACCAGGTCAGAAGCTTCGCCCCCTTCCCATCCACAGAGGGTTAATCTCAGGAGCCGTTCAGGTTATTCAGTCAAATTCCCGGTCAATGACACTCTTTCAAATGCATACGCCCGGGCTTGAACCTTGAACACCTGATCGCCAGCGAAATATGGAACCATTACGCCAGGCGGCTCCCACCGCTGTAATATAAAATATGTAGGAATTTTTATGAAATTTTGTTTCTTTGTAATAGTACCTTACTTTTACATGTAATTATGTTATAAATAGTTTTATATATACAATAATAACAATGAACATTTTAGAGTTTCTGTATAATAAGACTATGAAGTTGTCACTTTTTTTTTCTTCAAAATTCCTTCTTTTTTAAATTATCTAAAAATATGTGTAAATAACGAGGGGGGAGAGCCTTATCATTCTGATGTATCGCCCCTTCCCTTGGGCAATTCCTAGATCCATCAGTGCTTCAACGGTCATGTAACGGGATCCTTTACCCTTTATATATATATATATATATATATATATATATATATATATATATATATATATATATATATATATATATATATATATTATATATATATATATATTATATTACCATCAGTGCTTCAACGGTCATGTAACGGGATCCTTTACCCTTTATATAAATATATATATATATATATATATAATATATATATATATATATATATATATATATATATATATATATATATATATATATATATATATATATATATATATATATATATATACGAGTATATATATATGTGTGTGTGTCTGTGTCTGTGTGTGTGGGTGGTGTGCGTCTGAGTTCTTTACCTTCAATCATGAAGTTATAAAGTTTGTTTGTTTGGTTGTTTTTTTTGTAATGTGAAAAAATTAACAACCTGGTGTAATTCCTGGGGTCGCCGAGGAGACAAAGAAAGAGCAGAAAAAAAAGAACAGGAAATCTAGTACCTTGGGCATGTTAATAAAGTTCTAAATGAGGCTGGCAACCTCAGTTTACATAAGGAATTGTTACATAAACTATTGCTGCAAAAGCATGTGCCTTGTCAGTACGCTTCCTCTAGGGATCCATCCGCAGTGAAGAATACATGCTTCATAATAAGAGAAAGAAGTAGATAATGATGAAGAGACCAGAAAACTCCCTGACGAATAAAAGACATCGATTACGTGTTCTTGGTATTTAGGAAGAAATGTTTTTTTTTTCGGAACGAAACCGCTAGTATAAAACAATTCAGCTGCTTTTGAAATAAAACCCACATAAAGACTCATTGCGTCCTTTTTTTTTTTTTTTTTTTTTTTTTTTTTTTTTTTTTTTTTTTTTTTTTTTTTTTTTTTTTTTTTTTTTTGTTTTTTTTTTTTTCACACTTTTTCCACATTCACTTATAAATAATATTCTCCTAAAATTCTCGATGTTTTTAAAAATGATGCTAATCTGTGTCTGACGAGGATTAATGACAACAGAAGACGTAAGTCGGTGGGTTTGTTTCAAACGTAAGGCCAGCAAGATGGAGAGAAAACCATGATACAACAGTTGACTGTTCCATATGAAGCATGATGAGAAGTAAAATCTAAATTCATTCATTCGTTTAATCATTCATTAATCCGATTTTTCCCCCCCCCCCCCCCTCCCCACCCCAACCGGAGCATTGCCTTTCAGCAAACTTGTGCTAAGTTCTCCTGTCCTGTGCCATCCGCTTACAGTCCTTTTCATCTCTTTTCGATCCCTTTCATTACTGCCACCAACTCTCCTCTCCATGCGCCTCTCGATCTCCGTCTACCTTTTCAACACCGGGGTATTCCAGAATAGGGATTGCCTTGTAATGTTATCAGTAGGTTTCCTCAATATATATCCCAATCATCGCCTTCTGGTTCGTGTCATCAGTCCTACATCGGCTATCCCGTCATATTATATCAGTCCCATATCGGCTATCCCGCCACACATCAGTCCCATATCGGCTATCCCGCCACACATGTCCCACTGTGACGTTATTGCCTCCCCTGCTTTGCAGTAGTGGTCCAACAGTGGCAAAAACTCAAGAGTATCTATTATAGGCTTTAATGGAGTCTATCTTTACACACGATTACTCTTGGCAGAAATGTAGATAGAAGAGTAATAAAGCTTCAATCACATGGGAGTCTTCACAAGATATTCAGATAAGCGAAAACAATGCTGGCTGTTGCTGAGCACGTTAATTCTGTAATCTGCCGACACCTTTTATGAAGCATTTAGCAATGGTTTATTCTAACTCGTTAAAGCCCCCACCGCTGAGTTAATCAGTGGAATTATTATTATTATGATATAAAGCTCTGTTTAGAGTGTGTGTTTAGTAACTTTGACTGAGGCAAACATGTAGTACATTTAAAAGGATTGAATCGAAGTTAAATTTGTAACATTACAAATAACAAAATGTAATAACCACTTATAGTTTTAACAGTTGGAAAATAATTTGAATATTTATTAAAAGGATTTCATCGCTTGAATGGGATTTAACTGAATAAAGGAGGTCATTTTTTGCAGCGGATATTTTCACTTAGCTGCCAATGGTAGTTTCTCCTCCCGCTGGGTTAGTTCCTTTTCACTCTGCTCGCGCTCGTCTCTGGTCAAAGTTCAGGCGCCGCACACGTTCCGAGAACGTCAAGGAGTAACGGCCAAGTTGGTTCTGCGTCTGTCTCTAAGACCCTCTTATGATGGCGTCTCGCAAAACGTCAGTCTACTTCTACCTTCACTTGGTCCCAGAGATAGTACTTTCTGCTGGTACCACCAATAAGCCAATCTTGGCTACAGACGTTTTTTGCTCAGAGAAATAAAAGAGACGAACTGTTCTCTTACACGCGTCTGGGATGTCTTTAATTTTGACCATAGATTCCCCCTCTGATTCCGTGTTTTTTCAGTTTCCTAGTCCCGGGGTTCCTCATTAAAATTTAGAGAGTTTCTGTGCTTTATAAGTCTTATCTGGTTCTCCAATAAAAGGTCCTGTTAACAAAAAGGAATTATGAATCTTGTCTTCACTGTGGCGAGGTCTGATGTTGTCTTGGCGAGCGTGAAATTCACAGTAAAATAAAACTACGAAATGGTCAGCCTTTATTCCTATCCTCCCAAGCGTTATTTGTTATGAATTTAATCAGAAAGATCCAATCATTTCAAATCATGCAGATAGGGTGTGATATATCAAAATAGTCCCATGTGAAATGAGGTGCGTGCCTGCAAAGGTCACGTATTGCCATATATGGACATCTGATGCCTTGCATACACTTTCACAAACACATTTGTAGACTCATATTTTCTAAAATGTGATAAATCCATGATTACTTTTAACCAAGTGACCGGAAGCGATTGTATCACACTTATCTGCCCCCATGTGTCACGCATTCAAAAGCAGTAGACCACAAACTGAGGAAAGAAAAGCAATATTTAGAAAAAACAGAAGATGTGTAGATCATTCATTTACCCTCAGGAACATTATAGAGCAGTGCTCAGAACGGCAAAGACAGCCGTACATTAATTTCGTTGATTTTGAAAAGGCTTTTGACAGTATACATATGGACAGTTTATGGAAAATACTGAGGGCTTATGGAATTCCAAGCCGCATAGTGTCAATCATAAAAAGCCTCTATGCCAACTTTAGTGTAGTGTTGGTCAGAGCAACTTAACCTTTGAGGTGAAGACAGGAGTACGACAAGGATACCCCTTATCAACCACTCTATTTTTAACAGTCATAGACTGGGTGATGCGCCAGACAACAGAGGGCAGTCCAAGAGGAATAAGATGGACTACATTTTCTACTTTGGAAGATCTGGAATATGCAGATGACACTGCACTACTAGCACATTTACATCAACACATCCAGGAAAAAACGGATAGATTTAATAAGTATAGCCAGCAGGTGGGCTTGAACATCAATCTAAAGAAGACAGAGGTCATGATGCTCAATGTGAGCAACCCTGAGCCCAAATCAGTAAGGAATCAGCAACTGGAACAGACAGACACTTTCCCATACCTAGAATGCATAGTAACACCAGATGGATGGTGGATCAAGCAAAAGACATAACAACAGAATATGAACAAATCAAGGACAGCCTTTTTATTTTTTTTTTTTATTCTTTTTTTTTTAGGGGGGGGGGGGTGCTTTTCTGTGCTTCTCTGATGGTGAAGAATGGCTGGGAGGGAGTGTTAGAGAGTCTACAGGGAGAAGTGAAATGTCGTAATCCGCGACGGGAACGAATGGGTCAACTCTTTGTGGGGGGTGGGGGGCATAAGAAAATTTCCGAATCTTTTGGCCCCACTGAAAAACCGAAACACCGAATCTTTTGGAACCCCCGATAAAATGAAAAAACGAACGCCGAATCCATCACCAAACCAAGAGATCTGCTTACTCTGGAGCAGCAAAAGCAAGAATCAGAGGACATGCACACCATCATAGCTGGAGACCAGGACAGATCAAGCAAAGACATCAACAACTGGAGGGGGGGGAATGAACAAATCAAGAATCAAGACAGCCTTTTTTAGTCTCACAACATCTGGAAGTCCTCTCTCAATGCACAAAATTAAGATTATACCAGAGTTGTGTGCTTTCTGTGCTTCTCTATGGTGCGGAATGCTGGAGAGTCACAGAGAAGGAAATGTCGAAATTGTCCTCTTTTCACACAACATGCCTAAGAAAAATTCTCCGAATCTTTGGCCGAATACCATCACCAACCAAGATCTGCTTACTCGGAGCAAGCAAGAGGACATGCACACCATCATAGCTGGCAGACGCTGGAGCTGGGTTGGCCATGTCCTCAGAAGAGACCCCTATGCCATCACAAGAACAGCTATGCTATGGACCCCTGAAGGAAAACGAAAGAGAGGCAGACCAAAAACAACTTGGCGGAGGACTGTGGAGGCTGAGATGCAAAGAATGAACCAGAGTTGGGGCACTGTGTACGAAGGATGGCCGCCGACCGAGCAAAGTGGAATCAATTTGTTGTTGCCCTACAAGACGCCAACAGGCGTGATGTGCCACTGATTGCTTTGACGGTCGGCGGCTAAGGATCAAAGAAGAAGAAAAATGTGTCACACATACATTAATCTCGTTATCTGTCGTATGAGTACGCAAACTCCGTGTCTTAATCGGTGATTAAGCCGATAGCGCTGGCCGATGTACGTGTTAATACTGCCGCGCCTATAACCAACAAATCTGGTAGCGCCAAGCTAATGGGATGTATCATATCAGCCGCTCCTTGTAAATGTGATATTTTATCACCTACAGGGTGCTTTGATCAAATCAAATATCTGCTACTTAGCAGAAAAATAACGAGAAAAGACAGAAAGAGAGAAAGAAAAGTGCGATAATTGACAGCACATAATAAAAATCAGTACCACACAAATGTACCCGATGCTGCCCGGAGAGAACCAAAGATCGTTAAGAGGTCGTCTATTTCGTCACACCCACATCGGCTATTCTGTCACACATCAGTCTCACATCGACTGTCCCGTCACACATCAGTCCCACATCGACTATCCCGTCACCTATCCCGTCACACACTAGTCCCACATCGACTATCTCGTCAAATATCAGTCCTTCCCTTAAGCAAGCAGCTATCCATTAAGGTTCAGGTTGCTTATCCTGTAGCTTCTCCATGCCTAACAGCCACACAACAGGGACGCTTGAGCCGAAGATTCCGAAGATCCTCGTGTCATTTTCTTTTTTTAAATGTACTTTCAAAGGCTGTCTTGAATTATCTTTATTTTACCATATTTGAGAAGTCACTAGAGATGGCTTGGACACACATTCAAGAAACATGTTGATAGCTTTACTAGACAGTCCTTCTTACAGGGTAAGAATCCCCAAGGTTAGAGAGACAGAGGAAGATCAAGGAACATATGGAGAAGAAAACTAAAGACAGACATAAAGTGCATGAAGAAAATATGAAAAGACCTAGATAATAATGTTGATCATCACGATGGTGATGTCCATTGCTTGTATGTAATTTGTATTATAGAGCTAACGCACCATTATTAGAAATATATGATGAACATGGCCGTCTGGAAAATCAGACAAGATAAGGGGTCAAAGAAGGAGAAAAGAGTGTGGTGCATTATCAGCAAGCAAGTTGGGAAAGCATTCTGCGGAATTTCCAAGCAAGAGATAGTTTTTAGCTGGTGGCGCCTCAGTCATTCGATTTCCTCATCGAGCCGGTGTACGATCGAACCAGTCCATGCGGATCCTGATATATTGCTTTGCAAAAAAGATTTGAGAAAAGAAGATTTACGGCAAGTGCTGCTATTGTAGATACATGACCAGGATATGTGATAGACTCTTAAGAAAAGACTTATGGGAGGAAAAATTAGACCAGAGAGAAGAGTGAAGGTCAACAGCACTAAAAAACCTTAATGAGGTTGCCGAAGAGGGTTTTTTGTTGCATGTGAAATAAACTTAGGATCCAGTTACACGCCCATTGAGGCATATTGCTAATATGGTGTTAGGCCCATATTTTCTCGACCATCGGCACTCTAGGTGTGATGTGGTCAACATCACACCGGCCGCCTCAACCTTCCCAGAGTTGCTCTGGTACCTAATTGGGGCTGGGTCGACCCAGGAGCAGTTTGCGGCCTAAAACAAACCCACCTCAACTGGGGATCGAACCATGGACCACTGAGCTAGGAAACCAGTGCACTAACCACTTTGCTACCGCGGCTCCCTTCCATTAAAGAAATAAACTTAACGGGCAACAAAGTTTAAGACTTCATCATTCCCATTTTTTGTTCTCCTTATGGAGTATGGAACTACCACTGCACCTGGTCCCCTTGTGCCAAACCTGCATCAAAGTATCCATGTAATCTTGTAGTGGGGGTTTCTATAGCTATATGTTTTATATGATGAGGTTCCAGCCGCGTGCATAACCTTAAGTTGGTCGCCTTTTATGATGTCCTTTAGACAGCGGTAGTTCTTGTCTTTCTTTAGTACACTGAAACAGACCGCAAGGTCGTTTCTATTTGGACGTGCGCCCTTATATAACCAACGGAACATGTGTCTAAGTTGAACCTGGCGCACCTCGCCAAAACGAGACAAAATATTTTTTACTTTTTTTTTAAATATTGTCTTTCTTTGTCTCCTCAGAGAACTACGCTGAGTTTTAGGACTTACAAAAAGAAATTAATAATTTCATCTCTGCCTCGATCTGGCGGAAGAAGTAAATCAATGTAGTTCCCTCAAAACAGGATACTTTATATCAACCTTGAGTTCCCCAAGGAGCACAGGTCTTCAGCAAACGTGTACCAGGTCTTCCTGTCACGTGCCATCAGCTAAAGGTCCTCTCATGTCTTCCTGATCCCCTTCATATCTGTCTTCAGTTTTCTGTTCCATGTGTTCCATGATCTCCGTCAACCTCCTTACCCTGGGGACTCCAAACAAGGACTGCCTGGTAATGCTATCAACAGGTTTCCTCAACATGCGCCCTATTGATCTGCAGCGTCTGCTTCTCTTCTTTTGTTCCACTGACACTTGTCTGGTTCTTGTCATCTGTTCCATATTAGTGATCTTGTCATACCACTCACCCCCCCGAAATCTTTTCTATTTAACGCGAAAAGAGGATAAAGAACGTGGCACAATTTCAAAGTATCGTCTCCCAAAAAAATATAAACAAAAAAACAGAAGAACACCTGGCAGTCATTATCTACATGGGTAAAGTCCATTTTGTGTCAATAACAAAGTCGAAATATTTGCCTAAAGGGACGAATTTTTCTGCTGATCAGCTTGTTTGTGTTTATTTGTGTAAATGTATGCGAGTGTATATTTTTATTTGTATAAAGGATCGGGATGTGGTTTAGGGCCAAGAAACCTGTGAGTTGAGAATGACCCCTGGCCCAGTTAATATTAAAAGCATCCCTGTTTAGACAGCATTTTGTGGATATTTAATGGATATCGATAAAACCCTATAATACCTTATGTCGCCCAGGCTGTACATTTATGGGGAAAACAAACATATATTCGATTTATAAAATTCAATGTTTTCATTGCTATGTTTGTCATGAACGCAAGGTTCAACTCAGGCGTTTGATTTTAGATATTATCATTTGTCTTCGTAGGCGTTCTGCATCTAAATGAATTATTATTTGTTGCCAGTCAAGTTTTCTCCTGACCTTGCATAAAATATTATTGTATATACGCCATAACAATCGGACAGGTTACAAGCACAATAACAGACTACTTAACATATTGACATACAGCCTTCTTCTGGACATCATCATCAGCTTTCAACTTCCCAAAGGAGCGAAGGCCTTCAACAAACTTATGCCAAATCTTCCTGTCTGTCGCATTCCGGAATCCCCAGGGTAAGCGAGGTAAATGAAGCCCAAAGAACACACGGAGAAGACAACTGGAGACAGACATGATAAACAAAACATGGAAAGACCTTGAGCGGATGGCACGGGACAGGAAGACTTGGCATAAGTTTGGTGACGGCATGTGCTCCGCGGGGAGCTAAAGGGAGATGGATGAAAAAAAAGTAGGAAGGATGGCCGCTGACAGAGCATAATGAAAGCATTTTTGTTGATGTCCTACAAGACGCCACCAGGCGTGATGGCCACGTGATGGCTTTGACAGTCGGCGGCTAAGGATCAAAGAAGAAGAAGAATGAAAAAGAACGAATGAATATTGTTTACTTTATTCTTTCGTCGTTTCTGATGACACTTCCATCACATAATGTCATATTTTTTTTTTCCATGAATACCTTGAGGAACTACGTGGTTTTCTGCGCGTGTTACGTATATGTGTTACTTGAGTTTTACCACGAGCTTCTTTGTCTAGTAGCATAATGTCTCTGCTTATTATACAGAGAAAGGCTGGGATTCAAGTATTTTTGTTGTTGTTGGTGATTTTTCTTGTTATTTTATTTTGTTTTCAAGTGTGTGGCCTAGAACTTTCTAAGAGAGAAAGAGGGAGAAACAGAGAAATAGATTTGGAGACAGAGAAACAGAGAAATAAATTTAGAGAGAGAAAAACAAAGAAATAAATTTATAGAGAGAGAAAAACAGAGAAAATATATTTAGAGAGAGAGAAAAACAGAGAAATAAATCTAGAGAGCGTGAGAGAAAAACAGAGAATATATTTAGAGAGAGAGAGAAAGAGAGAAAAAAAAGTAGAGAAAGCGAAACAGAAGAAATATACTTTTTAGAGAGAGAGAGGAAAAAAAAACAGAGAAACTAAATTTAGAGAGAGAGAGAAAAAACAGTTAAATAAATTTATAGAGAGAGAGAAAAGCAGAGAAATAAATTTAGAGAGAGAGAGAGAAAAACAGAGAAATAAATTTTAGAGAGAGAGAAAAAAAAAAGACAGAGAAATAAATTTAGAGAAGAGAAAAACAGAAATAAATTTAAAGAGAGAGAAAGAAACAGAAAAATAAATTTAGAGAGAGAGAGAGAAAAACAGAAATCATTTTAGAGAGAGAGAAACAGAGATTCGATGTTTGTAGTAGATTTGTAAATAAAAATAATACGCATAAACGGATATGTTGAAGGCCCTCGTAAGAAATAGAGAGTAGAGAAGTGCAACAATAGTAAAAGAATGGAAGTGCAAGCTCACAGGGACTCGAATCCAGCATCAACGGCACGGCACCACTCTTAATGGCAGGGGTTAGTCACAATTCACTTCGGTAGCTAGACGATGGTCCTGTTCGGATGGTGCCCCTGGGTTCAAGTCCCTGGTAAGTCAAATCACTTCTGTGCATTACTGTTGTGTAGTTTTCTACTTCTTTATTTCTTTCGAAGGCCCTGCTACATTCGTGTATCATTTATTTACTGTTCACAAGCCTCGGGTTTCCCCTCTTCATTTATTTAATGTCTAAGGACGTTGCGAGTATTGTAACGAACCAGAAGGATTAATGGGTAAATTTTTGTCATACGTTTCTGCTGATAATCGGCTGCATAATTTTTTTTGGGATTCGCATCGACTGGCTCTAATTTTGCCCTCGCAGATGCAGCTATCGACTTTACTAAGAAGCTGGGTCAATTTCTACAAGGTAACCCTTAGATGTCCGATACTAAGGTTTTCCCGCCCTCAAGTTTTGCTCACTTCTCTAAGCAGTAAACACAAACTTTTGGTATGAAGAATGGGAGACGGGAATTTCCGTGCGCTATATTTGTCTTCTTGCGATTTTTTTAGTGTTCGGTCTTCTACAAGTGATCAATTTTTGATCCACGACTGAAGTGGTCTATCGCGTTCTGGAAACTTAAGACCAGATCAAATCGAATTGCTACAATGAAAGATGTAGGTGGGGGACGCCGTGACACATCTGCCTATCACCTCTGCTGAGAGCTACTTATTTTCTTTCTGACGGTACTTCTGCGGAGACATTATATTGAGCAAGACATATACTGAAGGATGTATCAACTTGTGCCAGGAGATTAATAATTTTTCAAGCATAAAACACTTTCAGAAAAGGCCTTCTCAGAAATTGAAATAGTGGTACTTCGATGAGTGGGGAAAAAAACTGCCCAGCTTAAAACATATTAAAACTTTTCCTACGACTGCGTTCTTTGAAACTTATCATTTTACAGCGGTTAGCTAGCAATGTTTCTTTCTCTTTAAAATAACTTTTAAAAAAAAATTTGACTTTGTTCAACCATAGTCGGTTATATTAGGGCGCTTGTCCAAAATATAAAAGACATTTATCCATGAAGTCTGATAACAGTGTTGTGTTTATCTATATAAAGGAGATAACTTCTAAATTGGACCACACAGCTGAAACTCCTACAAGTTATAACTACGATTACAAAAACTGAACGACTCCACTTTTTAAAAAAATCCTTTAAGGTGTTTGCCTTGTTTTGGCGAGGGTAGGTTACTTTCAAAAGTTCTAGACCTAACAGTCAGTCGGTTTATGATAGAGCATCTTCTTCTTCTTTGATCCTTAGCCACCGACTGTCAGAGCAGTCAATGGCCATCACGCCTGGGTGCGTCTTGAAGGGCAGCAACAAAAACTGCTTCCACTTTGTTCGGTCGAACGGCCATCCTTCGTACAGTGCCCCAGCTCTGGTTCATTCTTTGCATCTCGGCCTCCATATAGTTCTCCGCCAAGTTGGTTTGGTCGGCCTCTCACTTCCATATTTGGAAGACAACGACCTTTGCAGTAACGTACAGAAATTTCCTAATGAAAATATTTTTAATTACTCCACCAAACACACAGGTTTTGAAACGATTGGAGGGCACTCGAAACACAGGAAGAACAAAATTCCGGATTGGACCCTATCTAAATCGTAACAAAATACTGAGGGGGTAGCGAAGTGTAATATAATTTGACACTTTAGTCAGTTTAGAACACTGTGAAAATTCACCTCGCTCCAAAGAAGACAACCAGAGCTTGCCAGAGTTAAGAATAGCAGCAGACCTTACCTGTTGAGCATCTTTGAGGACTTACAGCCCAGGAAAATTCTAACCATTTTAACACGGAAAACCGGAATCTGTGGAAACTGTAACACAAAGTTAAAGTGGGAACTTATTGCTAAGATAACAACACCCCAGACCACGTGTAAGAGGCATCGTCAAGCTGCCTTAAACTATTTCTCCGAGCCAGTAGTCTGTGAGCCTAACGATTGGCTTGGTGGTACCAGTTGAAGGTACTATTTCTGGAACAGGAGAGGGTATAAGTGGCCTGAAGTCGACGCTAGACCCCATCATCAGACGTGTCTTAGAGACAAGGGACCAGCTTGGTAGTTACTCCATGACACTTCTTGGAACGTGCTACAACTTTCAAACTTGACCAGTGACGAGTGTGAATCAGTCATCCATCTACAAAGACCCAAACATCAGCTGGAGCAGAAACTCATTGGCAGCTAAGTAGAAACATAAAAGCTGCCAAGTGAACTATCCAATTTTTAACGCCATAAAATCACCCAGTGATGATAACTTTTCTATAAGGAGTTATTCATTTTTATAACTTAAAACATAATTGATTATTAATTTGTAAGTACTCGTATAAAGGCAAATTTAAAGTTGATTTAATCATTTTGAATGTGTTATATCCGTATGTTTCAGACAATTTTTAAAATACACTTAAACAAAGCTATACAATAATACTAAGAGGAATTCGCTGAATTAACTCAACTGGGAGCTTGAACGAGCTAACGATTTATAAGATAACCATATCCTTCACAAAAGTTGACGGCAGATACTAGAGTTAACATTTGCTCAGCCTAATGCAGCATTGTTCTCGCTTTTTTTCTGAAATATCTTGTGAACACTCCCTTGAGGTAGAAGTATCATTATCCTTCTACCTACAACTCTGTCAAGAGTAATCTTGAGCGTAGGTAGAACACCTTTGAAGACCCAGATTAGTTACTCTTGAGTTTTGGCCACTGTTGGGACCACTACTGCAGAGCTAAGCGGAGGCAACCCGTGACTATTCGGCCAAAAGATTCGGAGAATTTTCCATGGGCAGATTGTGTTGGAAGGAGGACAATTTCGACATTTCCTTCTCTGTTACTCCTCAGCCATTTCCGCACCATAGAGAAGCACAGAAAAATACACAGCATGTTAGAGCATAGTTGCCATTTACAAGGAAATATAGCGAACTGTTTGTTACCTCAAGTGCAGTTTTAATAAGTACTAAGACCAGAAAACAACTATTGGTTTCTATCAAATAGCAGTGATACCCAGAAAGAGCCGCCAGCACTTGCAGCGTTGATAAATACTGGTTAACTACAACCGGTGTTCGCTGGACACTTAGGATGTATTCAGTGCTCTGTGGGGCGTAGCTGGCGAGCCCTTTTCAGGGCTTTATGCTAGCAGATTAGTACTGTTAGTCATTTTTAGGACTTAGTATCTGGCTAACAGTCCTTTTCAGGACTCATCCATTTTCAGGGCTATTTCGTGCTGTGCGTTTATCAACACATCTCTTCGGTTAACAGAGTTCACTTATTTTTGAATGGCTAGTTGCGCTCTGATACGGATTTGAGGCTAGGGTGAAGGGTCTGTGCCTCGCCACAAGAAAGCAAAAGCAATAAGCAAAAAAACAAAAAAAATATAAATACTAAGCAACGAAAAAGGACTACTATACTGTTCAAAAAAAGAAACGCATAGCTACTGAAGGCACACACATAGCCATAATTTTGACATTCAATAACTTTTTTAATTTAATAAGTTAATTGTTCAAATTGCACACAAGAATACCTTAGGGTTCAACCAATCAATTGACAGTTGTTTTGCATCTGGGTCACGAGAGTTTTTTGGCGTACGGGCTTCCCGTTAGTATGGTGTGTGGCCTCCTCTTGCATCGATCAGTGACTGGCATCTCCTGGGCATGGATGCGATCAGACGTCTGATGTGGGTCTGTGGGATGGCTGCCCACTCTTCATGGAGTGCCTGGAATAGATCACGACGATTGGCTGGAGCAACGTCTCGGCGACAAACACGTCTATGCAGCTCATCCCACAGATGCTCAATCGGACTCATGTCTGGAGACAGGGATGGCCAGGGAAGGGTGAGAATGTTGTTAGCAGTCAGGAACTGCGTGGCCAACCGTGCACAATGGGGTCTGGCGTTGTCCTGTTGAAACACAGACCTTTGGGCAGCCAAAAGTGGAAGGACATGGGGTCGAAGAATTTCACTGACGTATCGTTGCGCATTCAAGCCTCCTTCAATGTGCACCAATTGACTCCTTCCGTTGTAACTGATCATTCCCCACACCATTGCACCTCCACCACCATGCGGAGGAGCTTCATCAACGCAATTTTGGGCAAAACGTTCATTTCGCCTACGGTAGACCCTACGTCGTCTATCATGACGCTGCAACAAAAAGAAAGATTCGTCATTAAACCAGACACGTCTCCATTGATTGTCAGCTGCCCAGGGACGATGCTGGTTGGCCCAAAAAAGTCGATTTTGGCGATGGCTGCGCGTAAGGACAGGTCCTCGGTGAGGTCGTTGTGCCCAAAGTCCAGAGTCATGCAGTCTATTCCGGACAGTTTGATAAGACACACGACGTCCTGCAGGCAATGACTGGGCAGTTGAGGAAGCTGTTGTAAACCTGTCTCTGAGGTGACGAAGCCGAATAAAGCGATCCTCCGCTGCTGTTGTCACTCTGGGTCGTCCACTGCGATGCCGGTCTTCAACTGAGCCAGTGGCTTGGAACCGGTGCCAAAGTCAACCAATGGTACTCTGATGCACGTTTAGATGCCTGGCAACCTGACTTTGACTTTCGCCTGCATGCAGTCGGCCAATAGCAATGTTCCTTAAATTTATCGATAGAGACGCCATAAATGTCTGCTTGAAAATGAACTGAATTTTTTGTGTGTAGCGTTTATCCTTTTATAGGGTTTCAGTTGCGTAGTCAGTGAATAGTGTTCACCCCAAATTTTGTGCTTTCACGTGCGCGCAACATGAGCTGTGGTTAAAAATTGCGTCATAAACACTATTGACAACTGCGTTGTAACGATTACAAAAACGAACGCAATTCAGGTCAACACGTGCATTTGACACTGTAAAGAACATTTGAGGCTGGTTTTTATATACCCTATCACCAAATTTTACTTACAAACTCATAAAAACGCGCCCTCGGATAGCTATGCGTTTCTTTTTTTGAACAGTATAGTATATGCCAGGCAGCTTAACTGATCGACTCCTAAAAGCTAACTCCCTAAATCTCAGTCTAAAACATAGTATATAATTATGGCATTCTGAAACCAAATTGGGTCTGAAAATACACAGGGAAAAGACCAAAATAATGAGAATAAATGCAGGTAATGAAAACAGGGTTGAACTTGAAGAAACGCCAATACAAGATGTAGAATCATACACATATCTTGGCAGAAATATAGACAAAGTTGGAGGGACAGACAGCGATATCAAAATAAGAATAAAAAAAGCAAGAGGAGCTTTCATTGCATTGGGAAATATATGGAGATCAAGAGAAATAGGATCCAACACGAAAATAAGAATCTTCAACTCAAATGTGAAGTCAGTCCTATTGTATGGCTCGGAGACATGGAGAACAACAAAGACAACAACCAAAAAGCTACAGACTTTCATAAATGGGTGCTTGCGTAGAATAGAGGGATTAAAATGGTATGACAAGGTTACCAATGTGGAACTGATGACAAGAACTGGACAAGTGCCAGTGGAACAAGAGATGAGAAGAAGACGATGGCGATGGATAGGACACACACACTGAGGAAACCTGTTGATAGCATTACAAGGCAGTCCTTGTTCTGGAACCCCCAGGGCAAGAGAGGCAGAGGAAGACCAAGAAGTACATGGAGAAGAGAGTTGGAAACAGAGGTGAAAATGATGAGGAGAACATGGAAAGAACTTGAGATGATGGCACGTGACAGGAGGACTTGGCATGTGTTTGTTGAAGGCCTATGCTCCTTTGGGAGTGGAGGGTTATGAAATGAAATGAAATTCTGAAACCAGGTGGACCTATTTGTGAAAATTCTTACACTTTCTAACTGGTTCCCCTTCAGATCTAGAATTGTGATTGGAAATATAACTGTAGTCATTCATAATTCTTTATTAAAATTACCACTTCAGTCTGGTAACTTCCTAACTCTTCGAAAAAAGATTCTATCAAGTTGCTGCTCTTGAGTTAGGTAAGGTAGAAGGCAGCGAGTAATGGAGCTGATCACCCCACATCATTAAAAAAAGCTGGACCTAATATTGTGAAGTCTCTAACACTTCACTCCCCTAGGGATGTTTCTGTTATGGCACTGCCTTTACCTTTTATCTTATCTCAATATGTCTGCACCCCAGCATTACGATGTCGTCCAGATATCACCACATAGCTTTGAGCTATAGCGCGAGCGCCTCATTGCTGATGGATCTATAACAACGATCTCAGAGGGGTTCATCTCTCTGGACTACACGTTTGTCGCACTAGTGGGCATTGTAAAGTTTGCATGTACTACATTCTGGAATAATACTTAATAGAATACCTGAGGATCCACTGAACATAAAATGTCACCCTGCCTATCCTAATACCAGTCACGTTGACTGTGACCCAGATAGATCAAAATTCCGTCAAACTAGACCATTTTCCTGATTTCAATTCTTTTTCCTCTGGCCTAGTTCTACACTTTTGCTTCAACGTACCTGGTAGCGTTTTTTTTACAGAGATAGTTGGCGATCAAAAGTACGAATATTTAGATATGTATTTTTAAAAAGCTGACTTAAATGTCTTTGATATTATGTGGAACCTAATGTCTTCTCTATAGAAGAAGTGCATAACCAATCCAAATAATATCTGCGTATATGTGTGTGACTGGTTTTTTTCAGGTGATGGCGGAGAGAGTGCAGAATAATCAATCAATCGATGGCTTATACTTCTTTTGTGTATAATTCAGTAATCATACGTGTCCATTCATTATATCATGTTTTGCCACTTTACTGTAGAGTGTTTTCTCTATCGTTCATTTATCTTATGTTGTGGCTTTTCGGTGCAAGGAATAATTCGAAGATAATAAGTACCCACAATGGGTTTGTCATGTGATTCAAGGTCTAATCTCGTCTAGCTTCATACTTGGATCCTAGGCTTGTTAAACTAGTTCATTGTTTTTTAAACACTTCTATTTCATTTAAAATGATCATTGTTTGGATGTTTCAAATCTTTGAGCATTTGGTTCACTAGTGTGACATTATGGCTTCTTTGCTTTTTCTATTGTCTACTTTCAAGGCCTTTATTATCTATTATTTCGGCATATTTAACGCACATAATTTCGTGCCTTTCCTCTGCTCATAATTGTTACCCTTTTTACCTACTGTCATTGTTCACGTTTCACGCTTCGATGCATGACAGGGGTCGACAATGACCATCCCTGAGAGATTAATTGAATCACTAAACGTGATAATAACACCTTGACACCAGATAGAGGTGAGCATGAAGTGTTTGCTTAAGATTGCATAATCACTTCCGACTCGACAGCAGAATGGGCTTGCAATACGGGTTTAATTGTATAGACCACGATTTGTCTAGACAGACAGTCGGTTTGCGACAAGTCATGTGATACAAGAGGTCGGCAGAGTTTGTTAAACTATGTAACCAGACTTCCGAATTACTTGGGACAGGTGATTATAGATAAACGCAATCTTGGAAGAATTTTGAAGAGTGGAAGTGTGGAAGTGTGATATAAGTAAACTTTGACCACAATTTACGGATATCACAAGTCCATATACGGGGGATGACTTTGACTTCTGAAACGTATGAGTAACACAGGAAATCCCAAAAGCACTACTCTTTCATAACATGTACTTTGAATGTAGTGGCTGGCATTTGTGGCGCGAATAAACAATCGCTATGATTGGGAGTTTGTCGAAAATGCCAGGTGAAAGCGTATGCTGGGAACCTACGATATAACGTTGAAGAATTTTGACATACGGCTCTGCATTCCCAAAATCGCCAACGTATACAACTCGACCTTTGCTACAGAAAAGAATACAGCTGGATTCTGAATTTATAGAACCGGACAAAACGTATTAAGAGCATCTCTGCACATCAGTAGAAAACTCGCCAATATAAATACGGAACCCGGATTCTACAGCACCACTCACGAGTCGCAAGAAGGATTCTGAAATAGAAATAATACAGCAGACATGTGTTCGAGGCATATGTGTTAAGTTTCCAAGGCTATTCTACTGAGCAAGAAATCTATCTTCCCTATTGGGTTAGTGGAACCAGTACGAGGCGACCCGACTATTTGTGGTACGACTCGAAGAGACCATTTGCTGTGCTACCATTTTGTGGTTCAAGAGCTGGATTGACATTTGTAAACCTGCATTTCATTGGTGGTGAAAATTCTTGCCTTGACTAGGACAGGTTACTTCCTGAACTGATCTAGAAACGTGCCCCTCATCACATAGACGAATCTACGGAAAAGCATCATCGGCTCTTCAGCATTTTGGCAAGTCCCATTTTTAACAGCCCATACACAACCGAACTCTATTTTGCTAGATTCATCAAGAATAAAGACTTTTCAGCGAAGAAACCTAATTAGTTTCATAATCACCAGTCACATTTATTTACGAGTGTTAAAGTAAATGACCATTAAATTTTTATAGGTTGATTTTGGCAATTTCACAGTTCAATTAATCATTACAGAAAGAAAGGCATACATATGACTCAGAATCTCTAGTATATACTCTAGTATATACTCTAGTATATATATATATATATATATATATATATATATATATATATATATATATATATATATATATATATATATATATATATATATATATATATTACTTACTTACTTAGTCGTTCCCCTTCTACCGTGAGGTTAGAGGTTTGGAAGAGAGAGCGCCAGACTATCCTATCGGCTGTCTTCCTCCTGGCCTGGTTCCATTCTAGTCCTCGGTCCTTTAAAGATTATCTAATGTTGTCCTCCCAGCGGACTCTGGGTCGTCCTGGGGGTCTGGATCCCTGGCTCTTTGTTTCCCATGCTTGTCGTGGTAGCCGATCTTCTCCCATTCTGCAGACATGGCCAAACCATCTTAGTTGGGACTGTTCTATTTGGGTCTGCAGCGGATGGGATTTTAGGCCTTGACGGATCGTCTGGTTGCGGACCATGTCTCTTCTTGTTACTTCAACCACTTTCCTCAGATACCTCATTTCTGAGGTTTGGATCTGGCTTTTGTGGGTTGTAGTCATTGCCCACGACTCGCATCCATATGTCAAGACTGGGACATAGGTGGAGCGGTATACAGCCATCTTCGTTTTCTTACCAACCTCTTTCTTGCTGAGGAATCCACGATTTATGGCCTGAAAAAGTCTCCCAGCCGCTGCTTTTCGAGTGGCCAACTCTTCTTTGATACCTCCCTTTCGGTCTATAATAGCTCCGAGATATTTAAAGTGGTCGACCTGCTCCAGGACCTGTTCTCCCAACATAATCTGATGTTTTCTTTCTTCTCGTGATATCACCATGGATTTTGTTTTAGAGCTGCTTATGACCATCCCTCTCTTCTCCAGCTCTTCCTTCCAGACTTGCAGGTTGGATTGGAGATGTGCCTCTGATTTAGCAATCAGGGCAACATCATCAGCAAATGCCAGCTCCGAAATATAGACCTGTCTCATCTTCCAGTACCCCCACTGAATACTTTCTTGTTTCTCCTCCTTACATGCCTTGATGACATCGTCCATAAGGAGTATGAAGAGGTAAAGGTGATAGGATATCACCTTGTCTTACACCAGTGGTGGTCCTGAACTCTTCTGACTTATGGTTTGCTGTCCTCACATAATTTCTGCAAGACTTGTAGAAGCTCTGTATAGCATGAATCAGAGGTGCTGGAATATTCTTCCTTGCCAAACAGTCCCAAAGTTTGCTCCAGGGGACCCTGTCAAACGCCTTTTCCAGATCTATGAAACAAAGATGGATCTCACTCTTATACTCAAGCGCCTTTTCACTCAGCTGTCTGAGTGTGAAGATTAGGTCTTGAGTACTTCGGTTTGCTCGGAATCCGCACTGGACCTCATCCAATTGTGGCTCAGCTAGGCGTCGGAGTCTCTGCTCTAGGATTCTGGAGTAGATTTTACCAGGGACACTGAGAAGGGATATGCCTCTATGGTTTCCACATTGTCGATTGTCACCCTTTTTTGAAAATTGGTGTTATGATGGCAATCTCCCAATCCTTTGGTATGGTCTTGTGTGTATATATATATATATATATATATATATATATATATATATATATCTATATATATATATATATATATATATATATATATATATATGAGTATATACTAGAGATTCTGAGTCATATGTATGCCTTTCTTTCTGTAATGATTAATTGAACTATGAAATTGCCAAAATCAACCTATAAAAATTTAATGGTCATTTACTTTAACACTCGTAAATAAATGTGACTGGTGATTATGAAACTAATTAGGTTTCTTCGCTGAAAAGTCTTTATTCTTGATGAATCTAGCAAAATAGAGTTCGGTTGTGTATGGGCTGTTAAAAATGGGACTTGCCAAAATGCTGAAGAGCCGATGAATGCTTTTTCCGTAGATTCGTCTATGTGATGAGGGGCACGTTTCTAGATCAGTTCAGGAAGTAACCTGTCCTAGTCAAGGCAAGAATTTTCACCACCAATGAAATGCAGGTTTACAAATGTCAATCCAGCTCTTGAACCACAAAATGGTAGCACAGCAAATGGTCTCTTCGAGTCGTACCACAAATAGTCGGGTCGCCTCGTACTGGTTCCACTAACCCAATAGGGAAGATAGATTTCTTGCTCAGTAGAATAGCCTTGGAAACTTAACACATATGCCTCGAACACATGTCTGCTGTATTATTTCTATTTCAGAATCCTTCTTGCGACTCGTGAGTGGTGCTGTAGAATCCGGGTTCCGTATTTATATTGGCGAGTTTTCTACTGATGTGCAGAGATGCTCTTAATACGTTTTGTCCGGTTCTATAAATTCAGAATCCAGCTGTATTCTTTTCTGTAGCAAGGGTCGAGTTGTATACGTTGGCGATTTATATATATATATAAACAAAACGAGGCGGCCCCTATCGATCTTTGGTTCACTCCGGCAGTATCGGTACATTTGTGGTACTGATTTTATTGGGTGCTTTCACTTGTCACACTTTCTTTTTCTGCTATGTGTAGCAGATATTATGTATTTTCCTCCTTACACCCTTCTCGGGGATAAGTAGACATGTCTGGTTGTTATCCATTTCCCCCTACGCTGCAAGGAGTGGCAGCGACCTAATCATGTTGGCTTTTTGGGCGCAGCGATATCAGTACACAGATAAACACGTAAATTGCCTCAGCGCATTGCTTAATCACCGATAAGACTGATAAGACACGGGTGCGCTCATCACAAAAGCTTGGAATACGTAAAGACAACTGATGGACAGACACAGATAAGAGATTACTTCCTGATAAAAGTAATGATTGTTACATTGGGAACACATTGTTATAAGAGTTTACCGACGTATTCGTAAGTTTGTACCCAAGGGCAAGCGGAAGTGTACAGCCCATTTTCAGAAAAGTAATGTTTGAAATTTTGCATTAGCTGAGTCATGCAACATAGAGATTTCGATAGGAGAATTAAGACTAGGTTTGGTCCCTTCTGAATAGGTTTGAATAGGTGATAGACTCAGTGAGAGTTAGTGAAAGGTAATAGAATTTCCACACACGTGAGATGATAGATTTTGATATAGTGGCTGTCTCTGAAAGCGAAAAGAATTCTTCTCTCTCTCACCTATCTTCTACAACAGTTGTTACAGCGTCAGACAGACTACACCAATATACATATTACGTATATTTCTATCACTCACAGGCACGCACATACACGTGACGACAGGTAAACACACAGACGTGGGAAAACTATAACAATGATATATATATTATCTAGAACGAGCTGACCAAACACAATTATTAAGTTCAAGAGCGATTTTAATATCAGGAAAAATCGGCTCACAACATCAAAGAAAGTACATCAAGGAAATACATATACACATAGTCATAAAAATTCAAGGAAATGTTGCAAGGATGATAGCCCCGTTATAGTGTTAACTCTAGGTTTAGCCCGGCCCCGTTAAGAGAACAGATGATGGCGCCAGAGTCACAGATACATAGGGTTTGAGTCTAAGAGTTTTCTTTGTTTTATCTCGTAATTATATGCACAGAGTTTGAAAAAAAAAAATCTGATTTAACCTAAGACAAAAACACAAGAACTCTAGCCTTAGCAACAAATTATGCAGATTGAAAAAAAAATTAGGACAGCAACAGGGTGTCAAAGATATAATAGTGAAAATATCACTCAAACCAGCGTACACTCATTCATTCCGCCATGGCCTCTCATACATGTACTCACGACTTTGCTCGCTGCCTCTTGGAACACACTGATTTTAGATCTTCACACAGACTCAAAAAAAATGCAGTCTTCTGCCAAGAAGTCCCCAGTTCCAAAAGACGTATTTAACTTGGAGTCTCCGGGAACGACTACTTGGGTGTGCAAATTTGTTCAAATGTCTGATTAAGTCACCTAACAATTATTCCAGGCGCGGGAGTTAGCAGAGCACAGTGTCAATAGCGTAGGTTTCTAGAAATGATGAATGTCAGGTCGGTGCCTCCCTCAGTATAGGATTCACTTTAGTCACACCACAGATTTGTCCAAAAAAAAATATATAGATATAGTCGGGAAATGTTAGTTAATACTTGAAGTATTTCGCGCCACCAGGCAGAAAGATTACGTAAAGTTTTCTAGAAGAAATTAAGATCTGGCTCCAAGGTCCAGTATTTATCATTACAGTCTTTGAAAACCCGTTATTGGGATATAGTATTTCAGGCTAACTCGGGTTGCATATGCACTGTTAGACCAGTGGTACTTAAGAAACCCACGTGGTTCAAAATAAGGACTGTCTATTTCTTCACAAGTATGGAAACTACTACTAGGTGCTGGTAAAGTTAGGGTCACCCCCAAAACTTTCACTGTGTGGAGGAAAAATAACACATATAATATAATAAACAGAATCTGTACTGGTTATAACTTACATTTAAACTTGCAAGCAGAGAGCTTTGCTTATCATTTAAACTTCCCGTGACGTAAGTTATATTTAAAAATCAGCAATCCTCATGAATTAGGAACACGTGCGTATTCCGTCACCATTCATGAGGCTCGATGCTAGAGTTTATACGTTAGTTTAGAAAAATACACTCGACTGAGTATTAGCGGTTAAATTAAATTCATAAATAGCTACAATTGCCGTTATAAGCGAGAAATTTTAATTTTATCCTGCTTTCCACTGAATGCTTCCCTAGAAAATATAATAGCCTACCACTTTATTTCTCTTCTGCGCTAAAGAAATAGATTAAAATGAATTAAGCGATTTAACACTTTAACACTCACAAAATCTATATATCTATCATATTAATTACCTCAACCACAGAATTACAGGTAGTCGCACAACTTAAGAATAAAATGCTGAAAGTATTTCTGGAAGTCTAGAAGTTCGACAAATTGCCGAAACAAACTGAGATACTTCGCTAACAGCTATTCTGTTTACGAGCAACCTATCTACTGTGAGTCTATGAGCGAGAATGAAATTAAAGTTTCAAACTTGGCCAATATCTTTAAAATCGGACACAGGATCCTAATCTTTTTTCGCCAAGCGAAATAGTCTCCCCTGTCCGTATAACACCTTCGTCCGCTTATCGCGTGACGTAACAGCCATCAGTGGCCGAGGGCTTGCATGAGTTGCAAATCTCAGACCACCGTCTGCAGTGCGGAGTGGATTTTCACGCTAAGCCGGGTTTTTTTTTCTGACGAAAAACCTCATGCGTTTACTGAAATGCAGACTCACTGTCTACTTTCCATGTCCCTCGGGTGAATTTTCACGCCCCAGGCCAGAGACCCTCAGCCGAATGTCTAGCGAATGCTGTAAATTCACGCCTATCGTCCGACCAGCGCGACTGACATGTACGCAATACCACCCAGGTGCGATTCTCAGTTTTAGAGAAAGGAAAACAGGTAAAGTTTGCGAATTATATGAAAATAATATTCGCAAAACGAATGGATGAAAAATATACAGGAAAAAGGAAATACAGAGATAATAAAAGAGAGAATTCGGGTAACCGGACACCTTTTATTGGAGAATTTTGGATGGACTTTCATAGCATAGGAAATCTATTTCATTTTAAATAAGGAAACCGGGACTGAGGAAACTGAAGGACCACACACAAAGCCAGAGAGGGAACTTATTAAACTTCCAACACCCCAGACGCGTGGAAGAGGCCGATTCAAGTCTCTTTTATTCATCGGAGCAAAAAGTCTGTGAGCCAGGATTGGCGTAAGTTGTGATTCACATTTCATATTTTATTACTAACATGTGATCTAACAGATATATATATATATATATATATATATATATATATATATATATATATATATATATATATATATCTATATATATATATATATATATATATATATATATATATATATATATATATATATATATATATATATATATATATATTACCATACGAATTTTAATATGTGACACTCCAGGTTCCATACGGAGCAGGGAGGGAAAGATGAAAGAAATGATGTACATTCTAAGAATAATACTTACTTTTTCAAAGTGGTGTAAATGTCCATATAAACATATTCACTTTAAAATTAATATACGTACATATGGGGGTGAGAGGGGAGGGTGGTGTGCGGGGGGTGAGGTGGGTGGGGGGGGGGTGATGAGAGGGGGTGGGTATTTGGCTGTTGGGTTGGTTGTGGACGGGGTAGGGGAGGAGGGTGGGAAACGTGTGTTGTGAGATTGAATCTATATGGGGGGAGGGTGAATGATATGGGTTAGAATAGAAGGGTAGATGGTTGAGTAAGTGATTTGTGGGTGTTTTTTTTGTATTATGATGGGGGTTGAGAATATGTTATTTATGGTTTTTGGGTTTTATATTGATTTTGTTGTGTATTGGTGGGTTTTTGTGTTTGTGTTTGT
>JAMPIV010012398.1:0-49644 GCA_024509875.1 Oreohelix idahoensis
AAAAAAAAAATATGAAAAAAAATAAAAGAAAGAAAAGAAAAAAAAATAACAAAAAAATAAAGAAAAAAAAAAAAATGGAGAAAAAAAAAAAAAAAAAAAAAAGGTACGGTTTCTCCCTTCGGCCCCCGCGTCCCTCCCCCGACCCCCCGCTCCCGGCGCCTCAGCCCGGCGCCGGTCTATGCGACCGCCATCCCTCTCTTCGCACTCCCCCAAACACGGTCTCACTTCTAGCACAAACCCTCCCCTCGGACCCCAGTCTTCGAACGTGCACCTCACGACCCCCAACCCCCAGATTTATGGTGGGAGTAAACAACACCCCCTTTAGCTCATTCTCCACCAACCACGCGACGCTATGACCACCTAATGGAAGAAAAGACACACGGGTGGGGGATGGAGTTACCACCCCACCCCCCCCCGCCCCCCACCCCCCCCCCCCACCCTCACGCCCGACACCGGAGATCCGACGCCTCCTCCGCCTAGCCCCCGCACCTAACCGTGGCTCGCTTTTGTGCCTGGTTCCGATCGACCACCCCCCGGCCGCTTCCCCCCGTGACTCGGCACCCCTCCCCCCTTGGCCCCCCTTTGAATGTCCCCGCGTAGTCAGCTCACCCCTCTTCGACCCCCCCCCCTCCGCCCCCCACTCACACCCACGATTCTCCCCCTTCGTCCCAGCCGCGCGAGGCCCTCCCCGTCCCCCCTACCCACCCCCCCACCCGTTACGGGCCACAGCCCGTCCCACCGCCGACGCTCGCCCCTCGCCCCAGCCCTGGCTTGTCCTCCCCGCCTCCCCGCTAACTCTGCCCATGGTCACAGCTCCCTCGCCCCAGCTCCATAACCCACCCCCCTCCGAATGTATTCGCCCCCCCCCCCCCGGCCCCCCCGACGTGGCCGCCCTCATTACCTTGAAGCAACGTCCACCCCCCTCCCCACCATAACCCCTCCCCTTCACCCCTTATAACCCCCCTCCTGCCCACCCCCCCCTCCCCATTCCCCGCTCCCCCCCCACTGTACCTTCCCCATCCAACGGTACGTCTCTCCGCGTCCACCCCTCCTCCCTCCCTCCAAACACCCTGAGCCGTGTCGGATACCCTGGGCACATTCTACTACCCCGCATACCACCAGCCTAAGTCCTCACAGCGCGCTTACATGTGGGACCCCCCCACAATTGCCTGTGGGGCCTTTCGTTACTGGGCTGCCGCTCGGTCCGTCCCGTGCTATCTACCAACCACTCCATCACGAACACCACCACTGACCATTCCCCCAGAACGCCCCCCAACCCTACCACATTTCCCAGCCATCATCCTAGTATCCATATTGCCCCCCCCGCCGCCCACACCTTCCCTCCATCACCCCAATCACCAAAAACCAAATCAGCAACCCCCACCCATTGTTCCCCCCCACAGACTCATCCTAGCAAGGTACTGCTACAACCGAACCATTGACTGATTTAGGCCACACTGCAACAAAACAAAAAAAACTAAACAGCAACCAAAACAATTGCCACAACCACCCACACCACACCCACCACACACCAAAAACCATCTCCCGGGTGCCTGTGGAACAAAAAATACCATGTTATAAACAACAATCCCCACCATTACACACCCCCCAAAACCCCCAACCAAAACAAACCCTCCACCCCCTCGAACCCCCGTTACCGATGCCCACATTACAATGAAAACGCCCC
The DNA here is from genome assembly GCA_024509875.1 of Oreohelix idahoensis. Taxonomy (NCBI): domain Eukaryota; kingdom Metazoa; phylum Mollusca; class Gastropoda; order Stylommatophora; family Oreohelicidae; genus Oreohelix; species Oreohelix idahoensis. The sequence goes on from JAMPIV010012398.1 coordinate 1,688, forward strand.
CAATCCCCCCCCCACCCCAGTATGTAACCGTGTATTCCCCCACCATATGGCCCGGGAACGCCCTAACTTTGACAACCCCCCACAACACCTACCCCAGGCTAGGTGCTAATTTTGAAATCGCATCACCCGATTTTTGTTAACCCTATCACCCCCAAAACCACATTTAGGTTGTTTGCAAAATTACACCTCCACCCAACCCCCACACTGTTCCCCTCCTTGAAATTCATCACATTGTTGATAACTACTTCCAGCAACTAGCGATCATTGAAACCCATTAAACCACACTACAACCACACCTGTTGGATGAGACCAAACACAATTAGCTCCCACCCACCCATACCGTTATCCCTTATCACACCCTCCCACCCGCCAGTACATTCCATGTAAATTAGCCTAACCCCCCCCCCCTAGGTAATACCCCCGGCAACTGAGAATCCTCCCCAGAAAACGATTGCGCACACCCCCACGGCATCACCCACACGTTCCTCAAACCGCCCTCCGATTAACCTCCCAAAAGTGTTCTAACCACTGGGTCGTCCATGGGTCCTACAATAACCCCCGATCGACCACCAGTTACCATTCTGACGCCCCAACTCCCCACCCCCCCCCCAAAACATCAGCCTGGGTATAACCCCCCCAATCGTACATACCTACCCATAATTCCAAGCTAGCGATAACGGTAGCGTCCCAATACCCCCCCCCCCCCCCCCCTGCCCATCCCCCCCATCCACACACCTCCCCCCCCCGTTTGCACACGTAAAACGGTAAGAACTAGCTTGTGTTTATGGATCACGTCCTAAGGGAATTGCACCAGGGACTTAAAAGTTTTGCAATGAAACAGACCCCATAGAGGTCAGCATCATACTTGGTAAAGGACCCTCCCTAGGACGCAAGCTGGCTTGGTCTGTACCCTAAATTGTTGTTAAATCCTTTTACCCTATAACCCCATTGAAGGGGTTCATGATGGCAATACCATATCTTACCAGTTTATGGTTATAATAATATTAACACCGTCCAGTTATGTAATCCCATATTCTAAGGAATCTTCAACCCTCCCCCCAACCCCCTCCCCACTGCCAATATCCCAACCCAAGGCCATCCACACACCTTCCCCCCCCAAACAAAATTCACCCCCCGTTGTGGACCACCCTCACCCCCCCCCCCCCCCACCTACTTGAAACCCAGCCCCCCCACCACCCCCCTTCCACCCACACTGGAATGATCTTGCACTCGTCTACAAGTTTAGTTCTATAGTTATACTAGACATCTTGGCATAAAATTATGCATCATGTGTCAGAAATCATGGTTACCCATGTGTCAAATGATCCCCCATGTGTTTACCAATGGTAAACTTCGTAAGGATAACAATAATATTCACTACAGTATGTAGAAAAATCCGTACATGTATGAATAAACTCATCCACCTTTTAATATGTAATTTTTAAAATCCAACTTGGATCCACATTACTTAACTATTTCAAAGAAATAGACCACAATAGGTAAAATGTTATTAATGGATCACTTAGAAAACAGAAACTGGGTGGCTATATGAATGAGAATAACATGTAGAAGTTCATGTAGCCTACATCTGGAATCATTTCATAGGAAGAATTAGACCAAACGTGTGATCTGGAAAAATGCAGATTAGTTTTATTCCCATTCTCCACACTGGCGCATAGAATCTGACCCAGTTTGAAGGTTGCTGGATGCTGGAAAATCATTATATTCATAACCTATAAGCATATATAGAATATGTTCCACGTTATTCATGTGTATTAGTTATCAAGATTTACAACTAGTTTTTCAAGTGACTATTCAAACACATTCACCAAAAAATCAAAGCCTGCTTGTCTGACATCAATTTTCATTACAGCAGAGGAGTCCAGGGAGCATTTTAACATTTAAAATAATTCATTTACGGAAATGTGCTCATGATCCTAGAATATCTTCAAGCAGTTAAAATTCTTTACGATGGCTCCAGGATCATAACGTTTAATTACTATTGTCACGGACGGATTACATTCCAGCTTAACGCTGGGCTTTCTATGCTATCAACTTTATTCTATGTAATATTTATAAAAAATAAAGCCCCCCTAGCTTGCAAGAGGTCAGTATACACATATTACCTTGTTTCAATATCCAATTCACGAAAAACATGCTTGTCGAATTTTTATCACATTTGCTTTATATAATAAGTTAAATTGTCCTTGTAAATGCCAACGTGAAGTTAAGATGCTAATATCTGGTCATATTAAACTATTTATCCACTTCATGCATAAAGTTTTATATCCACCGTTCATTTTTGCTACCCAAACAACCACATGGTACCACTGTAAACGCTGTAAGCAGTTATGTAAAAAAAGATGATTGTGATATTTAATTTTGGCCTGACAAATGTGGTGATACCGTTCTTTAGTTATACTTCGAGGTCTGTGGTTGTCCCACAGAATTCAGCTTGTTAATAGGTTATCCGAATGTGTCTCTCAATCCACAACACCATATGCATCTTATTGCGTTCCAGTAGCAACGTCTTGGTCAGGATTATTTTGATTATTGTTATTTCAGTGAATTTCAGAAAACTTTTACGAACCGTCCTTGATTGCTTTCCCATTACTAACCCAACTCAAGTTATGTCTTTATCTCTTACAGGGTTGTACCAGACAAATGGTAGTGATAAATGGGGCCAATTTTTTTCCATCGGAACAGTTAAGTCTTCAGGAGTGCCAACTCTAGGATCATGTTATGCTACTTGCATTATCAACGTCATCACCTGCCACAGAGGGTTAGAGCACAAATCCTGGAGCCGAATAGTTATTTAACTCAAATTTTGTGGGTCGAATAACGTAATGAATCCCTTTCTTAAACTTTGTGGTGTTGCGAATTCAGTGGATTGAACCATGAACCTTACCTGGGGGTGCCCAAGTACAACGCTGTTTTTAAAGGAAATAACGACCAGCGCGGTCCCAAACTGATTGTTGGGGAAGTAGTGGAATTTGGCTGGCTGACTACTTTCTGTATTCTCTGTTTCATACGGTTTACCTGCTCAGGATGCCCATGCTAGATTCATGTTTTGTAAAAAAACATAGCTGTAAAATATTAGTGTTAGACTATGTCTTGACTATGATGAAAACATTACAGGGTCGTCTCTAAAGTTTTTGATGGTCTGGGGTTTTGGATGCCTTTCTTTGCTAGCGATTTAAACACTTCTATCCATTGGATATAACGTCAGGTATCTCTTCGGATGAAGAGGTGGGAATTTATGTAGTCCAAACACATAGCAATATTGAAGTTTGCAGTCAATACCAAAACCTTTGAAACAAAAATAAACCATTTTCGTTGAATTCCCAAACAAACTCACGCACTTTGTCGAGCCTATAAACGCACCAACTCCTGAAAATCTATTTGTCACTTTTAGAACTTACTCGCCTCAGATCGCGCATTCCAAGAAGCAGATTTGCGGGCTAAAAGCCAAATATGTGCTTGAAAGTTATATTTCTCATACCAAATACAGTCTCAAGCCACTTGTAATTAAATTTCCTCTTTTACTCCTTTTAAGATTGTTTGACAAAGCAAAAATTTATAGAAGTGAAGTCGGGCGGGCGTCGACAGCGCCGGATAAGACGCAATTGTGATCATATTGCTCTAAAAGTAACTTTCTCTTGTTGTGGTTTCGTGGTTATATAAAAACCCCGTACATTAGGCGTCAATACCGGAGATAGACTCAGCGCTACTTCAGCCCCCCCCCCCCCCCCAGCCCCTCTTTGATTTATTCCCTACCCAGCCCCGAAGCCCGCCCCTGTTTCCCAGCCCCTATCTTCAGGGACAGCCTCCATTTGACCCCCAGATTTGCCCCAGCCCTTTCCAGGCAAGGGCAAGATGTGAACACAATTCAGTAGTAACCGCCCCCGCCCCCCAGCCCCCCCCCCAGGCCCCCCCCCCCCGTCCCCCCGCCCCCCCCCCCCCCCACCCCCTCAAGCAATTAGGGTGTCACCAACGATAGCGCTAACAGTGAATTTATTTCATGTGATTTCCATCACCTATGGAGATATCTACATGTAAAGACACTTACTGGGGCTATTGCATTTGGGTCCCACGAAAGGGACGGACTGACACTCGGTTTATTTATTTCTTGGTGTTCTACAGGTTTTATGTTGGTGGTCTGTGTGTTCGTTGGTGTGTATTTGCATATTTGTGATTATTGATGTAATTTTATGTTGTTTGTGCTGATATGCATTATTTTCATACATTTCTTCTTTAATAAATTTTACTCATTTATTAATGCGCTGTTCACGACCCTTTCATCCATAATTAACATTTCAAGCTCTTTACTATAATCTCTATCTATGATCCAGAGAAAAGAGGAAGAGTAGGCAGTGCTTAGACTATATAAGTGTGCTGAGGCTTGGAGAGAGAGATAACTTTTAATAAATCTTCTTCCAGGTTAGTCTCAAGTCCACCTCCTAATTTACACCTTATCTATGTGTAATCTATACTTTTGTCAGTTCACTATCATTGTCGATTTCACTACTAAAAAAAAAAAAAAAAAAAAAAAGAAAAAAAAAAAAAAAAAAAAAAAAAAAAAAAATTGTCAAACTCGACAAATACTTCTTACACTTTAAAAAAAAAAAAAAAAAAACTCAAACCACGACAATGAGGAACAGAGAAAACGCATATGGCCATCACCAGTACCATTCCTGGAGAAAATCTACGGACATATCAACAGCCTTAGGCTGACCACTGTTTTCTTTGAACTTATTCAAGCTGACATCTGAGGGTGAACGACGAAGAAGAAGAATATGTTCAAAGACAACAGTGGTTAGCTTGAGGTTGTTGGTATCTCCATACAGTTTTTCCAGGAATGGTGCTGGTGGTGGCCATATGCGCTTTCTCTGTTCTTCAAATGTTGGGCACCTTGAAGTAGATGTTCAATTGTCATTTAATCGGTGGCACAGTTACACTCATCAGTAGTTCCTATCTTTAACTTGATGAATAGGTGGTATCCCAGTCTGTTGTGGCTTGTGCAAAGTCTGAAGATTACCATTTGTTCATTTCTGCTGAGCTAGTAATACGCATTATATTTTTGTTGGTCTGGATACTGTGCTTCCCACTTGCTCCTGTATCTGCTCTTGATAAAGCTTTCGACCTCTTCATAAGTTATGCTTGTGTCAAGTTGAGGTAGCTTTCCACCTTCCTTTGCCAATCTTCTAGCCTCTTCAGTTTCAAGGATGGTGCAGTGAGATGGGATCCACGTTATCAGAACTCTTTTGAATTTGTGACATGGTTTGTGAAGTGTTACTCTTAGGTCATCCAGGTCGGCATTATTCTCACTCTTCAGATGTGAGAGGAACATAAGTGAGAAACGCAATAATCATAACGTCGTATATGTACGAGCCACACGTTTTGTACAAAACAAAAGGAATATTTAGCTACTAGCTTTCATCCACAATACCACCAAAAGCTTTAAGAATAAGAACACATATATCCTGGTTCAGAAAAAAAGAAATAATACAGGACTATAAAATGTGTGTAGAAGGGAAAGCAGCAAAACAAACGGGGGAATAGCTAGATTTTTAATCTGTAACAAAGTCAGATTGCAGATGCCTAAATTAAATCAAAACAAAAATTTGTACTTCATTTTCTTTTGCTCGTCTTCTGGAGTATATGCCACCAAGACAGCTGGTCCAAAGACTGCACCAAGCATTCACATGTTCTTGCAAAGTAGTTACTGTAGCAATGTTTTTAAAAGGTGTGGTTTCAAGCCTTAAGCACAACCTTATATTCGTTGCCTTTTACAAGGGTGCAGTAGGTTTATTCTTTCTTTGTCTCTTCAGAGTTTTCCTGAGAATTACAAAATACACGACAAGAACTGAGAAGGCAAAATTAGCTTTACGCAGCATGAACAAACATAAATTGGAAGGAGCAGTGATATGATTCATGGTGTACGCGCATTAAATTAGAGTTTTCAGACAACCAATTAATATTAATAGGATAATTAATCACGAAGACTCTAAGGCGCGTACAGTCAAATTTCTTTCGGTACGATATGAAAAGAGAGAAATGGATAATTTGATTACAACTGGCAAAATCAACACAAAGAGAAGAAGAGGAAAGAAAACAGAGAAATACCTCGCTGTAGCATGTTACGCAATTGCCTAGTTAAATGTATAAAGACAGAAAAAGTGGGATACATGTATACAAGCCCGACAAAAATGAATGCAGTAGTATTTTCTTGCGTGTATCTAGGGTAGCCAATCAGAGACGGGGTTTCCCACAGACAGATCGGAAAAAGACTTCGACGATTGTGTATGGAAGAATAAAATCGTACAAAACATAGTTAGAATTAGAGATCGGGAAGTCGAACGAAATGACAGACAAGGATGAGAAGGGTCTCCTTTTGACGGGGATATCTTCATTTGTGTGTAGGTACAATGAAATGTGGAGGGAGTAAGTAGTTATGAAGAATTTTGCAAGAAAAACTGTCCGTGCATTGAGAAATCCTGTGTTTTTCCTATTCATAATTCAAGATAAAATCGTTAACACAACCGATATAGGAAAACAACATATGGATGGAAAGATAAACTTACCGAGAATGGGAGAATGTTGTTCAGAAGGCTTTAACTAGAACATGTGCGATGCACGAGGCCGGAGTTTGCAACACCTCAAGCACAAAACCCCTCTAGGTTAGACGGTTTTGGAAAGTTATAAGAGTTGCGGACCCTTGTCTTCCGAGACATTCGCGCTCAGCCTATATAAAGAAAGCGCAATTATTCAAAATCACTTGTACAGCTAGAGACAAGGACGACGGCTGGAGAGAGATGCACAGCGCAAATAACGCTGTGAAACCCAACGCCCTAATATCCGGCCTTTGGCTAGGATCATGTGTCTAGACACAGGGACCGGTACAGTGACATTCATGTGTCATTAGGTCTCTTGTGTGAGAACACAGAGGATCACTACAGTGACACAGTTTGTCATTGGGTCTTCTTGTGTTGGACATGTGGTCTTGACCAGAGCCGGGTTTGGGGTGGGTGCCAATGCGACCTCATGCGAGGAAAAAATATGCGACCTCATGCGAGGAGAAAAAAAAAGGAGAGAGATGTACAGCGCAAATAACGCTGTGAAGACCCAACGCCTAATATCCGGCCTTTGGCTAGGAAAATGTGTCTAGACACAGGGACCGGTAGTGACATTCATGTCATTAGGTCCTTTGTGTGAGAGAACACAGAAGACCACTACAATGACACGTGTTGTCATTGGGTCTTCATGTGGTCCCTTGACCAGGGCCGGGTTTGGGGCAGGGCCAATGCAACCTCATGCGAGGAAAAAATATGCAACCTCATACGAGGAAATTAAAAAAAAAATAAAATAAAAAAGTGTAAAGGCTAATATCTTATTTTTTTTGCAGCCGGGCAGTTCTATTACTCCACTAAAGCCAGTCTTTACTGAGCTTAATTAGTTCCTGCGAGGGTATGTAAGGTTACTATGTAAAATAATACATAAGTACAACTTTATTTCAGGATTGGTTTAATCTATATTTTATGAAAGTATCATGGATATTAATTATTTACTTTGTATGATTGATGAAGGTTGGGACCTGATATATAACCACCGTTACTGTTTCCCTTATCAGGCTAGCACGGTCCTTTTCAGGACTAATAACAGTTCTTTTCAGGACTACCAACAGTCCTTATCAGGGCTTATTCACTCTGTCCTCAAGTTACAGCACTTTTCAGAGCTGACTTGTCAGGTAGGGGGATACTAAACCCTCCATATGTTATGTGTGTACACATTATTTTATATATTTATTTTGATTTTATAAAATGTTCCCACAATAGACACCTGTCTTGTCACTGATTCATAAATCATGCATTTCCACGCATACATCGGAAAACAATTCATCTCACCTACACTAACTAAGGAATGTGGTAATTAATTACCCAAAAATAGCCATTCGCCCCAGCAGTGTCTGGATGGTTAGAAGCCCGACTTATCTGAAAAGCTGTACCTGTCACATCAACACTTCGTATAACACAGAAGTTACGTATATATATGACAATCGTGCATCCTGCTGTGAGAACAGTCAACATTTTTTTGTGATGGAAAAAGAACCATGATCGCTTAATTGAGACTTTGTTACAGTGAATAAGACAGGAGGAGGGAGCCGCGCTGGTGTAATGGCTACGACGTTGTACTGGCGACCAGGTGTTCATGGTTCAAACCCGGCCGTCGGCGTCTGAAGAAATGTTTACGACCGGAAATTTGACTGAATAATCTGAACGGCTCCTGCACATAAATCCCGTGTGGATGGGAAGGAGCGAAGCTCCTGACCGGGTTGGAAGGAAAGTCCACTGACCCCCCAGCCTCGCAATGACATGTCATTGGGCCGAAAGAGCCGGAAAGCTCGAGTGCCGCTGGTTATAGAAAAAAAAATAAATAAATAAAAAGACAGGAGGAATTCAAATATCTAAGTTGGAAGAGTCAACAAGGACATTTTTTAATATTAACTTGTTAACGGTTAATTGATTTCAGTCTACAAGGACATTTTTTAATATTAACTTGTTAACGGTTAACTGATTTCAGTCTACAAGGACATTTTTAATATTAACTTGTTAAATGTTAATTGGTTACCCAAGTTGGTTTTGTAAATATAAATCTTCATCTATTTCATACACAGTCACGCACACTCATCACACGATAGATGTAAATAAAGAGGAATATAAATGTATTTCAAACGCCTTATTCATTCCATATTGTTGAATTTGAGTGTTGTTGAATTGCATTCAAATCACTGATAGTTACACAGCTACGGTGGCGCGGTAAGGTCTGATTGTTCTTGAAATACTTTTCAACTTCAGATACTTTCACAGCCGTGACTATCGAGTGATACCAGTGTACCTCTCTGTCACTGGGAAATCACACCTTCTGGAGAGAATACTAATTCTTCTCTAGTACTATCATCCTTATTCTTATAAAACCTTACGCCACACTCGCCAAACTGGGAAAATGTATAGCATGGGAAAAGATTGAAGACACCGCCAACTAAAGACTCCAGAAAAGTAGAAAATGGAGACGCCATTCGGAATGACACTTTACGAATGAATGAATATCCCATTCCCCAAAATAAATATCCTTGTGAGGACGTATATTCAGTGCTCTGTCCCTACAGTGTAACACTTCTGTTTCAGATAGGTCTGTTGCAAATGACGTAATGACGGATATAATTACCAAGATAATGTTGCAGATATTTTACGATGTAGAAAACTCGCACTGAGAAAGATGATGGCTGGTTACAAAGCCACATGAAAGGCATGCACTTTATTGGGATTCCGTTACACGCCAATTGAGGCATATTGGGAAGATGATGTTAGGCCCACATTTACTTGACCATCGGTACACTAGGGGTGATGTGGTCAGCATCACGCCGGCCGCCTGAACCTTCCCAGAGTTCATCTGGTACCCAATCGATGAGACTGGGTCTACCCAGGAGCCGTTTGCGGTCTAAAAGGTTCCACCTCAACTGGGGATATGCACTTTGTTGGCTGCCGTTAATTGTTTTTTTAGCCCTGTGTATCTGTCTACACGCTTTCCCTAACGAATGTAAACACATCATATCCTCCAGGACAGGGATGCACAATCCAGGTTCTTCGGAACCTCATGTGCAAGTTCTGTGTTACCTATGAGCAACGAGTGTATTTCCTACATGAAACCTGTTCACAGCAGATCTAATCACCGCAATTATTCAATAATAATAATCACAATTATTATCTTTCAGCTATCTAAGGAGCATTGTTCTGCATGAAATTAATGCATAACGCACTGTCTGGCGCCTCATGTTCTAGGTCGTTCCACGTCTTCCGTAACATCTTTCATGTATTTCTCAATTTTTCTTCTCTAGATTGTTGCTGGCGCTATAGAGCGTGGCAGAGAAGATTGATTACTGCCCACCCAGTGTACATGCTAAGCGACATGATGTGGTCCTACCCCGGGTATGCGCAATGCAATATTATGTGGGTCTATTTAGAGTACACAAAATGCGGCATGGGGGCTCTTATCCAGCGTACATGCAGTGAGATATGATATAGTCCTACCCAATGTACACACCATGCGGCAGGATGTTGTCCTATTCTGCTTACACGCCATGTGGCATGGTGTGGACCTATTCAATGTTCACACAATGAGCCACGGTTTGGTATCATTCTTCATTTCTTATAAATAACTCTTAACTCTTGGGGTATTTTCTTCTAGGTTTACATCGTCATCCATTTTGAGCTTTTTTTAATGCCTGCGTTGTTTGGTAGCAGATCAAGATTCTTCCTGACTGGAAGTCCAAACTTATTTTTTATTGTAATACATTTATTTCTTTACCCTCACTAAAGAAACAACTGGTGTTATGGGCCCTGTAAGGGGAGTTAAGAATATTGGCACTCTATCCTACCACGCATGTAGTAAGAGGCGATTAAGGAAGATTAGCGTGATCCCGGTTACCGTATCCTGTAGAAAATTCCTTAAAAGCACAGAAACGTCAACACACAATAAGTCAATTCAGTCATCCAAGACAGATGATGGTCCTCTGTTAAGGAGGCTCATGACTCAGCACAGTGAAAGCCGAAATGAATCTGAGTTGCCGACTCACATTTTTTCTGCTAGGAAAATCTCCAGAACTGGCAACTGAAATTTATTAAATAAATATGCGTAATTAACAGGCACTCATTGAACAGAAAAGACGATAGACAAAAGAAAGGTTGAACACAAAGGACGATAGACAAAAGAAAGGTTGAACAGAAAGGACGATAGACAAAAGAAAGGTTGAACAGAAAGGACGATAGACAAAAGAAAGGTTGAACAGAAAGGACGAAAGACAAAAGAAAGGTTGAACAGAAAGGACGATAGACAAAAGAAAGGTTGAACAGAAAGGACGATAGACAAAAGAAAGGAAATGTAAGTGACAGGCTTACCGGGAATCGAACCAAGGACCATCCAAAATGGCACCAGCGCCTTGCAGTGACAGTAAATCGTGAAAGGACACAAACCAATTTAGCACCTGCAAGAAAGTATACTACTCGTCAAAAGTCAAGGGCCATTTAGAAAAACCTTGGTTGAAACCATAAAACAAAGCTGATATAAACGTAGTTGGTATCAGTCAAAACGGCATTTATTGAATACCAAATTATCATGTCACGTAAAGAAATAGAAACACACATTCAAACGCAATGAAGCTGTGAAGTGTGTCACCCACCTTTTCAAAAGTCACACAATAGATATTGGACAAATAGACATTTCAAAATCGGGTATGACCACCGTTTGCAGCAAGGCATTCAAGACAGTGTAGACGCATCGAGTCCACAAGGGTTGGAAGAGTATTCTGAGGAACAGCTTGCCATTCCTGAAGCAGAAATGTAGTCAGCTGTGCAAAACATCCATTGGCAGGGGTTGATTTGTTGACAATCTTCGACTAAGGACATCCCAGTGGTGCTAAATCGGAGAAAGGCCAGGTGAATGAGCTGGCCACGCCATCCTGATGATCCCATGTTGCTGAATAAACACATTCACCACATGAGCTCGATGGGGTCGAGCGTTATCATCTTGAAGGATGGCATTACCACCTATGGCCTCCAGAGCAGTCTGAACAATTGGTCTCAAGATTTCGTTCTGGTATCTTGGGCGGTCAAGTTGCCTTGGATGATGTAGAGTGGGGTCTTGCCGTGTCTGTAGAAGCCTCCCCAGGCCATGACAAAACCCCTACCATAACGATCCACCTCTCGAATTGTGTCATCAGTAAATCGCTCTCCTGGTCGTCTCCAAACTCGAATCCTGCCATCATTGAATGACACAGTGAAGCGAGATTCATCAGTGAAGAGAACTTGACTCCATTTTTGCCTTGTCCATCGGATGTGCTCGCGACACCAAGCAACACGGGCTCTGCGATGAGCAGGAGTAAGAGGGATTCTGACTGCAGGACGTCGAGCAGCCAGTCCAAATTCATGTAAACGTCTGCGAATGGTGCTTTGACTGACATTAACGTTTACAGTTTGTCTCAGCTGACATCTTAGAGTGGAACAAGTCACTGTTCGATGGCGCAGGGCTGACAACAAGAGGTATCGGTCATCATGTCTATTGGTGCATCTAGGGCGACCATGCCGGTGGTGATCCTCTACACTTCCTGTGGCCTGAAATCTCTCAAAAATTCTTTGGATAGTAGAGTGTGACGCTGCAAGCCGTCTAGCAACATCACGGACAAATAAACCACTGTCAACCCACGCTATAGCCCTCATTCTTTGTAAGGTGTCAAGACTTCTTCTCGGTGGCATGGTTTTTGCAAGTGATGAAACTACCCTAAGTCTGCTGATTGTAAAACAAATTAAGAGTGAACTCTGTTCACGAAAAGTCGCCATTGCACGTGGAATGTCAATCAGCACGATTACTTCACCTGTTTGGTTGTACGAAAGTTTGAAAAAACAGATAAAAAATGTGAATTTATGGTCAGCAAACCAAATTGCACGTGATGACCATGGTTGTCGGTGAGTTGTTTTTATGCTTAACGTGCATAGAGGACTGTCAGAGGAAGATATTGCACCCATTTTTACTAAAAACTTCCTTCATTTAATCATTCTATGCGCTTATATAAAAGTGTATTGAAAATAATAGGATGGCCCTTGACTTTTGACGAGTAGTATATTTCATTGGCCCTGGGGTGCCATGACTAACGGTCAGGGGCGCCGTGGGTGGGCGTGGATTTGTTTCGTATTTAGCTGTAAAGAAAACACAGAGCTGTGGGAAATTTCATTTTTGGTGTTTGTCAACCTGCGTGACCCCAGAGAAATTTCTCTTTTGATGTTGGCCAGCCTTTGAAGTCCCGTTCCCCCGACCCACCTACCAACTTTCCGCGCATTCTCCTCGCGCGACCATTGTAGGTAACACGGTGATTTTCTGTTTTCAAACGTTTTTGATTGTGTTGTGCGTTTTATATAAACTATGGAAAGATTTTTTTAATTTGGCAAGTGTTAGTAAAAAGCGAGAACTTGTTGAGGATGACAAGGAAAGTGGTAATGAGGAAAGGAAACGTAAGTATAGAAAATACGACGAAGGTTACTTAGATTTTGGTTTCACGTGCACTCTTGTGAACAATGAAGAGCGTCCACAGTGTGTTTTGTGTTTCAAAGTACTCTCTGTCGAATGTATGCTGCCTAGCAAATTGAAGCGCCACTTAGAAAGTGTTCATAAGAATGACGTGGGCAAACCAAGAGAATATTTCTCTAGAAAGCTGAGTCAAATGAAAGAACAAAAATCAGCATTTTCTAAGCAGGCGACAATCTCGAGTAAAGCTCTTCTAGCGTCCTACAAGGTAGCATACAGGGTAGCAAAATGTAAGAAACCCCATACGATTGCAGAAGAACTCGTTCTACCGTGTGCTATTGATATGGTGTCCATTATGGTTGGAGAGTCCGTGGGAAAACAGCTTTTGAACAGATTATAGTAAAAATGAGGAGGAAGGACTCTGCTTTGCAGCTTGATGAGGCCACAGATAGCAATAGATCTGATGCTCATTTAATCTGTTATGTGCGGTTTGTTGATGAAAAAATCGAGATGGAAGATCTTCTGTTTTGTAAGGACGTAAATGCAGGTGCGACAGGAAACGATTTATTTGAAATTGTGGACAACTTCATGGCGGAAAATAAAATAGGCTGGGCTCATCCTGTTGGTGTGTGTACCGATGGTGCTCGTTCAGTGTCGGGCTATTACAGTGGCCTACAAGTCCTCACTCTTATAGCAGTACTCGATGGCTTTTTATAGGAAATGTATTATCGAGCATTTTTTAACTTAGGCGGGAACTCTATTCTTATCTTGAAGAAGAAATCCATGTCAGTGCTAAGTGCTTTCTGGACACTGACTTCCTGTTAAAAGTTGCATACCTCTGTGATCTTATTGAAAAGTTGAACTCGTTGAATAAGTCTCTGCATGGAAGTGAAACTCATTTGGTTCAACTTATTGACAAAGTTTCGGCCTTCAAAAAGAAGCTTCTTCTTTGGAAGAGAAAAAGCAATGAAGGAGGAGAAATGGACATCTTCCCAGGTTTGCAGCAGTTCATTACAGACAATGAAATATATTTTAGTGCAGATATTGTTTCTATAATTCAAGGACACTTATCTCAACTCAGTATTCATGTTGAAAAATACTTCCCTGAACACTGTGACAGGTTTCAGTGGGTTCAAAATCCCTTCAGTAGTGATGCTCCTTCGGACTTCAGTACTGCAGAAGAGAAAGAACTGATAGAACTTTCATCAGACTCTACACTACAAGCGAATTTTCCATCCATGTCATGGCCAAAATGTTGGTATTCAGTAAAACAGGAGTTCCCAAGCTTGAGCAAGAGAGCACTGAAGATATTAATTCCATTTGCAACCTCCTATCTCTGCGAGGCTGGGTTGTCAGCAGTGGCTGTCATAAAAACCAAGTTCAGATCAAGACTTGATGTGGAGAAAGAAATTAGGGTAGCTGTATTTCAATTGGTGCCAAGATTTGACAAGCTGTGTAACAACAAGCAAGCTCAAGTTTCACACTGAGGTGACTGGTACTTTATTCATCATATTTTTTTTAGTTTTACTGTACAAGTTTTTTGTTATGGAGATTGAATCATGAGTGCAGTATATCAGTGAATGATTTTCAGACAAAAATAATAAAAAATGTTAGAAAGAAACTACTTTATCTGTGCTGTTTTCTTTTTTATAGTAAGGGTTTTCAAAGTGCACTTTGTGTATATTTTTTCTTGTACGTGAAATGTTTTCATAGATTGTCTAATTGATTTTTTTTTAAAATTACATTAAAAAATTACATTGTTTAAAAGCCTTTCCAAAACTCTCCTGCTCAAAAAAAGTTAGACCAAATGTCGAAACATCGCTAGAGTTTTTACCAGTTATCCTAAAGGGGAGCCGCAGAAAGAATGTAGTTAGTCAGGGGAGCCATGGACTCAAAAAGGTTGAAAACCGCTTGCCTAGGTCATTCTAACGATACCTACACAACTACGCTGTGTAGGACCCGTGAGCGACCCAGATATTCAAACACTCAATAGTATTGTGTAGAGAACGAAGAATAGCACAGGATAGGTTAGTGTTCAACTGAAATGTAGAATTCCCTTTACATTGTCATTCAATTCTGAGACGTAATGCCTGCAGTCACTACTAGATGATGCTCATTTGTCTTCACTCTAAGTCCAAACTTGAGCAATGCATTTATTTGTTGACTTGCACTAAAGGAGCATCTGTTACTTGAACAACGGGCGGTGAAAACTGAGAAACATAAAAAAAAGGGTACAATAAGTCCCATCGCAGATCCTGCCGTAGTGGAGTAAAGTGTTAGATTCTTCACTATACTAGGTCCAACTTTGAGAGGTGGGGGGGTCACCAAATTCCCTTCTTTCCTAACTCAAGAGCAGGGTCAGAATTAAGCGGGACGACACAGTGTTTCGAACCCGGTACATTTGCCTTTTTATATACCACTTCTCTTAAACGTTCACTAAAAGGTCGGAGTGGCTCAGATGTATGGCGTCTGCCTCGTATTCAAGAGGAACCGTGTTCGAATCCCTGTTGAGGGATTGTAATTTATTGAAATATCTTATTTTCGGAACCAGTGGTCCTAATTACGTCATACTCCCCCCTGATCTCATGGGTAGTGAAATCGGATGCATACCCTTCTCGGATAAGGGCGAAAAAAATAGAAGGTCCCGTGTGCAAGTTGCGCACGTTAAAAATCCCACGGCAGTTGGAAATCGTAAAGAGTAGGCTTGTCAGGTCGCTGCCCTGGTAAAATTTATAAATTAGGAAACCTACACACCACCAAAATATTTATAGAATGTGTGATTCCTATACATTATATACACACACTGGGATTCTCGCCGGTGATACGGAGTTCGTGCACTGCGCTGTGATCCTCCTTGTGTGATCTAACGGAGGAGATCGGAGCACTGATGGCGTTGTCCGTGTGAAGATAGACCGTCATGGGTTCTTTGAAGATGTCATCGGTCCTAAAAACGTAAGCTCGCAGGGAAGATAACTCGGTTCCTGAGAATATCGGATATCGATGTTCCCGAGGTCCCACTGTACTGTATGCACGGGCACAATGTAGTATTCATATTGACATTTATTTTTTGTTTTCGTTAAAATTATTTTTGACGCAGTTCCACGATGTCACTCTAATAAGCTCCAACGTGTTGGATTACAATGGCTTAAGTTTTTGTCTCTTGTTTAAATCCGGGCATTACATTTCCCGATATCGTGTCAAAAAAATGAACAAGTTCTAAGTCGGGATTGTTCCTGACTGTGGGAATCTTAGTAATCAGCCACTGCTAAATAAGCTAAAAAATTATTATGAGGAGGATTTTAAGAAGATATGGGGATTAATATCGTATTTTGGCCTGTATCTTTAATCAACAGGCATTAGTTGAGGAGCGGGTTTTCCTTGTGTGTACGTAACGCTCGAAGCAGAGAAAATATTGTTCAAACAAGACCCGGAAGACATATGTCAAAAACAGAAAAACAAAGGATAAGATTATTTGGATACATTGTGCATCCTTACCAGGATGAATCCCGATTAATTTCCAGCGTGGGCATGTATCATTCGAATAAAACTGGTGGGAACATAATTAAACGATAAAGAAGAAGATGATACATCGATGGGGTGGCAGACATGTTCAAGATGTAAATGATGACAATTAGACTCATAACATTTAATGTTCTAGGACTGGAACCAATGCTTGATCTTCACTCTGACTCTTCACTCTGACTCTTCACTCTGACTCTTCACTCTGACTCTTCACGGCACAAACAACAGAAATAAATAGAAATAACTATCCGAAATTAAACGTCTGGTAAAAGTAAAAAATGGACAGAGAATGTATCTTTTATCAATGTTAAACATCGCTGTGACGGTATTGCCTCCCCTGCTTTGCAGTAGTGGTCCAACAGTTGCCAAAACTCAAGAGTATCTAATATGGGCTTTAAAGGTGTCTACCTTCGCACAAGATTACACTTGGTAGATATGTAGATTGAAGGGTATTGACACTTCTATCACAAAGGGAGTCTTCACAAGATATTAAGATAAGCGAAAACAATGTTGCTGAGGCTGAGCACGTCAATTCTAGAATCTGCAGACCACTTTTGTGAAGAATTAAGCAATGATTAATTTTAGTTCATTAAGCCACCACCTCTGATTTACTCAGTGGAATTCTTATTATTCTGGTATAGCTCTGTTTAGAGTGTGTGTAGTAAATTGACTGAGAAAACATGCAGTACATTTAAAAGGATTAAATCGAAGTTAAATTTGTAAAACTACAAATAACAACATTTAATAATCACTTAAGTTTTACCAGTTTGAAAATAATTGAACAGTTTAGAAGAAAAGTTTCATCATTGATTTATAGTAGAGTCGATGGAAAAAAGTTCACTTTGGCAGCATATATTTTACACATAGCTGCCAATAGTAGTTTCTGATACTGCTGATGGTTTCTTTTTACACTGCTCACGCTCGTCGCTGGTCAAGGTTGTCGTGTGTAGCTCGTTTCCCAGAAATGTCAAGGAGAGTCTACAAAGTTGGTCCCTCGTCTTAAAGCTTAGGCCACTGTTCCCTTCTTGTTCCAGAGATAGTATTTTCTGCTGGTACCACCAATAACTATGATAAAGAAAGAAACGAAACGCTCTCCTGAGTATGGCGTTTCCCGACACATACTTATGTGTCCCCTTTCTTCTATTCCACCATCCCATTTATCTCAGAATTTACCCTCGATGAGAATTAAATTTAATTCCTCGGGATAAAACTTTCTTTTCATTTAAACTGGATAGCTTTAGCTTTACATTACATTTAAATGAAAAGGTTAATAGACCAGATAGAATATGTTTACATTTACATTTACACTGATTGAAAAGTGTTCACAATATCAATTGAATATGTTTTCATTTATGTTTACACTGATTTGAAAAGTTTGAAACTTCCATTACTTTTAAAGTACATACGTTAACATCGACATTTACACTGGTTTGAAACTGTAAGTATTATAATTAGAATGTACATCATTTCTTCATCTTTTCCTCCCTCATCAATATGGAGCCTGGGACTCTTTATGCGTTTAGTTCTCTTTAAGAAACTAGCAATAAAGCAATCACCAGCCCGTGCAGTTAACTAGGTGGCAGATGGCAGGCCTAGAGATATGATTTAAGTTTACAACTTCTCTTTTTATCTTCTTTCTTTTATCTTCAAAGTTATTTAGTTGATATCATTACTGGCCATCTCCGCCAGAGGTGTAAATTCATGGATGATACTCTAATCCTTTTCTTGTATACTTCAGGTTCGTTCAGTTCCTTCTTTGATGCTAATAGTGACTTCGTATAGTGGTAGTTTAAATGTACATGGCATACGATCAGCAACTCATGAAGATGGAATCAAATTCACTCTGATCCTTCAAAAACTGTTAACTTAATAAAACAACAATTATAATGGATCATTCAAATGATAGAGTTCTCATAGAAGCCTGTACTGGGTCTTTGGTACTACAGGTTACCTCATACATGAATTCTATGTCTCGCAAACTTCCGCATTCCTCTTTAACTTATTCTTTTCTCCTGTAGACTTCCTTAGTCTTCCCAAAACCTGCTCCTCTTTCCTCATATACCAATGCTCTTTATTAGCATTCCATACTTTATTTGTTACTTAAATATCTTCCTCGACGAACTGGTCAGACAGGTCTCTATAACTGCTCCTAGCAACAAAATTCATCTCATGCATAAATAATTGTATGTACATCCTTCTGATACTTACAAGTGAGAGAGCATATTTGAAGTTCTTCTATAAAAGTCGACATTCAGTTTTTCTTGAAAATCATATGCAATTCTGGATACTTCAAACCTTGTTCAATATGGCTCCTCTATTATAACTCTAGTTTCCTTCAAATGTTTACAGCCTTGTTGTCATGATTTGGTCTGTCTTACAACGCGTCATACCGAAAGCCGTACTGTGGGAAACTGTCCGATACAATAACCAATCAAAACGCTCCTTTCGTGGTGTGTATACTGGAACATTTTATGCTTAACATAGGGGCCCATTTTGTGTAAATGATAGTACGAATTTATTTAATTTCTTAAGGACTAAAGATGTTTAAACGGAAAGGTATAGATATTTCAACAACGGGAATGTTACTGTAGAGGTAGGTGCAAAGACTTCCTCAAATAGTAGCTCCTTTAGAAAGAGAAATCGTTTAAAATGACGTCTATACATCAGGGTAGTCCCCAATTTAGCTAGTTAAAGCATGCATATATTAAAATGCATTTTGCTACCTAAACAGTTATTATATAGAACGGTAGAGATAAATTCACAGTATAATTCTAGCTTTAAATGATCAAAATCGGTCCAGAAGTAAGAAAGATAGTGAATATTACAAATTTTGCTAATTGAACTGAAGGCAAAAATACGCCTCAATTTTAGATTCCTAACACCGCTTTTACCCCATGCCATCCGAGAGGGACGATGCGGTACTATATAAGTCCTTGAACTTGGCTGAATTGAGGCCACAACTTTTTCAAAACCGAGCTGAACAGACGAAGAGCGGTAAAAAGTGTTACTGCCATTATACTTTGCCGCTGTATCTGACTAGTAGACCTAGATGCCTATTAACAGCCTGTTACAGCGTGTGTGTATTGCCTGAGGGTAAGAAAGAATATATATATATGTATATATTTATGTATTTTTGCTGTGTTTTAATCCAATGGTGTGTTAGGAAGTGCATGGCATGTGTTTACAGAACGAGTGTGCTGCCGGTTGAAACGCAGGCATGTGTTGACTTTTAGAGACGAAAGCCAGCATTGTAAAATGTGTAGAATAATTGAGAATGATGGCACAAATACGACTGTAAGTTTGATACTATATTTGAAAGAGTATTTCTTAAAGGAATGACATTTATCAGGAACCTAAGGAAGGATTAACATGAATTGTTGTAATGAATCAATCAAGATATTACTTAGTAGTTTTATTACTAGGCCAAATCATTGTGTGGAAGCAGATCATGGACAACTGGATCTAACTTAGGATTTATAAGGAAAGTGTAGTCACAGTGAACTGGCTGTGATTGGTAGTGAGGTAAATTGTCCTGTGCATATGTTAGCACAATGTCTGACAATGTTTGTTACGTCCATTGTATGTAAGGACAAAATAGTGCTGGACCATACAGAGGTTGTGATTATTTGTATTCCAGGTTTTATTCTGCAACTACTATTATACATAGGTAATTTTTTGTGCTTAAGGGAAAGTCATTATTGAGTTACTTCCCTTGAAAGTTGTGCCATCTCTTCGATCAAACTCCACGGATAAATCCATTTTACTGCGATTTATTCGTTGTTTGGGTAATAATAGATTGTTCTTGCTTCAGAATATCTATGGCCTGAATTTATGTGTATTGTTTGTCTGAGTAGGACGAGTCTGTCTTATATCTGTATATCTTTACATATCTAAGTCGAACTATATGTTCTGTTGTCTCTAGAGAGGTCAAAGGCTATTCGGCGGATGTGTCGCTAGAGTGTGGTGTGATTTGGCTTCGTCCTGATAGGGACTGTGTGTTTCCTATGTCGGCCTGTCGCCGGGAAAAAGTGATCTCAGTATTTGTGGGGAAAGTGATAGTCGTCTAGACCTATCGTGTATGCTTTACCCCAGTGTTTATTCATATTGCCAAGGAATGGCAGTTCCATATTTCCTCTACCAAGGTAATCAAAGACACTCTTATGAACTCTCGATCGAAGCCACCATTTTCGATAGTTACGATTTGAATGTCTAAGAGAATATATTTGACTCGATGAAAACGACTTCGATTCCTAGCAGCACTATATTCTGTAGAATGCAGTCAATTGTTCATGATCAAATCTACAGAGCAATGCAATGTTTTATGAATGACTAACTTTAGGACAGATTCATTATCTGCATCCAAACGTGAGTGACAGTTCACGAGTGAAGCCATCTTGGAACCAAAACATGTAGCGACTTTCAAGAAGAGAAAGGGGATGCCGTATTATCGCTTGTTTAGTCCAGAGATCACTGCTACACATGAGAACCCGTTATTAGCGGTTCAATATTATTATATGAAAAAAATATGTGCTGAACATTATGTGGGAGAATCGTCGCTAAACGAGATTAGGTTTAGAAGCCATCTGAAATATTGTTTATAAGCTGACGTGCTCAGTCAGTGAAGTCAGATGATTTATATGTATGGGCGATGCTGAGGGCTTGGCTACTGACAGTCCATTATAATATTAATCTACATGAGTGCCCATGTAACATAACATTGCAAGACCATTTATCCACTGTACTATGATGTATTATGCCAACCTGTGATTTGTCACTATCTGTGCTGTCGAGTGTGTACGTCCAATTAAACTTTAGAAAAGGTACACAGTCGTTGGTGTCGATGACTTCCAGTCATACATGAGTGTGAGAAAAGAACATTTGTCAACAACACGAACCCTTATCATCATTCGCACATTGTACACTCAATCCATGTCTACACACCACTGCGTAGGTCAAGTTGACATTCCATACACTACAGTGGAGCAAACAACACCATAGAGATCTTATCAACTGATGATGATGATGATGTCTGCTTCCATCCACTTATATCTATCTTTTGGTGGATATCATTAACGGGAATAAAAATCCAACATTATATCAACCTTATCAACTGGTGGACCAGCTTTCTGGGTTTGACCTCGCAGAAGTTCAGAAGTCAACAGATTACCGATACCAGACCGTTTCCTGTGGCTGATACGACACACTTGCAGTATTGGTTTGCTCTTTGTCAACACTTCGTCACGTGACCTGTCAAGTGAATGCAGTATGTAGGCCAGCGTTGTTGACAGTTTTACATTAGACATTACAGAGTTTCACAGAACAGTTGGATCAATTCTTGTCAATGTTAACAGGAAGACAGTATTTGTGTACTAAGAAGTCCTATTTTCATCGATGGATCTTCTTGTTTTCCATATATGAACTTTAATATTTAAGGCCAGAATGTTTAATTGAATAAAGTGGCAGTTTGTTTATGTTCATAAAAATAACTTTGCCATTACTGTAAAACTGAGCCTATTTTGCAACACATACTATCATACACATAATTTATATATATATTTATGTTTACATGTTATTTGTTTGTATAGTATGTTAGTTTCTATGTCAGCGGGTTGTGTTTAAGGTTGGGCGGCGTCCTCACAACAGAATATCCCACGTCATAGAGGGTCCGTTGTGGGCGTTTTCTATAGGTGCAATTTTCTTGATTGAAAATTTGCTGCGACACTGTTGCTTTTGTGTTAGCTGTGAAGACTGTAATTATTGTTATTTTTGTAATATTTCTTTGTTCTTTAGTTTTGTTTTGAGTTGTTTGTAATTTGTTGGTCTACTCTTTTCTATCTTTCAGTTCTATTCACAATTTATATTCATATATTGTGACGTCATTGTGTTGTTATTCTTTGCAGATTCAGTGATTATTTTCATTGATTTCCCTATTTGATTTATTTTGATTTCTGCAAACGTTCTTGTATTGTCAGTCCTATTTGTACTTTATGTATTCTGTTGGTTGACATATGTTTTATATAGGTATATTTCATAAGACACAATTGCCTGTGCACTGCACTTGGATTATGGTATAAACCAGTACCTGATTATTATTACTATTATACAAGACCTTATTAAAGGCTTGTGACCCACAGATATTGGGATAGTATACTGATTAATCAAGTCATTGAGAACTTGTGGTATTATTATTATTTCAGGTGATTAGTATTATTGTTAGACACCATGTCTACATTAGAATACTTCATTATACAAGGGAAAGCCCTTGATAAAACTGGTCAACAATTAGAACAATGGGCAGTTGCTCAATATGACAAAGCATTAGCTGCAGAAGAGAGAAGAGCTATGGCAGAAGAGAAAAGATTAGCTGCAGAAGAAAGAAAAGCTATGGCGGAAGAGAAAAGATTAGAAAGAGAAGCTGAGGCTGCTGCTGAACAAAAGAAATTGCAGATGCAGATGGAGGAAAGGAGATTTGAAGCTGAACAAAAAAAATTAGAAAGAGAAGCTGCGGCTGAACAAAAAAGATTAGACAGTGAAGCTGAACAAAAAAGATTGGACAGGGAAGCTGAACAAAAAAGATTAGACAGGGAAGCTGAACAAAAAAGATTAGACAGGGAGGCTGAACAAAAAAGATTAGATGCTGAAGAGAAAAAAGCAATAAGAGAACATGAATTTGAGTTGGAGAAATTGAGATTGACAAGTATGAGTAATGTTAATCAGGCATCTAGTGTAATGGTAAACCTTCTACTTACAAGGTTAAGGTTCCACCGTTCAATCAGTCCAGTGACGATATTACATTCTGGCTGGATAGATTTGAACGTTCTTGTCGTACACATAATGTGGATAAATCACAATACGCTAATCAATTATCAGAAAACTTGAAAGGTGAATCTTTGACTAGATTATGCCTTGTAGGAGAAGCAGATAAGGATAATTATGATGTCATTAGGGCGGCTTTGATAAAAAAATATCAGCTAAGTGAGGAAGGCTATCGCCTTTTATTTAAGACGATGGTACCTGAGACGGGTGTAGAATTCTCAGAATTCACTGCAAAGGCACGTCTCACAGTTGATCGTTGGATTGAGCTTTCCAAAACAGAAAAAACGTATGAAGGACTTATGGATTTGTTGCTCAGAGATAAGATTATGTCATGTGAACAAACCTTTCCTTGAATTTATACATGAGCGTAAACCCAAATCTCTAAAAGAAATGGAAGAATATTGTTCCCAATATGTCACTGCACACCCCGACGTGACTTTTGGCAACACTAAGATTAAGGAGAGTATGCCAGTTGCTTCAGCAACACCATACAATCCCAATTATTCACACAGATTTCAGGGACCTCAAAACAGATTTGATAAAAAAGGTAACCATAATAGTTATCAAAACCAAGGTAACCAATCATTTCAGGGTTCTTCTTCAAAGAACTGGAGACGACCTGATAGCTCTCGACACAGGGGTGGTCATAATTATAGGAATTTCCGTAGAGGAAGTAATTATAGAAACTATCAGGGTTATCCGTCTTGGAGTCAACAAGATCATAATTACAGAGATACTCATTATAATGAATATGATAATGGTAACCAAGGGAACTATGACTCAAACCCAAATAGGGGTTACAATAGAGGTAACAATAACTACAGAGGTGATAATAACCGAGGTAGATCTCAAAACAAAAGACATAAACCACATTTTCAGGCAAACTCTGTACAACAAGAGTCCCATGAAGCCTATAAACAGAGTAAAGATAATAATGATGCTAGTAATATGGCATGTGCCGCTTTTGATTTTGGGAGAGCATCTCAGTGCCCCCAATGCAAAACGTTATTTGAGCCAACCACAGTGTCTACTTTAAGCTGTGGCCATCCTCTTCCTGCTCTTCCGGCATCAGTCGCGCATGATGGAAGAGGTTCTCTTGTCTTACATAAGGGTTTAGTGAATAACAATCCAGTCTCTGTGCTATTTGATTCTGGATGCACCACAATTGGTGTTAGGCAGTCACTCGTAGATCCTTCCCGTGCCACTGGACAAGTAGTCAAATGTGTAACATTTGGCGGCACATTAGAGAAATACTCTACTGCTATCATTAGGATTGCTACTCCTTTCTTTACAGGAGATGTACACGCATGTCTTCTTCCGAATCCGATCGCTGACCTCATCATCGGTCGCATTCATGGAGTCAAGGAATGCACTCCGCAACAAATTTCCACGTGGGAAAGGCAAAACATGCAGATTGCTAACGCTGTAGTCACTAGAGCTCAGGCTCTTAATGTGCCTCAAACTTCATCTATTGAAGATAATGAAGTGCATAACCAAGATAATCCCTTGGTAATTTCTCGTGACTCGTTTATAAAACAGCAAGAAGATGATCCCACTCTGAAGAAATTCTTCATTCTTGCAACTAAAGGTGATCCGAATAAAGACACAAGTCGCAAATCGTGGATTACAAAGAAGAATGGCGTACTTGTACGTATGGTTCAAGACTCCATTACGTCAAGTCATTCTCAAATCCTGGTTCCCAAGAATTTGAGAGTTAAAATTTTGCAGCACGCTCACGACTCTCAGTGTGCTGGACACATGGGTTTTTCCCGTACTAAGTCAAGAGTCCTTGCGGCTTTCTTTTGGCCATTGGTAAACAAGGACATACGTATTTATTGTCGATCTTGTAAAGTATGTCAGGAAGTTAAATCCAAAGGTCCACGGCATGCTGCACCCATTCAGGCGGCGGACATTCCTATTCGGCCGTTCCAAAAAATGGCTATAGACATTATTGGTCCATTTAAGATCAAGTCTGCCAGAGGACATCAGTTTATCTTGACGTGTGTTGATATGTGCACACGTTGGCCAGAGGCTATTCCTCTGAAGAGCATTACTACTGCTGATATTGCAGATGCTCTTTGGCTTATATTTTCTCGTCTGGGGTTCCCCGGAGAGATATTGTCAGACCATGGCACCCAACTAATATCAGATACCATGTCTCAAGTAATGTCTACCCTGCAGATAGATAGATCTTTAAGTAGTATCTACCATCCAATGTCTAATGGTATGGTCGAACGCCTTAATAGAACACTTAAAAACTTACTGGGGAAGATAACTGAGGATCATCCTCAAGACTGGGACAGAGTTTTACCTGCGGCCCTCTTCGCTTACAGAGAGGTACCCAATGAACATACGGGATTTTCTCCCTTTGAACTCGTCTTTGGCGCGCGTCCGCGTGGCCCTATGTCGTTGCTTCACGATCTCATAACATCTGACAATATTGACGATGACACAAAGTCATCCTACGAATATGTCATCGCGTTGAGACAAAAAATTATCGAAGCATGCAAATTAGCAACTTCTTCTTCTGAATTTGCGAAACAGAAGGCAAGGCAATTTGCCAATAAGAAGAGATGCTTACGACAACTTTGTCCTGGTGACAAAGCATTTGTATTACTACCTTGTAGGGAAAACAGATTACTTATTTCTTGGAAAGGTCCGTACGATATAATATCGAAAATTTCCGATGTCGACTATATTGTCGATATTGATGGGAAGCATAAAACCTTCCACATCAATATGCTTACTGAATTCCATGAACGTCCGGATTATTTGCAACCCATTTTCCAAGCAACGGACAATTCTCCAGTACAACATGGTCATTACTCATCACTGTCCGTGATACAGGATGAGGAAACAAGTTTTTCAGATGTAAATCTTCCTCTTCCAATGATCCCACTTCATTCCAGTGAATCATGGAAGAACGTTACTGTCTCTCCTGATTTGTCTCTAGGAGAACAGCGACAAGTTTCAACTATGTTGCAAACATTTCAGGATGTACTCACTGACATCCCTGGACAAACGAATGTCATTCAACATGACATTGTTCTAACTGACCATACTCCTATTAGGGTTAGACCTTATCCTATACCTATACATTTTCAAGCACAGGTCGAGAAAGAGTTGGATGAGATGATAGATTTGAAAATAATCGAACCATCCACCTCTGCATATTCTTCGCCGATGGTTATTGTGCGTAAAAAAGACAATAACATACGTCTTTGCGTTGACTATCGAAAATTGAATCAAGTAACGAAGTTCGATGCCGAACCTATGCCTTTACTGGAAGAGCTACTTACTCGACTCTCCAAATCTCATTTTTTCACTAAACTTGATTTGTCTAAAGGATATTGGCAAGTTCCTTTATCTGAACGCGCCAAACCTCTCACGGCTTTTTCAACACCTAGAGGTTTGTTCCAATGGAATTTTATGCCTTTCGGTCTTATGAACGCACCAGCTACGTTCGTACGCATGATGCGCCGAATCCTATCTTATCGGTCAGATGTCATTGCATATCTAGACGACATCTGTCTTTTCAGCGATACTTGGGAAGATCACTATTCAGGGTTAGATGAATTGCTGTCTACTTTGCGTGAGCACAACCTGACAGCGAAACCCTCTAAAGCCTATATTGGTTTTAGCGAAATTTCTTTCCTAGGCCACCGAGTTGGTCATGGTTTCCTAAAGACAGAGGACCATAATACTAGTAAGATACTTAACATCTCAATCCCTAAGACTAAAAAACAGGTGAGAAGTCTGTTAGGTCTTATTCAATTTTATGGCAGATTCATTCAGAATCTATCCTCTATCATGGCACCTCTCTCAACACTTCTAAAGAAAGGTTCGCCTAATGTGGTCCACTGGTCTCAGGAATGCCAATGCTCTCTGGATAAGATTAAAACATTGTTTTCAACACCACCTATTTTAGTGCTACCCACTAAAGATAAGACATTCGTTCTTCGTAGTGACGCTTCATCCACTGGGATTGGAGCGGCACTAATGCAAGAGTACTCTGGAACTCTGCATCCTGTAATGTATATTTCCAGAAAACTTAATGCGGCAGAAAGGAATTATTCGGTTTTAGACCGTGAGCTATTAGCTATGGTTTGGTCGATCCTCAAACTACAGAGATTCCTTCTAGGCGCACATTTCATAGTAGAAACCGACCAAAAAGCTCTTACTGCTATACAGAGTAAGAATTTGAAGAGCTCGAGGTCTACTCGATATGCAATTGCTCTTCAACCTTTTCATTTCTCTGTGCGAGCTATTCGTGGATCAGATAATGTGATGGCAGACATTCTGTCAAGATGCCCACATGATTCCACATAACTATTAGGGCTTAGACTTCTTGATATGTCTAGTTCTATAGTAGTTCCTTTTCTATATCATGATAGATACACATTTGTAATTTAATAATATAATGATTGTATCACTACATAGCGGTTCATGGATGTTTATTCACCGCTGTGCTTTGATGATTTTTTCTTCATAAATCATAAATTTAAGATATCTAATACGAAATGATGATATGAATTTTTTAGGCATTGTGTAATTGCCAGAATTGTATTATACTTTGATGACACCTTCCTGGAAAAATATACTTGTAGAGAAATAATTTCTCTCAGTTTATGAGACACATTCTCACCAGTCGCTCCATAAGTCGACTTAGCCTCATATTAGGCGTTATAGGTATTCCTGATATTTTCATCTGCGCATTATTCATGCGTTGTGAGCCTATTGTACGTTGCTCCTAGATGTATTTCAAAAAAAAAAAAAAAAAGTTCCATTTTTTTTTTCCCGGGAGGTGTGGTAAGACTGTTACGTGCAGTCTTTGATATCTTACAATATTATACATAGGTAATTTTTTTGTGCTTAAGGGAAAGTCATTATTGAGTTACTTCCCTTGAAAGTTGTGCCATCTCTTCGATCAAACTCCGCGGATAAATCCATTTTACTGCGATTTATTCGTTGTTTGGGTAATAATAGATTGTTCTTGCTTCAGAATATCTATGGCCTGAATTTATGTGTATTGTTTGTCTGAGTAGGACGAGTCTGTCTTATATCTGTATATCTTTACATATCTAAGTCGAACTATATGTTCTGTTGTCTCTAGAGAGGTCAAAGGCTATTCGGCGGATGTGTCGCTAGAGTGTGGTGTGATTTGGCTTCGTCCTGATAGGGACTGTGTGTTTCCTATGTCGGCCTGTCGCCGGGAAAAAGTGATCTCAGTATTTGTGGGGAAAGTGATAGTCGTCTAGACCTATCGTGTATGCTTTACCCCAGTGTTTATTCATATTGCCAAGGAATGGCAGTTCCATATTTCCTCTACCAAGGTAATCAAAGACACTCTTATGAACTCTCGATCGAAGCCACCATTTTCGATAGTTACGATTTGAATGTCTAAGAGAATATATTTGACTCGATGAAAACGACTTCGATTCCTAGCAGCACTATATTCTGTAGAATGCAGTCAATTGTTCATGATCAAATCTACAGAGCAATGCAATGTTTTATGAATGACTAACTTTAGGACAGATTCATTATCTGCATCCAAACGTGAGTGACAGTTCACGAGTGAAGCCATCTTGGAACCAAAACATGTAGCGACTTTCAAGAAGAGAAAGGGGATGCCCGTATTATCGCTTGTTTAGTCCAGAGATCACTGCTACACATGAGAACCCGTTATTAGCGGTTCAATATTATTATATGAAAAAAATATGTGCTGAACATTATGTGGGAGAATCGTCGCTAAACGAGATTAGGTTTAGAAGCCATCTGAAATATTGTTTATAAGCTGACGTGCTCAGTCAGTGAAGTCAGATGATTTATATGTATGGGCGATGCTGAGGGCTTGGCTACTGACAGTCCATTATAATATTAATCTACATGAGTGCCCATGTAACATAACATTGCAAGACCATTTATCCACTGTACTATGATGTATTATGCCAACCTGTGATTTGTCACTATCTGTGCTGTCGAGTGTGTACGTCCAATTAAACTTTAGAAAAGGTACACAGTCGTTGGTGTCGATGACTTCCAGTCATACATGAGTGTGAGAAAAGAACATTTGTCAACAACACGAACCCTTATCATCATTCGCACATTGTACACTCAATCCATGTCTACACACCACTGCGTAGGTCAAGTTGACATTCCATACACTACAGTGGAGCAAACAACACCATAGAGATCTTATCAACTGATGATGATGATGATGTCTGCTTCCATCCACTTATATCTATCTTTTGGTGGATATCATTAACGGGAATAAAAATCCAACATTTTAATAAATTGTAAATATGTACCAGCAGACTTTCTGAAATTATTTACATTGAGTTACAAGTTTTGTTGGATACATATTATAGTTATAGAGATGGACAATAATAAGTACCCCTAGCACAATTAGCCAACATAAACAATTACAAATTATATAATAATAATAACACATAATATCCAATGCGGATCTTGAAAGGGAGCACATAGACTTTCAGGACCCTCACTCTCATTACACCTGGAGGTTTATACAGCAGATTCTAACCTTTGATTGTCGATACATGTTGCGTGCATATTTTGACGCACATATTACAAAAATACGATATGGCTATTTAATATGGAAAATATATATTTGCATTCATTTGTGTATGAAAATGCTTCCTCTGGTAAAGCTAGATAATTCATGATTGATTTACACTTTTGATTATATGAGTGATCGTTCTTGATATTGATTCGGCGCATGGATATTGAATTCATGTCCGTTCTTATTTGTTCGGGCCAGAAAATAGATTAATTTTGCTTGTTATGTTTATGGCCTGAATTCATGTGTACTACTTGTCTAGTGCAAGAAGATTCAGTCGTATATTGTATATCTTTGTATGTTCAGGTCGGACTATATTCTTTCTGCCGGAGTCTAGCGCAGGTTTTCGTAGTCCTACTGGGTTGTGAAGAGTTCCGATAATGTCGCCAAGAATGGCTGAGTGCTTTTTCCAGGGCTGGCACTGTTTAAGGTTTAACAGTGATTCATAGATGTTTTTCCAGGAGAAGTTTATGTCTCTGCAAGAGTCTATTTGTCAGAGATCCTCCTCATATGTGTGATTCGGACTCCAGTTATGCCAGACCCTATTTTTGATGATCTCGAGTCGGTTAGACCTAGATGGAACATTGTGCTTCGTATCGCTAGGGTCGTGTTTTGTATCGACGAAGATGACAGGCTTTCCTACAGCAGTTATGTCTACATGAAGTAACTTGATTACTGTAGAGCTGTATGGAAAACTTTATGAAATTATTTATATGCACATTCTAAATTAACTTTGGCTTATATCTACCTTCCTACGAGTGAGTGAGCGACAACTCAGGAAGGCGGCCATGTTATATTCCTGTCATCATATTTTTGATCACTGTCAAGAGAACAGATTATGTATCCTACTATCGGGCAGTGGTATCGAGATCTTGTTATGAGGTGAAAACCCACTATCGTGGTTTATGATTATTATACAAACATTGGACATATTTCAGCTTAAGAACTTAGCTATGAAATGAAGGTTCGGCCAATGACTTTTGTATGTTTACCGATCCTTATTGACGCGTTCAGTCAGTAGAGGATACGGCGATTAGTTACCAGAACAGTGAATGTTACCTTGGGTTGAATGATATTTCACTACTACATGAATGTATCATCCACGATTCAAATAACCAATGAATTTATGTCAACATGTACCCATGACTGTATCCGTGCTGTCCAGTTTGCGTGCCTTCATTAAACTATTGAAATGTCAGCGGCAGTTCAAGTCGTCATTGCATTACATGAGAGTGTGTGAGAGGTATTATCAAGTGGTCTGTTACACCGAACTACTACACCATTCGCGTTACTTGACACTCCCACTCAAGGTCTATATGACAGGTTCATTCGATGATGCAGAGGTAACTGAAGAGGACTTTCTTCAGTAATGATCAGTGCATGACCCAAAACATAACATCCGCATCCAGACATTCAGTAGTGGCCAAGACATCTACAACACAGATATTCTACGATACACCCTTACTCTTTTCAGAGAAATGTGTATTTCTTGTAAGACCAATCTCTTATCTGGCACTATCCTGGTATCATCTGATACATCTTTTGTCCAGGATATCTTTAATAGTAATAACATCAAAACCATTTCGCTACACTTTTGATACTTTACAGATAGTCGTTATATGCTCATAGTCATAACCATCCGTTTTTTTTTTGGTACATAGTCGTAAAGTACTCATACTGAAGTGAAAGATCGTGCTTCTGCAAGATTCTCCTGTAAACAAAATTCTATTCTGTGCAAAATATAATCTCAGTTCAATACTTTAAAAAAAAAACCAGTTTATCTCACCTTAACAATAGCATGAATAATGCTAGGGCAAACCCCACGGTGACATAGTGGTGGTTCGTGAATCATTATTCTATACGATGAGGTTGCCAGCCTCAAATTATTGGTACATCCATTAGCGATTTTCACATGGGAATATATACATATATATATGTTAGTTCACATGTTAGTATTGTAAAATGACAACTTACGCCAATCCTGGCTCACAAACGTTTTGCTCAGATGAATAAAAGAGACTTCATTCGGCCTCTCACACGCGGCTTGGTAGTCGTTTCTTTAATAAGATAATTCCCTCTCTGACTCCGCGTGTTTCAGTTTCCTCGGTTATTCCGGTTTTCCTTATTTAAAATTTTAGAGATTTCCTGGGCTGAAATGAAAATGCTGATGAATACTCCAATACAAAGTGTTCAGTCTGATAAATGGAAATTCTGACTTCTAACTACTGGCAAGTCTGGTGTCTTTGGCAGCGTGAATCTCACAGTGAACTAGACTGACTGAAGCATCAGGTTATATTCACTGTCCTACCCCGCTCTATTTGTTATGGAACTCAAATGATCAGCCAATTTGATTTGAACATTTTGCATGACTCATGTAGTGCAAAATTTCAAACATTACTTTTCTGAAAATGAATGTAAACATCCGATTGCCCTGTGTACGAACTCACAAATATGTCGTTAAACTCATACGACAACGTATGTCAGATGTAACACTTATTACTTTCTTACAAAGTAATGTCGTGGACAGGAAATGATTATATCATACGCGTCCGTCCCACATGTGTCGCACAGATGAGTAATCTTGTTATCTGTTGCCTGAGCAAATGAAAACCGACTACGGGCGAGTAATTTTATTACCTGGCCCAGCTTGAGCAAACAGAATCATGCGAAACTGAGCAAACCGACATTGGTTTTCACCTGCTCTAATCTCATAGAATCTGTGACGCATCAAGCAAAACGTGATTATTATCACCTACAAGGAGTGTCAAAATGATTCGACAATATCAAATATCTGCTACTTAGCAGAGAAAGAAAGAAAGAAAGTGCGACAACTGAAAACATGCAATAAAATCTGTACCACAAATGTACCGATTACTGCCGTAGTGAAACAGAGATTAAGAAGAAGATGGGGTCGTCCCAATCCATTCTGTGACAATCGTTATTATTTAAACCTCACACTTTCGCTAGATTCCTCTTCTTCTTTAGTCCTTCTCCGCTGACTGACAAAGCAATCAGTGACCATCACGCCTTGTGGCCTCTTGTAAGGCAGCAATAAACTGTCTCGACTTTGATTGGTCGGCAGCCATCCTTCGTGTGGTACCCAGGTCTGATTCATTCTTTGCATCTCTGCCTCCACAGTTCTCTATCAGGTAGTTTTTAGCTTGCATCGATTTCGTTTTCCTTATGGAGTCTATAGCACGGAACTTCTGGTGATGGTGTCAGGGTATCTTCTGAGGATGTGACCAACTCAGTTCTAGCGTTTACCCGCTATGATGGTGCGCATGTCTTCTTGGTGACTGTGACGAAATGGATGTCCCTGTCCTTTTGGGTGATCTCTCACACCTTCAGCCCTACGACAGTAAACTTCTTTTCTTCATATTTCTTCATTATTCACTTGTTATTCGGCATTTCATTTTGCCCTTTCATTCATTTTACTCTTTATGCTGGACATAGTGGGGGAAAGTCTTTAACCTCCACTCCCCTATGACAGTATTTGCTATAGGACTGTCTTTATCTGGTTTACCACTCCACAGACGTATTTACGTTCCGCCAGCTGTTATCGTAACATAACCCAGTCGTCAGACCAGTCACCCGCTTATCTCTTTGAATACGTCTGACCACCTGTGGAAATGTGTCGGTCAAACATTTGAGTAGTATACAATGCGCAACTTAGGTAGTATTATGGTGGAGCAATGGAGGAGACGATGACTTTTATATAGCAAAAAACGCCAGGTGGCGCCGATCGATTTCAGGTGTTAGATTTCAGGCGCAGGCGGATGCGCGTGACTTTTTATATAAGGAAAAGGTGCAGGTGCAAGATGGCGGACTTGAGATAACAAGAAGAGGTTATACGGCGCAAGATGGCGGGATGACTTTTTATATAAGGAAATACTCATTGCGCAGGTGGAGCATCAGGCGTTGGTGCATGACTTTTTATATAAGAAAATACTCAGTGTGCAGGTGGAGCAGCAGGCGTTGGTACATGACTTTTTTATATAAGGAAATACTCATTGAGCAGGTGGAGCAGCAGGCGGGATGAATTTTATATAAGGAAATACTCATTGCGCAGGTGGAGCATCAGGCAGGATGACTTTTTATATAAGGAAACAGGTATAATTCTGGAGGAGCCGATGGAGGAGCCGATGGAGGAGCTATGGATTTATATAAGGAATTGAGGAGGAGGAGAGGAGGCGGCGCATGACTTTTATATAAGGGATTGAGGAGGAGGAGAGGAGGAGGTGCATGACTTTTTATATAAGGAAATAGGGTAGGATTCTGGAGGAGCGATGGAGGAGCTATGGAGGAGCTATGGAGGAGCCGATGGAGGAGTTATGGAGGAGTCGATGGCGGGCTGACTTTTATATAAGGGAAATGGGGCAAGATGGCGGACTTGAGATAACAAGAAGATGGGTATATTTATGATGGCGGGATGACTTTTCATATAAGGAAAAATGTGGCAAGACTCATTGCACAGGTGGAGCATCAGGTGTTGGTACATGACTTTTTATATAAGGAAAATGTGCAGGTGGAGCATCAGGCGGATGGTGATGACTTTATATATATAAGGAAATACTCATTGCGCAGGTGGAGCATCAGGTGTTGGTACATGACTTTTTATATAAGGAAATACTCAGTGTGCAGGTGGAGCATCAGGCGGAGGGTGATGACTTTTTATATAAGGAAATACTCAGTGTGCAGGTGGAGCAGCAGGCGTTGGTACATGACTTTTATATAAGGGAAATGTGGTGGCGCGTGGTGGTGGCGCAAGATGGCGGGATGACTTTTCATATAAGCAGGTGGAGCATCAGGTAGAGGGTGATGACTTTTTATATAAGGAAATACTCAGTGTGCAGTGGAGCATCAGGCGGAGGGTAATGACTTTTTATATAAGGAAATACTCATCGCGCAGGTGGAGCATCAGGCGTTGGTACATGACTTTTTATATAAGGAAATACTCATTGTGCAGGTGGAGCATCAGGCGTTGGTGCATGACTTTTTATATAAGGAAATACTCAGTGTGCAGGTGGAGCAGCAGGCGTTGGTGTATGACTTTTTATATAAGGAAATACTCATTGGCGTTGGTGCATGACTTTTTATATAAGGAAATACTCATTACCCCGTTAAAGCATCAAGCGTTGGTGCATGACTTTTTATATAAGGAAATACTCACTGCGCAGGTGGAGGATCAGGCGGCGCGGATGACTTTTATATAAGGAAAATGTGCCGGCACGCTGTGGTGGCCCATGACTTTTTATATAGCGCTATATTAGTTCGCTAATAGTGTGTTGTGGTTATGTGTTACACCATGTATTGTGGTTTATTTTACATATATTTAGGTATACATATATTTATACAATAGGAAGACGATGTTACAACAGTTATACGATATATTTAGACAATAGGAAGGCGATATATTTACACAATATATTTAGACAACAGTTAGACGATATATATTTACAACAGTTAGACGATATTTATGTTACAATATTGAGACAATAGTTAGAGGTATATTTAGACTTTGAGATAACAAGAAGGGGGTATATTTAGATAACAAGAAGACGATATTTATAGAACAGTTATACGAACAGTTATACAAACAGTTAGACATATATTTAGACAACAGTTAGACGATATTTATTTACAACAGTTAGACGCTATTTATGTTACAATATTGAGACAATAGTTAGAGGTATATTTAGACTTTGAGATAACAAGAAGGGGGTATATTTAGATAACAAGAAGACGATATTTATAGAACAGTTATACGAACAGTTATACGAACAGTTAGACATATATTTTACAACAGTTATGTTACAACAGTTATGTTACAACAGTTTTTTTAGACGAAAACAACGGACAGTAACAAAAAGAATTTTAGATATATTTTATATTTTATATTCAACAGACATATAGGTAATAAAAAGAATATTATATAGTATATATATATATATTATATATTATATATTCAATAGTGTTTTTTTTGTATTGAATATCAAAATAAAAAAAAAAAAAAATATATATAAAAAAATATATATATATATATATATATATATATATATATATATATATATATATATATATATATATATATATATATATATATATATATATATATATATATAGGGGCTAATAGCAGTATCAAACAGGAGCATATATGTACAGTATTGTTTAACATTATATGAATATACATTGTGCAGTAATTTGTTACCAAATCACAATATTGTACAATTGGTAAATAATACATATAGGTGTATTGGAAAGATGTATGTTCAAAATATACATTATCACAGATTTTTATAATTTATTTACAATAAAAATATCACAGCTACAGGCCAGACCTTGGGGGATATGTCGCATTGTCGTCACGTCGTAAGAAATAGAGAGGTGCGATGTTGTGTGTGTTGGAGTGGAAGACAGTTTAGACGTTGAGGGGTGATGTGGTGACATTGTCGGAATGTACCTGTCGTTTGATGTAAAAGTAAGACAGGGCGTTGCGGTGTTGTTCGTAGGTGTAGATGGCAGAGTTGTGTGTTCGGAACCCAATATTTTTTCCCGCCCTGGTCTTGTTGGGTGTTGAGGACTTCTAAAACGTATTTTTGTCTATTTTGTTGTGGTGTTTGATCAATCGATTGGGTGGTCTTGAATGTGGTAGAGGTAGAACGAGGTCGCCGGGACTGCTTCGACATAATATTTTGTGTTTGGTCTGTTTAATTGTGCATGTGTGATAATGTCGCTGTCGTGTAATTGTGAGACAAAAGACTTGAAATCTGTAATGTTGTTTACTAAGTGAGGGTGTTCTAACACACACGCGTTATTATGTGAGGCATGAAATAAGCGTAATTGGTTTGTTTCTCTGTTTCTCAAAACTACGTGGTGACTGAAGTTAATCTTGAAGCGTTTTGTCTGTTGTGTAAAGACAGGGAGCAAAAGACTTTCCCATTCAATTCTTTGGCTATTATGGAAAAAAGTGAATGTGGACAAATATTTGTGGTTGTTTGTATGTGTCTTGATCGCACTCCAATTCTGTATATATATTTCTTTAATGTCAGCTGGTAAGTCACCTAAACTGTCTTGGTCAGAGGACAAGCGAGTTTTTTTATTAGAGATTTGATGACTAGACATTGGTCGTTTCTTGGTCTGGCCTCCAACTTTTGTATAGGCTGATTGAGATGGGGTGGAGGGAATGGTTGCAGCTGAAATGGCACCTGATGTTAGTGTGTGTTGGTGCGCTGATGTTACAGGTGCTGATGATGATGTTCTGGAAGAGACTGTGTCGCCTGCCGCAGCAGATGATGGTTGATAGTACTGCGCCGATGTTGAAGGTGGTGACATTCTCGATAAGTCTGGTATTGCTGTGGCACCTGAGGATGTTGGATTCTGTGTTGTAGCTGACGTGAAAGGGCTCATTGTTGAAGTAGGTGTTGTGGGACCTGATGGAGCTGGTTTCTGTCTTGTTGGTGGAGTAGGGATAGAGGCGTGTTGTTGTTTTAGATGTACCCGTAGGTTATCAGCCCGTGTAAAGTTTTTGCCACAGAGCGCGCAAGAGACCAGAGTCAACGAGTGCGCGACCTTGCAGTGACGCAATAGGTCGGCACGGCGGGTGAAAGTCTGTCCACATCGGATACATATTATGTTGTTTTGTACCACTGATGTGTCTGTCTGTTCCATGCTGGAAACGGGTCTATGTTTATTTTCTATGTGCCGTTTCAGATTGGTCGATAGGGTGAAGTTTTTACCACATAAAGAACAATCGTAGCTCTGCTTCCCATGCACCGTGTTCATATGCCGAGTTAGGTCGCGGTCACGGGTGAAAGACCGAATGCAGTGTGAGCAAGTATATCGAGATGAAGACATCTGAGAAAAGAGGAACAAAAGAAGTTAGTCATAAAATTTAGACAACGTTAAAATTAAACATATAACAAACTGAGAGAGAAAGAGAGAGAGGGAGAGAAGGAGAGAGAGAGAGAGAGAGAGAAAGAGAGAAAGAGAGAGAGAGAGAGAGATTAAATATATAACACTCAGTTAAATAAAACACAGACAATCTGATAGAGCAATTTCGTATTTACATTTCTTAAATTCGGTCTCATAATTTTCATGTTTCCATTTCTTAAATTTGGTATCACAGTGTTCATATTTCATTTGAAACAGATTTTAGCACCACTTCCTAGTGAAGCAAAAAGACAAATAGACACAGTCATATATTTTGTTTAAACAGAGAAAGATATTTATATTTAACACCCTAACACAGAGTACCCTTAACGAATATACACGAATACAAGCAAACAACTAAAACTATTTATAATTTTATTAAATAGAGACAGGCGATGTAGACATTTAACACCCTAACACAGAGTACCGACAACACACGAAAACAAACAAACAACTAAAACTTTTATAATTAAAAATTTGTTTCATAAGGGGGATACATTTTTTGACAAGGGGCAGTATTTTTTTGCAATGGGGAGTATTTTTTTGACAAGGAGGAGACTTTTTTAACAAGAAGAAGAAATTTGATTACCAAGAGGGCGAAATTTGTTTGATAAGGGGGATATATTTTTTTTGTTGACAAGGGGGAGTATTTTTTGGGAAGGGAAAGTATTTTTTGACAAGGGGGAGAAGTTTGTTTGCGAAGGGGCGAAAATTTTTTAAAGACGTATTTGACTGTTGATCTATTTACCTATAGGTTGGACTAGCGCTGACGTCAACCACCCTAACCGCCTACAAAGAGTATGACTCGTTCCTCGATTACATTTGATAATGTTTTCCTCACCAGCGAAAACCATCACTCGCGATTAACAATGAGTGGTAGAAACAATGTGGTTGTTGGGGTTTTCTTAAAATGGTTAAAACTGGCCTCGACATTGTTAACAACGAGTGGTAAAAACAATGTGCGTATTGAGGTTTTCTTAATATGGTTGAAACTGGCCTCGATGTTGTCGCGATTGCAAGATGTAACACTAATGAGTATTCACCTCACACCACGTGTTTGTGGAAACACCAAACTCACAACGAAGACCAAAGCTGCGGTATATAACACCCACATTCCCCAGTACACTTCTATATGTTAGTGAGACCTGGACCATCAATGCTAAGCAAGGAAGAAGTTCAATACCTCCTCGACCAAACCATGACGAAGCGCTTGCGCGGGAACTATTTTCTGAAACAGTATCTCTACACAACAACCACTATGGCTCCATCACGAAATTCATACGCTCGGACTACTTTTATTGGAAAGTCATTGTCTTAATCAAGAATTGTTTTAGACATGTCTCATTCTTTAACCAGAACTCGACCAGCGAACGTCTCTGAAAAAACGTTGTGAAAGCCTTCTCATATCAAACTTCTGAAAAAGCAACAGCTCACCACCAAACGTATGTTATTCTGTTTTATTCTTATTTTGTGTTAAATATCTCTATTTTTAATTATAAAAGTTTTAGTTGTTTGTTTGTTTTCGTGTGTTGTCGGTACTCTGTGTTAGGGTGTTAAATGTCTACATCGCCTGTCTCTATTTAATAAAATTATAAATAGTTTTAGTTGTTTGCTTGTATTCGTGTATATTCGTTAAGGGTACTCTGTGTTAGGGTGTTAAATATAAATATCTTTCTCTGTTTAAACAAAATATATGACTGTGTCTATTTGTCTTTTTGCTTCACTAGGAAGTGGTGGTAAAATCTGTTTCAAATGAAATATGAACACTGTGATACCAAATTTAAGAAATGGAAACATAAAAGTTATGAGACCAAATTTAAGAAATGTAAATACGAAAATTGCTCAATCAGATTGTCTGTGTTTTATTTAACTGAGTGTTATATACTTAATATCTCTCTCTCTCTCTCTCTCTCTCTCTCTCTCTCTCTCTCTCTCTCTCTCTCTCTCTCTCAGTTTGTTATATGTTTAATTTTAACGTTGTCTAAATTTTATGACTAACTTCTTTTGTTCCTCTTTTCTCAGATGTCTTCATCTCGATATACTTGCTCACACTGCATTCGGTCTTTCACCCGTGACCGCGACCTAACTCGGCATATGAACACGGTGCATGGGAAGCAGAGCTACGATTGTTCTTTATGTGGTAAAAACTTCACACTATCGACCAATCTGAAACGGCACATAGAAAATAAACATAGACCCGTTTCCAGCATGGAACAGACAGACACATCAGTGGTACAAAACAACATAATATGTATCCGATGTGGACAGACTTTCACCCGCCGTGCCGACCTATTGCGTCACTGCAAGGTCGCGCACTCGTTGACTCTGGTCTCTTGCGCGCTCTGTGGCAAAAACTTTACACGGGCTGATAACCTACGGGTACATCTAAAACAACAACACGCCTCTATCCCTACTCCACCATCAAGACAGAAACCAGCTCCATCAGGTCCCACAACACCTACTTCAACAATGAGCCCTTTCACGTCAGCTACAACACAGAATCCAACATCCTCAGGTGCCACAGCAATACCAGACTTATCGAGAATGTCACCACCTTCAACATCGGCGCAGTACTATCAACCATCATCTGCTGCGGCAGGCGACACAGTCTCTTCCAGAACATCATCATCAGCACCTGTAACAT
Organism: Oreohelix idahoensis; assembly: GCA_024509875.1. Lineage (NCBI taxonomy): Eukaryota > Metazoa > Mollusca > Gastropoda > Stylommatophora > Oreohelicidae > Oreohelix > Oreohelix idahoensis. Next base: position 42,250 of record JAMPIV010012398.1, read on the forward strand.
CAGCGCACCAACACACACTAACATCAGGTGCCATTTCAGCTGCAACCATTCCCTCCACCCCATCTCAACCAGCCTATACAAAAGCTGGAGGCCAGACCAAGAAACGACCAATGTCTAGTCATCAAATCTCTAATAAAAAAACTCGCTTGTCCTCTGACCAAGACAGTTTAGGTGACTTACCAGCTGACATTAAAGAAATATATACACAGAATTGGAGTGCGATCAAGACACATACAAACAACCACAAATATTTGTCCACATTCACTTTTTTCCATAATAGCCAAAGAATTGAATGGGAAAGTCTTTTGCTCCCTGTCTTTACACAACAGACAAAACGCTTCAAGATTAACTTCAGTCACCACGTAGTTTTGAGAAACAGAGAAACAAACCAATTACACTTATTGCATGCCTCACATAACAACGCGTGTGTGTTAGAACACCCTCACTTAGTAAACAACATTACAGATTTCAAGTCTTTCGTCTCACAATTACACGACAGCGACATTATCACACATGCACAATTAAACAGACCAAACACAAAAAATTATGTCGAAGCAGTCCCGGCGACCTCGTTCTACCTCTACCACATTCAAGACCACCCAATCGATTGATCAAACACCACAACAAAATAGACAAAAATACGTTTTAGAAGTCTTCAACACCCAACAAGACCAGGGCGTGAAAAAATATTGGGTTCCGAACACACAACTCTGCCATCTACACCTACGAACAACACCGCAACGCCCTGTCTTACTTTTACATCAAACGACAGGTACATTCCGACAATGTCACCACATCACCCCTCAACGTCTAAACTGTCTTCCACTCCAACACGCACAACATCGCACCTCTCTATTTCTTACGACGTGACGACAATGCGACATATCCCCCAAGGTCTGGCCTGTAGCTATGATATTTTTATTGTAAATAAATTTAAAAAATCTGTGATAATGTATATTTTGAACATACATCTTTCCAATACACCTATATGTATTATTTACCAATTGTACAATATTGTGATTTGATAACAAATTACTGCACAATGTATATTCATATAATGTTAAACAATACTGTACATATATGCTCCTGTTTGATACTGCTATTAGCCCGTATATATATATATATATATATATATATATATATATATATATATATATATATATATATATATATATATATATATATATATATATATATATATATGTTTTGATACTACAAAAACACTATTGAATATAAAATAAAAATATATTAACTAAAATTCTTTTTGTTACCTATATCGTCTGTTGTCTAAATATATCGTCTAACTGTTCGTTTAACTGTTGTAAAATAACTGTTGTAACATAACTGTTGTAAAATATATGTCTAACTGTTCGTATAACTGTTCTATAAATATCGTCTTCTTGTTATCTAAATATACCCCCTTCTTGTTATCTCAAAGTCTAAATATAGCTCTAACTATTGTCTCAATATTGTAACATAAATAGCGTCTAACTGTTGTAAATATATATATAGTCTAACTGTTGTCTAAATATATGTCTAACTGTTCGTATGACTGTTCGTATAACTGTTCTATAAATATCGTCTTCTTGTTTTCTAAATATACCCCCTTCTTGTTATCTCAAAGTCTAAATATACCTCTAACTATTGTCTCAATATTGTAACATAAATATCGTCTAACTGTTGTAAATATATATCGTCTAACTGTTGTCTAAATATATTGTCTAAATATATCGCCTTCCTATTGTCTAAATATATCGTATAACTGTTGTAACATCGTCTTCCTATTGTATAAATATATGTATACCTAAATATATGTAAAATAAACCACAATACATGGTGTAACACATAACCACAACACACTATTAGCGAACTAATATAGCGCTATATAAAAAGTCATGGGCCACCACAGCGCGCCGGCACATTTTCCTTATATAAAAGTCATCCGCGCCGCCTGATCCTCGACCTGCGCAGTGAGTATTTCCTTATATAAAAAGTCATGCACCAACGCTTGATGCTCCACCTGGGCAATGAGTATTTCCTTATATAAAAAGTCATGCACCAACGCCAATGAGTATTTCCTTATATAAAAAGTCATGCACCAACGCCTGCTGCTCCACCTGCACACTGAGTATTTCCTTATATAAAAAGTCATGCACCAACGCCTGATGCTCCACCTGCACAGTGAGTATTTCCTTATATAAAAAGTCATGTACCAACGCCTGATGCTCCACCTGCGCGATGAGTATTTCCTTATATAAAAAGTCATCCCACCATCTTGCGCCACCACTGCACACTGAGTATTTCCTTATATAAAAAGTCATCACCCTCCGCCTGATACTCCACCTGCACACTGAGTATTTCCTTATATAAAAAGTCATCACCCTCCGCCTGATGCTCCACCTGCACAATGAGTATTTCCTTATATAAAAAGTCATCACCCGCCGCCTGATGCTCCACCTGCACACTGAGTATTTTCTTATATAAAAAGTCATCACCATCCACCTGATGCTCCACCTTCCCACTGAGTATTTCCTTGAATAAAAAATCATCACACTCCGCCTGATGCTCCACCTGCACACTGAGTATTTCCTTATATAAAAAGTCATGTACCAACATCTGATGCTCCACCTGCGCAATGAGTATTTCCTTATATAAAAAGTCATCACCATCCGCCTGATGCTCCACCTGCACATTTTCCTTATATAAAAAGTCATGTACCAACACCTGATGCTCCACCTGCGCAATGAGTATTTCCTTATATAAAAAGTCATCACCCTCCGCCTGATGCTCCACCTGCACATTTTGCACATTTTCCTTATATAAAAAGTCATCACCCTCCGCCTGATGCTCCACCTGCACACTGAGTATTTCCTTATATAAAAAGTCATGTACCAACGCCTGATGCTCCACCTGCACACTGAGTATTTCCTTATATAAAAAATCATGTACCAATTCCTGATGTTCCACCTGCGCAATGAGTATTTCCTTATATAAAAAGTCATCCCGCCATCTTGCGCCATATAACCTCTTCTTGTTATCTCAAGCCGCCATCTTGCCACATTTTCCTTATATAAAAAAATCACCCCGCCATCATAAATATACCCCTCTTCTTGTTATCTCAAGTCCGCCATCTTGCACCTGCACCTTTTCCTTATATAAAAAGTCACGCGCATCCGCCTGCGCCTCCGCCTGAAATCTAACGCCTGAAATCGATCGGCGCCACCTGGCGTTTTTTGCTATATAAAAGTCATCGGCTCCTCCATTGCTCCTCCATAATACTACCTAAGTTGCGCATTGTATACTACTCATTTGACCCATTGGGAAGCTATTGATCATGTTGACACAAGCTAGTATTGTGCGTACGATGAAAGAAGACAACACTGTCTGACCAGACATCTGTCTGGCGGAGGCACGCAGATAAAAGTGATAATTAGATAATCTGTCCAGATAGACATCTTGGTGGAAGACATTACGCCAGGAAAACACGGTCACAATATTGTGATGGTCAGAGGTGCGGCCGGAAGTCTTATGTAACGATAAGACATCACTGTTGTAAGAGGCCACGCGTGTATATTAAATTTAATATTTGCAAATACGCGTGGGATGAGTAATGATAAACGTCACCACACAAACAGTGCTGGATAGATTTGATTAGTTTGCCAGAATCAACAATGAATTGATTGGAACATTCGGCGGAAACACAGCTGGGATTTGAAACTAAGGAATGTGAGGTATACTGTAGAAATCAGACATAGAACAGCACAGACTGCATCGCAGCGTCAACTAAACACCTCCTACAAGCCAGAGTAAAGAGTATAGGACTTATCATTCCACAACTATAAGTACCAGATCGAGTATTGGGCAACTTTGGAATTCAGAAGTAAATCCGCAAATTTAATACAAGACTGGAAACTTGGGAATTTTATCACAAAGTGTCAGAGAGGAATTTTAACAAAAGTTTTCCCAGGCATGATTCATAGAACACCAGCCGTCAGATGAATTAACTCGTATTTCCCAGACAAAGTCATAAGAGGAATTATACAATCGGTTTTCCCAGTCCAGGAATTTGCAGAACACCAGCCGTCACCGGAATTAGCTCATATTTCCAGACCTAAGTGATCTCGAAGCAAATACAGAGCTGTGTCCATTCTAAATCTTTGCCAGGAGAAGTGTGCATTCCCAAAATGTTGGGGTAAGTGTAAACAAATTATTTACTAATGTGCATTTTACAGGTTTCTTGCTAAGTGGTTATATACGAGGCTGGCAACCTCAACATATGAAAATAGTATATTCATGAACCACTACTGCAAGAGCTGGTGATTGTTTCTGACTAGTCTTGTGGGAATCCCGACAGCAGAGATAACCCCAGAACTCAGACGGGTGTCAGGATGAGTAATAAGTGATGATTACATCACATGTGCCTAAAGTGCATAGAATCATGTTGTGAGATTTATATACCATTTTTAATTGTAACTCAGGCAGATCATTATTCACGCACTCCAGATGCAATTTCCTAGTTGACACCCAGAAGGGTATTGGTGAATTTTCATCATATTCCCTGAGTTACATTGTGTGCTCGGGAATTTAATTCTTCTGAGAGGTTAACATTGGTGGGTGGAGCGCATGAAAATGGGCCTGTTAGTTTGCAGCGAACAAATGTACTCAGCAGAAGGCATTTGTTTCTTTCTATTTGTCACAGTTCGTGGTTACAAGCCATCAGACTTAAGTACTGAAGTTCCTACGCCACTAGTGTGAGAGAAGAGTATCAACACTAAACCGCCTACAGTGGACGAGTTATGTGGAGAAGTGTACTCATCACCAAAATGAAGTGACGGAAACCACAGCTACAGTACTTATCTGGAGCTAAGTTTTGTGTAGCAAGCTACAGCAAAAGTCAAAGACGTTCTAAAGCCAATTCTAAACCTCAGTGAGGAAACTTTAATTTCAATTTTCAACCAATTTTCCATATTTATTTTCCCATGGTAAAGACTAATTGACTATTCAATTTGTTGTATGTTATTTTAAACTAAACAATACTAGTTGATTCAGTATATGTACGAAGCAAACGTATGAGCCAGTACTTCTTGATAAATACACACACACACACACACACACACACACACACACATATATATATATATATATATATATATATATATATATATATATATATATATATATATATATATATATATATATATATATATATATATAGAACCATTACTTATAAGAGGGCATTCGTTGGATTACTCCAACTGGGAGCTTGAACGGGCCAGAATCATTGCATAAACCCTTCACAAAAGGCGACGGACCAGATAATAAGTTAACAAATTTGCTCAGCCCTTAAGCAGGGTTTGTTCTTGACTTCTGGGAATATCTTGTGAAGGCTCTCATAAGGTAGAAGCGCCATTCATCTTCTATCTACATTTTTGCCAAGAGTAATCTTGCGCGAAGATAGATACCTTGGACGACCTACTCTCAGATACACTTGCGTTGAGACCATTAGTGGACCACTACTGCAAAGCAAGGGGAGGGAAACCCGTGACAGTGGCCCCCGAGTCAGCAGTTCTTGGTTGGTGATGGTGGTGTTCGGCCAGAACATTCGAAGAATTTTTTTTCCTAAGCAGGTTGTATTGAAAGCGGGTAATTTTGACATTTCCTTTGCTGTTACTCTCTAGCATTCTGCACCATACGGAAGTACAGAAATTACGCTTTTGCTACATTGAAAATGACTCATCTTCTTCACTCCTGTACCGAACAGAACGAACTAGTCCAAAACGATTTCTATCGTTCCTTATGAACTCAATATTTCCTCCCGGGGATTTCTTTTATTTGTTTAAATCCCAGTACAGTACACAGATAGGAAGATAATTTGTTTAATATAAGGTAACTATTCACCAAATAAAGAGTATGTGCAGACAATGTAAATTTATTATGTCAAAGGACAGTAATTTAATGCAAAACGTATAGCACCATATTGAGCAATAATTATTTCAGTATCTTGAGGAAGGTTTTTGAGCTTCACAGCTAACAATGTCGTATTTCTGTACTTTAGTTTCACGTTTCCTAATCGCAACAAGAAAGAATTGGTGTGATACATATTTATAACGAGGAAGGCAACTGGTCACCCTACCTCTAGACTCTGGACCTAGTATATAAAGGCTCTAACACTTAACTCCCCTACGGCAGTAATCTACTACGGGACTACCTTTACCTTTTCTACATTTCCCAATGCAATGAATAATCCTCTTCCCTTTTGTTTCCTTATTTTGGATATCGTTGTCTTTCCCTCCAATTCTTGTTATATTGCTACCGAGATATAAGTTTTGATTCTACTATATTTTGAAGGGGTGTTTCTTCAAGCGTATCACTGTTATCTATTACTACAATTATTCTCATTATCTTCTTTTTCCCGTGTATTTCCAGGTAGAAAAATTGTTAACTTGATTCTATTTATATCAGAGCTATCTTTTTCATACTTGTTTTTTACTGAGGAATGTTTGTTGTCGTACTACGTTTGTTAGTTATATGTGTGCCGAACTTTATGTTTGCGTATATCGTTATTTTTTTAAAATTAGTTCCTCACAAGTTAGTATTGAACCACATCACACCCCAGGAAGTAGTACCCTGGAGATTGCCTGACTACCAAGGTCACAAATTGTGACTATTCTCTGTCAGAACTGACAGATCTGATGACAAGGACAAGACTACGCGATTAAAACGTTTATTTCTGTCTGAGAAAATTTAATATCTTAGTGCGGTCTAGCGTGTCTACTTTCCTGGGTTAAATGTCTAGAACATTCTTGGCTGACACTTGGTCAATAGATGGTCATCACATTTGATTTAGACACAAACAGCTATTCACAATTATCTATCTATCTATCTATCTATCTATCTATCTATCTATCTATCTATCTATCTATCTATCTATCTATCTATCTATCTATCTATCTATCTATCTATCTATCTATCTATCTATCTATCTATCTATCTATCTGATCCTGATGACGCCATTGCATATTGGACACTGACATTTTATAGTATTTTTAATAAGCATGCGCCTACTAAAGAAATTCGCGTAAAAAGACAAATAAAATCTCCATTTATCACACAAGAGGTACTTGCCACTATGAGGCAGAGGGATCGAGCGCACAAAAATAAGGACATCATTACATATCGGGCAGCAAGGAACAAAGTACAATATTTAATTCGCAGAGAAAAGAAAAACTACTTTAGTCATTTAGTTAAAAGCAAAAGCAACAGTAGAAATATATGGAAGGCAATCAATACCTTGGTGAACAAAAGAAATTCGCCTGACTCACAAAATCCCAATACTTCATTTACTTGTACAGACTTCAGCAATCATTTTCAGGCAGACATCCACAATATAAAATC
>JAMPIV010012399.1:0-45000 GCA_024509875.1 Oreohelix idahoensis
TCATGATATTATTACATGCTTGTATAATGTACTTTTTGGTTTAAGATGTGTAATTCTCTAATGCGGTATGTTAGTATATCACACCGCTGTTTTCATGACACTTCATTGTTTAATACTATGATAATATATTTAATTTCATAGATTTGTATGACTATAATTTTGCTTGCATCATGATGTTGCCATCACTGTGGCGTATGTTGGTGGCACCTCCCTGGAATATACGTGTACACTTAGGGAAATATTTTCTCTAAGGATGTGAGATATAATCTCACCTGTCGCTCCATGCGTCGAGCTAGCCTCATATTAGGCATTATATCCGCGCATCATACGTGCGTTAGGAGCCTGTTCGTTCTGGCTCTAGGATTTTTTTAAAAAATGTTTCATTTTTTTCATCGTGGGGTGCGGTAATATGTTACGCACAGAATTTTTCTAAGACTGTGTGTAATTAATCTGTCTGAATTGTACACTGTAATTTTTTCTTGGTCGAAGGTAAATAACCCTTGTTTGACTGTGATTACATTTTCAATGGTGGTTACCTTCTCTTGTGTCCTGACTCGCCGGTCCATTTTTTCGATCGATGTCAGGTCATTCTCCTTATATGGTAGCGTCGTCAACTGTTTCTTGGAATGATTGAAACCAGAGTTGATGTTTTATTCCCTGTCCATATAAGGCGTGATTTTCGTTATATCTTTGCCTGGAATGTCTCCTACATCGTCCTCGTTTTGAGTCTTACTCAGGTGTATGCGTTTTCTGCGCATGTCTGAACTTTAAGTGATTGAAAAAATTTTTCCGGTCAGGGGGATTCGACAATGATGTTTTGAGCAGAGAGGACGCAATCTGCGTCTGTGATCTTTTGATAGGGAATTGGTAATTCCTCCTGTGAGTTAGTTTTAGCTAACGAGGTCTTTCCCTATATGATTCGAAAAGCCTGGAGGCGTATGTGTTGTGGTGTGATTTCGAAGCAAGGTAATACCCTCCTTATGTTCAAATCTGTAATCTATTTTGATGTTTGACATTGGTCGTTCTCTGCTCAGTTACCAGTTACAGGAAGGAGAGGTTCTTCTACTAGAGATTACACCCCAGGTATCTTCATACCTGAGATTTAGATGTATTCGGGACATGCTTAGGCCCAGAGAACAGTTTCTATGCTCTTTGAACTTCGCAATGCTAGCGACGGTATCTACAGCGAGGTTAGACTTAGAAAATCTACAAAGGTCAATCTGACCTGTACTCTTGAAACGCCATTCCCGTGCGTTCAGTGGTGAACTCATTTACATATCTGATTGGATAGCATCAGAGAGGAGTTTGTTAGACTTATGTACATTATGATATGAAGCTGACGCTGTTGTAAGCTGGAATTATATATATATATCAGCTCATGGGATTTGCAAGATCCATTGCAGAACTTTATGTATGCACATTACCATGTACTACCGTGACTATGCCTTTTTGTAAAATGGATGTACAGTACCTGTTTTGTGGCGTCAGAAAAAAACGATGGAAAACGTCAATAGCAGTTTACAAACACACCCTTTTCTATGACTCTTCATGTCATACCACATGTGTTGCGAACAAGTGAACCCCCATCCCCTACACTCGCAGCCAGCACCCATACACACGACCAGACACCTCACACTACATACTCTAACATACCTGGTGTCTATAGGGGTGGGACTTTATATGGCTACACACTAGCAACGACTGTGGACTTATACCTGCAACATTGGTGGTTTACCGTTCATAGTGGCCATTAGTCAGCCATAAACCACCCTTATCAAGCCCCCAAAGAGTCACGGATACATATGATTTAGTCTAAGATTTCCCTTTTACAGGTATGAACAGACTTGGATACTCTGATCTATCCTAAGGAAAAAAATATTGTTAGCAACAACACTTGCATAAAGAAATTTAAGACAGCAAAAAAATGGACGCCAAAATACAACAATAAAAGAATCGCTCAGTCCTGCATTCACTCTATTCAGTCAGCTGTGATCACTAGCTTTCGTTCGTACTTACAGATTTATTGGTATGCAACTTCTGGGACAAACAATTTTTAGGACATGCACATACAGAATCTCCAGGGTTAGACATTGCCAATGGGAACCCCAGCTCCAAAAAGATAGGTTGAATTCGCTTCTTCAGGAACGTTTCCTTGGTATTTCTTATTTAGGATATCTGGTTCTGTCTCACATTAAAATTGTCCCAGCACGAACGTTAACAGCGAGCAAAGTGTCAATAGCTTAGATTTTTTAGTAACTAGGAATATCAGGTAACTGCCTTTTCTCAGTATAGGATTTATATTTGGTGTCACACCACATACTAGTCACAACTCCGTCGGAATGTTACTGATATTAATATTTTTTTGCTTGCCACAAGGGCTGAAATGTACTTGAGGTTTTTTCTCTGGAAGAATTAAATCAGGCTCGAGGGGCCCGTTACTTCATTAAATTCTTTAAAAAGTTTATGTAATGGGTACTAACCTGTCCGTACTGGATGCCAATGCAATCTAGACAGGTTTTACTTTATACACCCACGTCTTTAAGAATAAAATGTTTATGTTCTTCACAGATACTACTCAGTACTCAACGCTGGCAAAGTTGGGTCACCCCAGTGTAACTGAATAAAGAGAAAATAACATATAAAATACTTATACATACTATTCCCTCGGTTATAACTTACATTATAAACTGCAAGCGTAGAGCTTGTCTTATCATTTAAATCTCCCGTGAAATAAGTTATATTCACAAATTCAGTCATCATGAATTAGAAATACATACGTATTTCGTCAATACTCAATGATGAATCAGTGCAGTTATAAGTTAGTTAAAATACTCTCGACTGATTATTCGCAGTTTAATTTAATTTATTTACAGCTGAATGAGTTTAAGTTAGAAAATATAATATATTCTGCTTTCCACTGTAACATGTCGACTAGCGAATATAACAGACTTAATATTAATTTCTTCTGCACAGAAATCTAACTAGTAAAATGAAAATAAGCGATTTATCACTAGATCACTCAACACAATAGATATTAAATATTTACCTCCACATAGAACTACTGATTAAACCACGAACTAGAATCCTTCAATATAATGGTAGTCTAGAACTCGGCAAAATGTTGCCAAGAAACTCAGAACTTTGCAATACACAAGATATTTACTAGCACGAGTGATCTGTCTACTGCAGATTTAGGAGTATGAATGACTAGTCTAATACTCTCTCGGGTAGATATATCTTAAACAGACAAAGGATCCCACTTTATTTCGCAAATCCGAAATAGCCTCCCCTTCTTGTCTCTTAACACTTCACATACTAGACGCAGGCCCTAACTGCCATCACCTGTCAATACGCGTCTTAACGCTTCACCCGACTACTCTCATTTCTGAGCGCAGCAGATTGGCGCCTACTCACACCTAACGCCGAGAACTCAGCCGAAGAAACGCTGTGTCAAGTGAAAATGTAGACGATATGTCTGCCATCATGTCTGACTAGACGAAATATCACACTATACGCTCACATCCCGGGGACTGACACGTGATGCACTAAAATGCGTTCTAACATGAGAAAAGAAACGGCAAAGTCAGAATGGGAAAATATATTTTGTCGCAAACGAACGAATGCGAAAAAAACACACAGGAAAAGGATAAAAGAGCGATAATAAAGCAGAGGGAACGGGTAGAAAAGAAAAGAATATAGAAAATTTATTGATCATAAATCTCTATGCGACACTTCACTAATGTCGCGAACATGAATTATTTAGCTGGTTGTTTATTTCAGAATAACTATCAAATTTTCTTACACTGTGTGAAAGGCTATATCGCAGACACACACACACACACACACACACACACACACGCGCACACGCGCTCGCGCGCACACGTGCACACGCGCGCACGCGCGCACACGCACACGCACACACACACACACACACACACACACAAAACCCATAAACTATATGTGTGAGCATAGAAGATAAAAATAATGGTTTATGTTACTTCACGGACGTGGTGGAAAAAACTTTGTATATATACTTATGAATATACGTAGACGTCACTGAATGAAACAAATAATGTTCATAAATGCATAGCTAGGCGTTATCAAATAAGAAAATGTACAATCAGTGATTTTTTAGTCCACATAAATCGCATCATATAAAGAGAAAAATTATGCGTAGGAATACACGTGAGAAAAAAACTGAATAAGAATTCTTATAAAAGCACGCTAAATGACATGGAAAATATAGGCAATATGGCTAATCTAAGGTTACGTAAAAAAAAACAATTTATCAGACCTCAAGCTCTGTTATATTTGAAAATGCACCCTAAAATTACCGACGGACACTGTGTCAAGGTTGAACGGGGCGCGCGCCTCCACAAAACGAGGCAATGTTTTTTATAAAGATTACGTAAATTAGGGCACAAGTAAGACGCGTGCTAAAACGTTTAAAATTATGTCAACCTGTCTCTTAGTATAGTATTTGCATTTAATCAAGGAAATATTTAATTGGCTTAATTAATTAATGTGGAACAGGAAGTGTTTTATCAGTCGTTAAAGTGCTTAGCTGTAAGATTACATCAAATAAAGTGTGTCCAAAAGTAAAAACAGATCAAATGCGAAGCGAACGAAGCTGTAGAGCACGCATTTCTTTCATATTACACCACCAGGATCCAGAGTCTAAATACTAAGCAAGCATTTTCATAGAAAATGGAAGGTTTTGACAGAGAAATTTGAACAAGATGTCAGAAATGCAGTGATGTGACTTAACCATCTTTCACCTCAACTCAAAACGAATCTGAAAACCAGTATGGGAACTAAGCGATAGCTGATAAATAGCAATGTTCTTACCAACTATTTGCTACCAATGTCAAATATGGTCCCCTACCAGAGCACAGGAGAGAAAAATCGCATCCAGTGAGAGAGACGAGATGCTTAAGAAGAGACAAAATTATTAAAGGAGAAACAGACAGAGAAAGCATGACATCTGGAAAAACTATATGAACTACATCCTGTATCAAATGTATAGAGAGACATACTATTAAGTGGTTTGGCAGTCTCATGAGAATGGAGCTCGATCAATTAGCACTACGAGCCTACAATAGTGGAACATCTTGTATTAGGGGAAGGGGGAGGACTAAGAGGCAGATGGATAGGCAGTAATACAGAAATCCTACAACAATACGGACTCACAGCAGCCAGTGGAACACATTGGCTCAAGTACGACAGCTTCAGTTTCCCACTACAGGTTTCCTCACGTGACACCTAGAATAGTCTTTGGCGTTTTAAGATAATGTGCACAAAAATACTGATGTCACGTAATTTCATTATTTCCTAGGAGGGTAATGGATCTTTGGAACACACTGAACCTGCAATAAAGTGAAGTACGGAAAGAAGTGTAGGATGGCAGAATCCCTCACACTCCCCCCCCCCCAACCCCCTTTTCCCTTTCCCCCTGTAGCGACTCCAAAATGTTGAGTGATGATTTATGGTGTCGTTTAGGTCTGGTATGCGTGTGTGAGGTAGATGTACAGTCAGCAACAAGTACGGTTTTCCAACAGGAACGTCACACCAAATCACGACGTATGGAGTCAATGAACATTGTAAAAACTCGTGACGTTTTGATCATTTATTATAGACGCCACAATGACTTAGGTGTATAGACATAAACAAGCAGGTACATCATAGGTACTATCAAACAGTCATTATTAACATCAAGATAGATCAGTACAGCAATGGACGGTAGACGGCATCATAAATAGAGATGAATCATATGCATGTCAATACATTATAAGGATGTAATGTTAGTCCGGGAAAATTCTCCATCCCTTTCTATCTTAGCCAGGAGATAACAATATGTAGGAGATCAATCCACTCTCCTTAAACTGACTTCAGCAAGACGGGCACGTCTTCTTAAGTATCAATAATGTCCGCAAAAAGCCGCTAGTTAACAACGGTATCACACCTAGATCGTGTAGCACGGCAGCAAGTAATAGTCCCGAGGACAGGCATCAACCCGATGCGATTTACAACGTAGCATACGTGAGCCGCGAAACATCTCATAATGAAGACTCTTCAATGACAGGCTACGAAACAAATGTCAATCTCGAAAAATGGCGTAAGATAAAGTTATTCAAAAATGCAATTACCACCTTGTCTTCAGGAAATACACCACATAACTCACATGCCTCCAGGCGTATTAAATCACAAGAGAAATGTCATCTCAAATAAACGAGCAAATCTATAGAGAGGACTCCATATTCCTGACAGAACAAAATAAGATAGACGCTCTCACATAGACGTCTTGCTCGCAAAACGAACCGTTCTCGACTGCAGGGGCGGAAACGAGAACACAAAGACTTAAAAAACTTGGACATGCGCAGTAAAGAGTGCAATACGAATACTGTTCACACAATAAATGAAGATAGAACCTCTTTCTAAGAACAACGTCGAAATCAATGCCTTTATAAGGAGACCATTAGACAGCATAGCAAGTTGCCAACTATTTCTGAGAAAACCGGCCTGTCATATCCATACACATGGACATGATTTAAGAGCGCATAACAAACTTATCTGCCACCTTTTGCCAACAAGAACAGACAACTGTATACTATAAAAAGTGACTATTAATTTTCACAAGGTTATTTCCCTTGCATTAGAAAAAAAATATATGTTGTACACAGAATACGAGAAATATCTTGTGCAACATATCACCACCACCTCCCGATAAAAAAAAAATGTGGAACATATTTTTTTTTTTTTTTTTAGTATCCAAGAGCAAGCGACAAGCGGCTCAAAACGCACGAATTATGCGCTGATAATTAATTAAATTGCCTAACATGAGGCTAAATATAGAGTGTCTGGTGAGGATATACCTCAACAGAAAAATAAATATGTCTCAAAAAATATTCACATCGGGGGGTGTCACCAACACACATCACGTTAGCATGTAAACACAATATACGTATGCAAGTTACTATAATCATCATTAAACAGCATACTCTAATATTGTCTTTAAAAATGGATGTACAAATCTGATAGAAAATATCAAATAGCACATTATTTGACATTTAATAACCTTAGTACATAATGAAATTAAAAAGTACATGACGATCCATGACATATCCCTCTGACGATTTCCGCAAAAAAGGCAAGTACACAATCTAGAACTCGTAAGGTAAGTCCTCAGCTCAACAATGACATTCTGAGAAAGTACAAGCAATATAATGCTAATTAATAACTAATATGCTTCATAAGGTACAATACATTATTGATAATTGTGGCTGTTTAGTAAACTAACGGCCCTTATATTAACTACTCAGTCCTCCTCTATCATCTTAAAAAACGAACAGAAGAAGATGACAACAATGCACAACATGTATGTGTTCACATAAAGTGAGAAACAGATGTGCTAATCTATTGTAGTAATATAGGTGTGTTATGACTCTGTAATATATGTAGAAATATAGGACAGAAGTATCAGTTGGAATCATGTGTAGTGAAAAGGTTGAAGAGCTATAGCATATCGAGTGGATCTCGAACTCTTCAAATTCTTAGTCCTGAATAGCTGTAAAGAGCTTTTTGATCAGTTTCTAATGTGACAGGGGCTAGGTGTTACCTCACACCCCAGACCCGTGCACTAAGAAATTTTATAAAGGATCGTTTGACAGGGGCTGCAATTATTGGTTGCTTGCAACCCTTTCAGCAGCAGACTTAACAATTCAAGCAACCAAAAGCCTTATGCAGATCAACATTTAATTCTACCGAACAGAACCGAACACCAAACAAACAATCCAACGAACAATCAAACGAACACCCAGTCAGTGTTCATAGACTGTGTGCTCAAGGCATTTACAGCTTGGCTCTTGTGTGTCTTCTTAGTCTGTTCTCACGGGGCGGCTCTCTCAAACATAGACCGGTTTCGCCGCTTGCTACCCCTTTTTATAAGCCCTGGCCTAACCACTCAATTTACTGCGCGCTTACGCGCATTAATCTACGCCACACAGATAACACACGCGATTATTGCTCCAGAATGCATGAAAACACAGATATACACAACTAGAGCAAAAACACTACTAATATGTAGGCTTATTATGGCCTTGTAATAAATCTGCTTGAAGATAACGTGATCAAAAGGCACTAAACCACATAGACAACATGACTGCCCAATGGGGCCACAGCTGCCGAGAATACACTCGAACGACAGACCTCAAGATGGCGCTGTCACATATTCCCCGCCTGATTTGTTTGTCGTCCCGACAACTGCAACTAAATCAGGCGCTTCAGTCGTATTCTCCAAATCTGGAGGATCACCTTTTTTCTTCACTTCGTCTCAGGTCATTGCTGGTTACTCTAATGCTCGGACTCGCTCTGTCCATTCGTTGGATGATATATGGACCCACTGTCATTGTGGGAGCACGAACTACAACGTACTCGTCTTCTGACCACATATCACGAATCTCGATCTCTCAGCGTCGTGCATTCTCTTCTTCACCAATTCTCCGACCTGTAGTGGAGTAGAAACACGACAGCTTGTCACATCTCTCTTTCCGGACTGCTGCAAAACTCTGCAACGGTGGCTCTGCTCTTAACGTGCGCCCCTCGTAGCCTGGAGAACGTGTCCTTCGACGAGTTTTTAGATGAGTCCTCCTCCCTCTAAATGCCGACCACTTTTCCCCGGGCGCCCTTATGGTGACAGTTGCCACGGCCATCTCTTGGCTTGCACTGTGACGGCAATGTAGATGTGTTGGTACGCTTAGAGAGGGCGCTCTTTGATGGGCAAACCGATATCAAATGGTCCGGGGACCTAAAATGGAAACATCGCTTAGGAAGCGGGCCCTGGGGACACTTGGCTGCCATGTGGTGTTTCGAAAGGTCTCCACAGTTGAAGCATCTTATTTTTTCCTAGCTTCCTTGGTGCCCTGGGTCGCCTCCTGCTACCCTTACATCCCTGGCCGCCTTTGACTTTCTTCCCTGCAATAAGCGCCTCACACTCCGGTCGACCACCAACCATCTTTATCTTTGAGCCATTCTGCTCCCCTTCTGTAACTTGACTCCCAGCCGCAGAGGGGTCTAGTTTAATGACTGTGGACATGGAGGTTTCTGTACGTGGCCTAGTTCTCTGCATCTAAAAACAACGAACTGTCCTGGTACGTCTCCCCTGCTCCTGAGACATCGCATCAAATTTTAGCCTCTAATTGAGCCACCTGTGCTCTCAGCCGCTCTACTTCTGCGTTTTAATGCATGCGTATCTGACACAGTCTCTGTTCTTGCCACTTCAACACTGGCAACACCAGCCCCCGAAGCTGCTTCGACACTGGCAACACCAGCCCCAGAAGTGGGCTCAGTCTCCAAAAAAACCGTAGGGCATAGTCCCTCACCGACGTGAACGATGCTGTTGGCTCCTTGATGATCATTTCCTTTGCAAGCTTTTCTTGTAGGTCATCTCTCAGACAAGCAGCAAACTGGTCACGAAGAAAGGATGGCGCCAAAGGAGTGACGTTGTTCTGCTTTTGTGCCCTTACAACACTTTCAAACACCTCGTGAATGCGATGGGAGAATTCCCAAAGAGACTCCCTTGCACCTTGCCGGGTAGAGTAGAACGCGGCCATTACTTCGGGATGCTCCGACGCTCCCCATACACCCTAAGAATGGAATGTAGCATTGCTTCTGGGTCACCGTCATCAGCCTGAATCCTCAGCTCCCTGCGGACACTTGGGGTCACACTGTCAAGAATAACATCTGCCTGGTCCTCTTTACTCATCATCCCTACTCTCCAGGCAGCTCTCACCTCTCTGACATATTCCTCGGCCGTAGGACCCGTGCGCTCCCCAAAGCACCGCACTCTCTTGTGAGTAGGTACCACGATGTACTGCACTCGTTCTTGTTGACGATCCAGCCCTACCACAGGGTCATCCACCTCAGCCACATCTTCGTTATCAGTTCTACTAGCAGCGCGTGTGTTGCGTGCCGCCATCTTGTTGCTAGTAGAGTTGACTAGAAATCTTGACAAACTGGATGATCCCGTCCCTCGCCTTGCACTGAACTGGGTGTTCTACTGTTTCGGCTGTTGCTGCTCTGATTGCTGAAGAGTTGCTTCACTGCGTGCTGTCTGTCAATCCTGTCGACGACGCCACTTGTGACAGGGGCTAGGTGTGCCTCACACCCAAGACCCGTGCACTAAGAAAATTTATAAAGGATCGTTTGACAGGGGTTGCAATTATTGGTTGCTTGCACCCCTCTCAGCAGCAGACTTAACAATTCAAGCAACCCAAAGCCTTATGCAGATCAACATTTAATTCTACCGAACAGAACCGAACACCAAACAAACAATCCAACGAACAATCAAACGAACACCCAGTCAGTGTTCATAGACTGTGTGCTCAAGGCATTTACAGCTTGGCTCTTGTGTGTCTTCTTAGTCTGTTCTCACTGGGCGGCTCTCTCAAACATAGACCGGTTTCGCCGCTTGCTACCCCTTTTTATAAGCCCTGGCCTAACCACTCAATTTACTGCGCGCTTACGCGCATTAATCTACGCCACACAGATAACACACGCGATTATGCTCCAGAATGCATGAAAACACAGATATACACAACTAGAGCAAAAACACAACTAATATGTAGGCTTATTATGGCCTTGTAATAAATCTGCTTGAAGATAACGTGATCAAAAGGCACTAAACCACATAGACAACATGACTGCCCAGATGGGGCCAGCGCCGAGAACGACAGACCTCAAGATGGCGCTGTCACACTAATATGAAATGAGCGCCCAGGAGGAATCGTTGTAGTTTGAGAATTGACCAAACCATAGCCAACAACTCACGGTCTAAAACCGAGTAGTTCCTCTCTGCCGCATTTAGTTTTCTAGAAATGTACATAACAGGATGCAGAGTATTTGCATATTCTTGCATCAGTGCTGCTCCAATCCCAGTGGATGAAGCATCACTTCGAAGAACAAAAGTCCTATCAAGAGTAGGTAATCTTAGGATGGGAGGAGAAGAAAATATATTCTTGATTTGGTCTAGTGAAGATTGGCATTCTTCAGACCAACGGACCAGATTAGGCGAACCTTTCTTCAACAATGTTGAGAGAGGTGCCATGATCGAAGATAAATTTGGAATAAATCTCCCATAAAATTGAATTAAACCTAAGAGACTCCTAACTTGTTTCTTCGTTTTAGGAACAGAGATGTTCAGTATTTTGGAAGTATTGTGGTCCTCTGTCTTCAAGAGACCATGACCAACACGATGACCCAGGAAAGAAATTTCACCAAAACCAACAAAAGCTTTAGAAGGTTTTGCTGTCAAATTATACTCACGTAGAGTGGACAGTAAGTCATATAAACCCAAATAGTGATCTTCCCAGGAATCACTAAAGAGACAGATATCATCTAAGTATGCGACGACATCTGAACGATGTGAAAGAATTCGACGCATCATGCGAACGAAAGTAGCAGGGGCGTTCATAAGACCGAAAAGCATAACATTCCATTGGAATAGACCCCTAGGTGTAGAGAAAGCAGTAAGAGGTTTGGCATGCTCTGCTAAAGGCACTTGCCAATAACCTTTAGACAAGTCAAGTTTAGTGAAGAATCTAGAGTTAGAAAGTCTAATAAGTAGATCTTCTAGTAAAGGCATCGGTTCAGCATCGAACTTAGTGACTTGATTTAATTTGCGATAATCAACGCAAATTCGTATGTTCTTATCTTTCTTCCGGACAATAACCATGGAAGAAGAATATGGTGAAGTAGATGGTTCAATTATGTTCAATTGAAACATTTCATCCAATTCCTTTTCCACTTGCGACTGAAAGTGTATAGGGATAGGATAAGGCCTAACCCTAATAGGACTATTGTCGGTAAGAACTATGTCATGTTCAATGACATTTGTGTGTCCAGGGATGTCAGTGAGAACATCCTGAAATGTTTGTAACATCGACGAGACTAGACGATGTTCCTCAAAAGAAAGATTAGGAGAAATAGAAACGTTCTTCCAAGATTCCGTGGAATGTAGCGGATCCACTGGAAGGGGAAGATTGACGTCACAGAAAATAGATTCCTCATCCTGTATGACAGACAGGGATGAGTAATGACCATGAGGTGCAGGAGAATCATCCGTTGCCTGGAAAATAGGCAGCAAATAGTCCGGACGTTCGTGAAATTCCGAAAGCATGTTTATGTGGAAAGTTTTATGCTTTCCATCAATATCGACCACATAGTCAACATCGGAAATTCGCGAGACTATTGCATACGGACCTTTCCATGCAATAAGAAGTCTATTTTCCCTACTGGGGAGTAGGACGAATGCTTTGTCACCTGGACAAAGTTGTCGTAGATATCTATTCTTGTTAGCAAACTGCCTTGCCTTCTCTTTAGCAATTTCTGAAGAAGCAGTTGCTAGTTTGCATGCCTCAATGATCTTTTGCCTAAGAGCAATGACATACTCATATGAGGATTGAGTGTCATCACTAATATCATCGACAGTGATAAGATCGTGTAATAAAGACATAGGGCCGCGCGGACGCGCGCCAAAGACAAGTTCAAAGGGAGAAAATCCTGTGTGCTCGTTTGGGACTTCTCTATAAGCAAAGAGAGCCGCGAAACATCTCATAATGAAGACTCTTCAATGACAGGCTACGAAACAAATGTCAATCTCGAAAGATGGCGTAAGATAAAGTTATTCAAAATGCAATTACCTTGTCTTCAGGAAATACACCACATAACTCACATGCCTCCAGGCGTATTAAATCACAAGAGAAATGTCATCTCAAATAAACGAGCAATCTATAGAGAGGACTCCATATTCCTGACAGAACAAAATAAGCATAGACGCTCTCACAGAGACGTCTTGCTCGCAAAACGAACCGTTCTCGACTGCAGGGCGGAAACGAGAACACAAAGACTTAAAACTTGGACATGCGCAGTAAAGAGCGCAATACGAATACTGTTCACACAATAAATGAAGATAGAACCTCTTTCTAAGAACAACGTCGAAATCAATGCCTTATAAGGAGACCATTAGACAGCATAGCAAGTTGCCAACTATTTCTGAGAAAACCGGCCTGTCATATCCATACATGGACATGATTTAAGAGCGCTTAACAAACTTATCTGCCACCTTTTGCCAACAAGAACAGACAACTGTATACTATAAAAAGTGACTATTAATTTCACAAGGTTATTTCCCTTGCATTAGAAAAAATATATGTTGTACACAGAATACGAGAAATTCTTGTGCAACACCCCCCCCCCCCGCTTCCCCCCCCCCCCCCCCCCAATAAAAAATCGGTAGACAGGAACTCCTAAACAAATTGATCACAAGAATCATATCTTGATGTTTATTTTCAATGGGTTACTGGTATCTAAGATTATGATTGTTTTGTTAGCTAGGTCATGCAGACATTTTATCGCCATACATGGCAAGCAAGTGCCAGTGGAATAAGACATGAGAATGAGACGCTGGCGATTGATAAGACAATCATTGCGAGGACCTTTTGACAGCAATACAAGTCAGTCCTTGTTCTAGGATCCTCAAGGTGAGAGAAAGAACGAACACTATTTTCCAAAGGTTTAGAATTGGGCGCGCAGGCCCGTCTAACATTCTGCTCTTCTGTCACATAATTTGGGTCGATATCTTGTCCGCTCCTGCAGTATTTAGCTACCTTTATGGGGCGTGCGATTTTTGTGCACTGTTCAATGATCGGCACATTTTTTCTTCCTCAACCTTCCGACAGGTCATTGGTATTTTCGAGTCATTGTTTGCACATTTTCCTGTAATAATTCGTCATTTCTGTTTACCTGTTCATCCTGCTGAAAGAGTAGACGGATGATGCAATCTTGACCGACAGTCGTGATGGTAAAATTCTCGTGTACCAGACATTGGGCGCCGGATTCAGACGGAAATGGACAAGCGAGCATGCTTATCGCTGATATGGCTAGTGTGACCATCTAATTACTGTCGAGAAGAGTCACAGCCCACATGGTCAAACGAGGGTCGGTGTTTGCACATATTACAGATATGCACCTGAAAGACGGAATGTTGTAATAGCTTCTGGACAGAATTGTTACGAAGACATTATTTGTGATAATGTAGGGAGTTGTAGTTGCAATCATTACCGCGAATCGACGGAAATAACAATTCCATATTTGGAAAGTGACCTTTTAAATAACACGCAGAATTTTCCTATGAGGAAATTTTTTGAATAAATCCCATCATAACACGCATGATTGAAACTATTGGCCGGCACTCGAGATGTAAACATAACAACATTTCAGATTGTAGCCTGGTCTAATATTAAACATCAACGTGCGTGGGACGAAAGTTGTAATATAACTTGACACTTTCGTCGGTTGAACGCACTGTGAAACTCAACTCGTCAAGAGACCAGCCAGACAGCCAGAGTAAAGAATATGATCAGAATTCCATTTATCGGATCAGACCTTGTTTGAGCATCTTGAGGACTTATATCCCAGGAAAACTCTACCTTTATTAACACGGAAAAAAAAAAAAAACGGAATCCTAGGAATCTGAACACGAAGTTAGAGTGGGATCTTATTGTAAAGTAACACCCTAGAACACGTGGAAGTGGCATCTTAAACAAGCTGCCTTAACTATTTCTGTGAGTCAGAGGTCTGTGATCCCAAAGACAATTTGGGATGAGTTGTACATTTATAATTCTATATTTTACATTATTAACACGTGAAATCATATGTACGAGGGTCGTTCAAGTCAAATCGGGACTTTTTGTTCTGGAAGTACAGGAAGGAATGCTAGCGTGGTGGTACTACTGACAGTAGTAAGTAACAAGTGTGACCTACTCGTACTACCGTTACCGTTATTACCGTTAGGTGGCGTACGCGTCACGGGTCAGTCCCTGATAGATAATGAAAATGGCGGACAACAGAGTTAGTGCCCGTTGGGTGCCAAGACAGCTTTCCGCTTTTGTCCGGCTGAGAAGAGTTCAAGTCTGCACTGAGTTGAAGGATCGTTTTGGCAGGGAAGGCCAGAATTTTCTGAATCGCTTCATTACGTGTGATGAAACCTGGGTGCATCATTTCACTCCGGAATCAAAACGAGCATCCATGCAGTGGAAGCATATGGACTCATCACCACCCAAAAAATTTCGGAAAATTGCGTCTGCTGGGAAAGTGATGGCGAGTGTTTTCTGGGACAAATGTGGCATTATTCGCGTGGATTTTCTACCCCGTGGTGCCACTATCAACAGTGAAGAGTACTATCGCATTCTAAGTGATGTGCATAACCATCTGCGGAAAAAACGGCCTGGTTTGATAAGAAAAGGCGTCCTGTTTCTACAGGATAACGCACGGCCACATACCGCTCACCGCAACACGTGCAAATTACAGCAACTCGGGTGGGAGGTATTGCCACATCCCCCTTACAGCCCAGACCTCGCTCCGAGCGACTTCCACCTTTTTGTACCCCTGAAAGAGTTCCTGGGAGGTCAGCATTTTAGCACTGATGACAAAGTGAAGCAATGTCCTACGATGGTTCAGGAGTACTGACATATCTTTCTACGCTAAAGCTTTTCAAGCATTAATTAAACGCTCGGATAAGTGTATAAATGTTGCAGGGGATTATATCGAAAAATAAATGGCAATTTCACTCCTACAAATTTGTTCTTTTAGTTTGTACAAACAAAAGTCCCGGTTTGACTTGAACGACCCTCGTATATATTGACATGTCAATATTAATATGTGAAAACTGCTAGTGGAAGTCAGTGGGAAGTTATAAATACTTATAGGGAACTTAGTGTACTGACTGAGATCAGCTGTGAAGGTATCTATATCTATTAAGAGTAGTGTATTATAGATAACCTTACTTGCTACCACATATCTATATATCTCAGTCAGAATAAACAATTTAATTTAATCCACTACTCTTGACAACACTGTGACACTCACATACATATAACACTCTACAAAGATATCTTAAAAGAGTCACTGATAAACTTTCAAATAACAATATGTATTCATTACTGGCATGAATGAATATGTGTCCTGATTCAACTACAAGGGAACCAGGAATCACAATCAATTTAAATTACAAGTTATGTACAGAATGTATTTAATATGAATATTGTAGTGACATATATTAGTACAAATGTTCTATGTGTGTCAGTTGTGTAGTAGTAAAATGAGGTAATACTGGTTTTGTTTTGTTCAAGCTCTGTTGGTATTTGTCATCATGACTTCAATAGTTTGTCTTTAGGGACCAGTATTGGAGATGTTCACAGTTCCTGATTTTAAGACAAGTAAATTCCCCTCTGAAATAGTATTTTTATAAAGTTATTTCAAGATGAGGGGACATAATGTTGAGCTCAGCTGGCCAACTCTGCTTATCTTGAGTGATGGCGGCAGGAGAGGACTCCTCTGCTCGAATTCTCCTCTGGGCTCTGGAGACACCTCACTGATAGCTAAAAGGACCAAGGAGTATGCTGTCCGACACTGGATTCAGCAAATCTCTGACCAGATGCTGCTCAGTACCATCAAGACCACTGTCCCTGAAATCAAGAAGGATGTACCTTCTACTTCATAACTAATTTATATTCTCTTTTACACTGATCACAATACAGCACAAACATTGCGTTCAGAGCGTTAGGCCAACAGTCAGCTTCATTTGAAATACTTTATTCCAGTATTACCCTTCTTAATGGTTACTACGCCTCTGCACTTCCAGCATTATTTCTTTCTAGTCAATCATCCAGGTGTCAGTGTACTATTTGGCCATTCCATGCCGTTTTACTTCTCTCCGACACCCTCTGTTCAGGCTGGAGCATTTTAGGCTTTACCTCACGTTTGCCACTGAACTACACATATATATATACAGGCATAAATCAACAATTCACATTCAATTTTCATTAAAAGATATTAAATGGTTCAAGCTTACCACAATTCATACGAATAACACAGATACGTTGATTAGCAATGAATTCTGGCACAAACTGGCACAAATTCCATCTGCTATGTTCCAGGCTTTTTTTTTTAGCAAAATATGAGCTGGCTTCAACGCACTGATGCTTTATCAAGCTTATTTAAACAAGTGGTCTCGAACTAACGCTCCCAAGTGTGTATATCAGCGAGACTGGCCAATGAGCCACGTTTCGACAAGTGTTTGAAAAAATGTTATCTTTTCCCGTCTCCCCTAACAACCAAGATAGTATTTATAGCCCGACCAATCGTGGTTAGGCTTTCATTTGTTGCGCTCCAATCAATTTGGAGTTTACATGGTAGGCTATTTCTGTAACGTAAATTTTTTTTCAAACACGTTAAAAAAAAATCTTATGAGCAGAAATGATTTTTATGCTGTCAGGCACCCCCAATATTTTATTTTGGGTATAATTTATTAATTCCTGGACGATATGCGTAACGTTTTTACATATTATTTGTCAGCAAGCCCTAAGGAACCCAAAAATACTAATTTAAAGGAGCTACGTGGCTGCGTTCAAAATATGCAATTTCTTCTACCTCCTGTTTGGAAGATGTGCTGTCTGGGTACTGTTATGTTTTCAAACGTAAACCCATCTATTGTTATCTTTTCTAATAAGAGTCTGTTATGATTTATAAACCTAACTCTGGGAAAGGGTAGTGTATTTTATCACTGTCCGTCTGAAAAAAAATTAGTGCATGTAGACTTACACGCGTGATGGCAGCATTTGCGTATCGCGCGAAGCGTGTTTAGTGTTCGGCTTCCTCTCCCTTCTCGCTATCCTTTAGTCCAACTGTTCGTTCGTTTTGGTAACGTAATGTAGAAAAAGACATGAATGGAATTTAAAATTTAGGTCATTACGCAGTCTGCCTCTTAATGTTTTTCCAAGAAATACAGCACACGTTTCATTGAAGAAAGCGGGTATAATACAGTAAGCTTTTACTATCAACGTGAAAGCGTTACAATTTGCAGACGAAGCAGAAAACAAGGGGGATTTCGAGTACATTCCTTGTGACAGCACTGTCATTTTACCATTGCTCTTCTCTTTATTAATTTTATTTGTTAGGCTTTATATTTACCTAATAATTTATATATGTGGATTAGAATATTTCATGACACCTCCCCTCTTAAAACAGACATTATATGTCAGTCCTTTATTCTATATACACATAGAGAAATTTATTATTATTTCTGGGGTTTACGGTGATTCTCATCACACGGATGGCGGCTTAAAAAATCCGCTCCCAGATTGGTTTTTCCAGATATATATTCAATGCTAAAATTATATGGAGCCAGAAGCAAAGACCATCGGAGTAACCTAGAGTTCTCATGCTTAGCCTGTGCTAAAAACGATAAAGGTTTGTGGTCAGTTTGCAACTTAAATGCCTTCCCATATAGATAAATATTGAATTTCTTTATTGCCCATATTACTGCAAGACATTCTTTTTCGCTAGTTGAGTAGTTGATTTCAGCTTTATTCAACTTTCTGCTAGCATATGCCACTGGGCTTAATTCCCCATCCAATGCATCTGATTTCTGTAGTAAAGTTGCACCTAACCCAATATTACTTGCATCCGTCCTTACTATGAATTCTTGACTTAAGTCAGGTAATTTCAAAATGGGTTTACTTGTGAGCTTTTCCTTCAATTCTTGGTAAGTCATTTCACATTGTGGTGTCCATGTAATGCGATCTGGAAGTCCTTTACGTGTCAATTCAGTTAAAGGTGCACATATGGAATTAAAGTTTTTGATATACTTCTGGTAGAAACCACATAATGAGACAAAGGATCTCACGTCCTTCTTCTTGGTTTGTGGTCTCGGGGCTTTCTGTAGTTTCTCTAAATTCTTTGGGTCAGGGGTCATGTTTCCCTGATAAACTGTGTGTCCCAAAAATTCCAATTCTTTACATCCAACGCAACATTTGGTTGGTCGGGCTGTTAAATTTGCCTCCCTAAGTCGATCAAACAGCATGTTCAGAGAGTCAATGTGTTCCTCAAATGTTTCTGTTGCTATAAGGATATCATCCATAAAATTTGTTATACAGGGATTATTCAGAGGATCCAATAATTTTCTCATCATTCTAGAGAAGACACTAGGCGCATTCTTCAATCCAAATGGCAATCTATTAAACTCATAGTGTCCTTCTGAGGTACTAAAAGCTAGGTATGGTCTAACCTCAGGCTTTACTGGAATCTGATAGTATCCTTTTACTCAGATCCACTTTTGAGAAATATTTAGCTTTATTTAGTCTGGCAAACAGCTGATTTGTATCCGGCAATGGATCCACCTGTCCTTCTGTAATAGCATTCAGTCTCCTGTAATCTATACAGAGTCTATGTTCTCCAGAGGGCTTCCTTAAGAGTACAACACCGGAACTATACGAAGACTCACTGTGCGAAATAATTCCTTCCTTCAATAGATAGTCTATCTCTTCCTTCAAAGCTTTTTCCTTAGCAAACGGAATCGAATATGGTTTCATACAGACAGGTGTGGAGTCTATGAGTTTCATATCATATTCCAATAGGTTTGTATGCCCTGGTCGGTCTGTTAACACCTCTGCATGATTATTTAGAACCTGTTGCACTCTCTCTTTCTGAGTTTTCGTTAAATGTGTACTGATTTTCACCTGTGCTGCTGTCTCACAGGGGTGTAATGGATATTCAAATGATGAAAGTGGTTCCTTTTTCATCTCCATGGCGATGGACAAGGTCAACAAGTGTGTCTCTTCCTGATGTTCTCTTTCCAAATATTTCTTCAGGAGATTCACATGATAGATTTTTTCTTTCCCCTTCTTATCTATCTTATAATTTGTTCTAGACACCTTCTCTAGAACTGTATATGGACCCTGCCATCCAATTTGTAACTTATTCTGACTCCCGGGCAAAAGAAGCAGTACCTTCTCTCCCACAGCCAAATTTCTGTCTTTCGCCTTCCTGTTATAATAGGCAGCATGTTTCTTCCTGGCTTGTTTCAAATTTTCATTGGCAAGTTTCCAGCCAGTTTTTAACCGAGTGGTCAGCTCATTCACATATTGGTATGAAGATGTAATGTTTTCCTCTGCCTTTTCATCAGTCCACGTTCTTAACAAAGCTTCAAGTGGACCTTTTATTGGCCTTCCAAACAATAATGTTGCCGGGGCCATACCGGTTGAACTATGGGGTACCTCCCGATAAGCAAAGAGGGCGGCGTGCAGGTACTGGTCCCATGTATCTGGTTTTTCGTGTGCCAACTTTCTCAGGATCGACATCAATGTGCCGTTAAATCTTTCCACTTGGCCGTTCCCTTGGGGATGATACACACTACAATGGAAGTGTTTGGCCTGGAAGATCCTGAAAACTTCTTCAGTTAGTTTCCCCTTGAACTGAGAGCCATTATCAGTCAAGATTTGATTGGGAAAGCCTAACCTTGTGAAAATTGTGAGCAATGCCTCTGCCACATGTTTTGAATCAATCGATGACAGGGCTACTGCCTCTCCCCACATAGAACAAGTGTCCACCAGAGTCAGAATGTAGCTGTTCCTTCTCTTGGTTCGGGTGAGAGGTCCCACAAGATCCACGGCAACTCTCTCAAAGGGTGTTCCCACTATGGGCATTTCCCCCAGAGTTGCTGGTGCAGTCCAATGTTTAGGTGCTACTCGTTGGCCCTCTGGACAGGATTTTACATATCGTTTGATATCTTCAGTTATTCCTGGCCAGAAATAGTGACAAGCTATTCGCTGTCCTGTTGCGCTGATTCCCATATGACCACTGAAGGGAATCGCATGCCCTAGTTCCAACACTTTAGTCCTATATGAAGTGGGAAGGACCAGCTGTCCGTGACCATTGGATTCAGATCCAGCCTTCCTATATATCAATTTGTTCTTCATATAAAAATCTCCCTTGCCTGGAGTTGTATGACAAGTTGACAATTTTCTGAAACAAGGCTTGAGTGTTTTATCCCCAGCCTGTGCCTTCCTCATCTCTTCTGGAGTGGTATCCAACATAATATCCTCCTCCTGTCTTGAGGTCGACCTGACCTGAAGGGTTGCCATATACACAGGTTTCCTTCTGCAACGGTCAGTGTCATGATTGTTCATCTTACAATTTTTACACCACCTTTCTCCTTGGTTGAAAGATTTTCTTTCATCATATTTCCTTTCATCGAATTGTGGGAATTTATTTTTATTTTCATACCGTGGCCTATCAAATTGGTGCTTACCTTTATTTTGATCCCTAGGATCAAATTTATTAAAGTTCTGTGGTGCCCTAAAGTTGTCCACCTGTTTCTTTTTATTACCTGTTACCTCTGCTTGAGCTGCTTGATACCTTTCAGCAACATTTAGCAACTCACCCAGCCTCTCTGCACCTTGTTCCATGAGAAACTTTCTCAGGTCTGGAGCCATGGACTCTCTTAATTGCTCTATAAGGACCATTTCCTTAAGATCTTGGGTTTTCCCCAGAGAAGTCCATTTCTCCAAGTATGTCTCGATTCGTGCAGAGAACTGGTGATAGGTTTCACCTGACAGTAGTTTAGCATTCCTAAATTTTTTCCTGTAAAACTCTGCATTCTTTTCATACCTTAACAAAAGAGCCTGCTTTAGCATGTCATAATTTTCCTGATCACCTCTGCTCATTTTTGCAAAAACTTCATAAGCTGCCCCACGAAGTCCCTGAGATAACTTTAAGCTCCACCTTTCTCTCTCTAACCCATACGTGGTAGCTAATAGTTCGTACCTATTTATATAGCTCTCAATATCATCGTCTTTCTCAACAAAATGATCTAAATGAAAATTCATAGCTGAGATTGAGGCTCCTTGAGTAACCGTAGCATCAGAGGCAAAGGGACTGGCACCATTTTCAGGAGCATGGCCTTGAAACTCAAACTCCCTTAGTCGTAACTCATGTTCCCTTTGTAATCTCTTCTCCTCCTTTTCTGCTTCCCTCTCTGCAGCTAATCTCTTCTCTTCTCTTTCTGCAGCTTGTCTTCTTTCCTCGGCTTCCAATGCTTTAGCCTCTTTGTCAGCCTCAATCTGCAACCTCTTAGTCTCAGCCTCTTGCAACCTCTTAGTCTCAGCCTCTAACCTAATTTTTCGGCCTCTAATCTTCTAATCTTCTTTCTTCGCGTTCAATAAATTTGTCACATTCCGTTGTGACATAGGCAACCATAACTTGCCCATCTAATCCTAACTCTTTTGCAGTCTGAACCGCAGCAGATCGAAATTTGGCCAGGTCCGCCATTGTCTATCAGGTAACTTTATATAATGTCTAACCAACAATTTAATTTCTAACTATATATCTAATGGACAACACAGGCACCGTGAGCTCAACCTTATTTAATTCCACCCAAGGATACCTTTTAATTCTTATATTCCCTGAAGTGAATTACCCCCCAATATTTTTAATAGTGAAAGATTCAAAATCCCAAGAGCGAGACCCCAATATATGTGGTGAAGTGGGATGTTATAAATACTTATAGGGAACTTAGTGTACTGACTGAGATCAGCTGTGAAGGTATCTATATCTATTAAGAGTAGTGTATTATAGATAACCTTACTTGCTACCACATATCTATATATCTCAGTCAGAATTATTCTGGAATAGTGTGATGCTACGTTATGTGTCTAGGGTATGAGTATGGTGAAGTGTAAGTCACAACAACAGACAGATAAACAATTTAATTTAATCCACTACTCTTGACAACACTGTGACACTCACATACATATAACACTCTACAAAGATATCTTAAAAGAGTCACTGATAAACTTTCAAATAACAATATGTATTCATTACTGGCATGAATGAATATGTGTCCTGATTCAACTACAAGGGAACCAGGAATCACAATCAATTTAAATTACAAGTTATGTACAGAATGTATTTAATATGAATATTGTAGTGACATATATTAGTACAAATGTTCTATGTGTGTCAGTTGTGTAGTAGTAAAATGAGGTAATACTGGTTTTGTTTTGTTCAAGCTCTGTTGGTATTTGTCATCATGACTTCAATAGTTTGTCTTTAGGGACCATTATTGTAGATGTTCACAGTTCCTGATTTTAAGACAAGTAAATTCCCCTCTGAATAGTATTTTTATAAAGTTATTTCAAGATGAGGGGACATAATGTTGAGCTCAGCTGGCCAACTCTGCTTATCTTGAGTGATGGCGGCAGGAGAGGACTCCTCTGCTCGAATTCTCCTCTGGGCTCTGGAGACACCTCACTGATAGCTAAAAGGACCAAGGAGTATGCTGTCCGACACTGGATTCAGCAAATCTCTGACCAGATGCTGCTCAGTACCATCAAGACCACTGTCCCTGAAATCAAGAAGGATGTACCTTCTACTTCATAACTAATTTATATTCTCTTTTACACTGATCACAATACAGCACAAACATTGCGTTCAGAGCGTTAGGCCAACAGTCAGCTTCATTTGAAATACTTTATTCCAGTATTACCCTTCTTAATGGTTACTACGCCTCTGCACTTCCAGCATTATTTCTTTCTAGTCAATCATCCAGGTGTCAGTGTACTATTTGGCCATTCCATGCCGTTTTACTTCTCTCCGACCCCCTCTGTTCAGGCTGGAGCATTTTAGGCTTTACCTCACGTTTGCCACTGAACTACACATATATATATACAGGCATAAATCAACAATTCACATTCAATTTTCATTAAAAGATAGTAAATGGTTCAAGCTTACCACAATTCATACGAATAACACAGATACGTTGATTAGCAATGAATTCTGGCACAAACTGGCACAAATTCCGTTCTCTGCTATGTTCCCAGGCTTTTATTTTAGCAAAAATGTGAGCTGGCTTCAACGCACTGATGCTTTATCAAGCTTTTTTTTTAAACAAGTGGTCTCGAACTAACGCTCCCAAGTGTGTATATCAGCGAGACTGGCCAATGAGCCACGTTTCGACAAGTGTTTGAAAAAATGTTATCTTTTCCCGTCTCCCCTAACAACCAAGATAGTATTTATAGCCCGACCAATCGTGGTTATGCTTTCATTTGTTGCGCTCCAATCAATTTGGAGTTTACATGGTAGGCTATTTCTGTAACGTAAATTTTTTTCAAACACGTTAAAAAAAAAATCTTATGAGCAGAAATGATTTTATGCTGTCAGGCACCCCCAATATTTTATTTTGGGTATAATTTATTAATTCCTGGACTATTTGCGTAACGTTTTACATATTATTTGTCAGCAAGCCCTAAGGAACCCAAAAATACTAATTTAAAGGAGCTACGTGGCTGCGTTCAAAATATGCAATTTCTTCTACCTCCTGTTTGGAAGATGTGCTGTCTGGGTACTGTTATGTGTTCAAACGTAAACCCATCTAATGTTATCTTTTCTAATAAGAGTTTGTTATGATTTATAAACCTAACTCTGGGAAAGGGTAGTGTATTTTATCACTGTCCGTCTGAAAAAAAAATTAGTGCATGTAGACTTACACGCGTGATGGCAGCATTTGCGTATCGCGCGAAGCGTGTTTAGTGTTCGGCTTCCTCTCCCTTCTCGCTATCCTTTAGTCCAACTGTTCGTTCGTTTTGGTAACGTAATGTAGAAAAAGACATGAATGGAATTTAAAATTTAGGTCATTACGCAGTCTGCCTCTTAATGTTTTTCCAAGAAATACAGCACACGTTTCATTGAAGAAAGCGGGTATAATACAGTAAGCTTTTACTATCAACGTGAAAGCGTTACAATTTGCAGACGAAGCAGAAAACAAGGGGGATTTCGAGTACATTCTTTGTGATAGCACTGTCATTTTACCATTGCTCTTTTCTTTATTATAGTGATTATTCCTTGATACTTCTTGGAACGTGTCACAACTTTCAGACTTGACCAACGTCGATTGAACCAGTCATCTATCTGCAAAGAACCAAACATCAGCTGGAGTAGAAACAATCACACTTATTGGCAGCTGAGTACAAAACATAATAGCTGCCTAGTGAACTGTCAGACCATTTTCTCCAAATTCATAACATCACACTGTGATGATTACCTTTTTTTAAAGAAGTATTCATTTTTTAAACTGTTAAACATAAGTGATTATTAAATTTCTTATTTGTGCATATACAAATTTAAAGTTGATTTAATCATTTTGAATGTGCGCAACCGTATGTCTCAGACATCTTAAATACACTTAAAACGGAGCTACTAAATTAAGATTTCGCTGAATTAAATCAGCTGGGGGCTTGAACGAGCTAATTATAAGAAAATCCAACTTCACAAAAGGCGGCAGGTCAGATACAAAGTTAACATGCCCAGAATCATTCAGCATTGTTCTTGACTTCTGAAATATCTTGTGATAACGCCCTCGAGGTAGAAGCATCATTATACTTCTATCTACAACTCTGCCAAGAGTAATCTTGTGTGAAGGTAGATACCTTTGAAGACCCACATTAGATATTCTCGGTTTTGGCCACTGTTGGACCACTAAATGCAGAGCCAAAGGGAGGCAACCCGTGACACCTGACCCTCTCTCTCTCTCTTTCTCTCTCTCTCTTTCTCTCTCTCTCTCTCTCTCTCTCTCTCTCTCTCTTGGTTACTGGAGAAGTAGGAGACCTAAAACACGCGGAGAAGAGACTGAAGGCATATATTAACGGGATGAGGAAGACATGGAAAGGCCTTACGTTGATAGCACTGAACTGGGGGACGTGTCTTGAGTTTGTTCAAAACCTATTCTTCTTGGGGAGCTAAAGGGTAAATAAAGACTGATGAATGAATTAACAGGACTGTGCTAGTATTCCTCTAGTGTGCTAGTAAATTCCGTCTATTATAGAATGTAGATGAAGGTCTAGATTGTTCCCCTATGGATTTACATAAGTTAACGAAGTGCTGTCTTTGATGCATGACTAAAATTTGTTAGAAAATAATTATATATCTAATCTGTAACTATATAGAAAGAAAGAAACCTTAAAGAAAGCAAGAAGAGAAAGAAAGAAAAAGTCTACAGCCATGATGTTCCTATTGTAAGAACACAAATAAAAATGTTATTCTAGAAAATTGTACGTACGTTTACGTATAAACAGCTGCGCACGCGCACACACAGACACACGCACACACACGGACTCGCTAACAAACGTTCCCAGGTTTTGTTTGCTGAGATACCTGCGGTTGAGGGGGGGGGGGGGGCATCTTATCTTTTCGTGACCTGCCATTGTCTGGATCCAGGGCTGCAGCTAAGGAGCCATATTGTTTCAAATGAAGTCTAAACAACCGGATCAAAGACAAAGAATCGTTTTCTTCTTCAAGTATCACACCAACTGGTGTTGGCGATCCTGTATCTGCGCAATCTCAAGTTCATAACTTTAATTTTTTTCAATTCCGCTGACCGTTTTTTTTTTTTCAAAAGCTACATTGTAACAGTGTCGAGTGGCAGAGTGGGTAGACAGTTTGCTTCACGAGAAATTACAAGAAAATAGGTATAGCATCTTACTAGGACAAATGACAAACGAGCAAAACAGAAGAGAAAGAAAGCCAGAACAAAGTTAAAGCACTTTTTTATTTCCATTGTCACTATGTCTCTTTTGACCGTTCTGTCTGCTCTGTATTGTCTGACTGCTGTTTGTGGCAGGAAGTAACTGGTGTATATATATTGAATATGTCTTAGTCTGTCCCACCATTTTCCTTCAGTTACAATAGTTACTGACAAATGTGTATATGGTCAGCTGTTAAGTGCCCGCTCTCCACCCATCACCTTTTCAAAACAACAACTTACTACAAAAGCTTGCGCTTATTTGTATGTGTGGTTTTTTTTCATATTCAACAACGTAAACTCATAAGACTGGAAAAAGATAAAAGTAGTCCCATAGCAGATACTGACGTAGGGGAGCGAAGTGTTGAAGACCTCATTATACTAGGTCTTAGCTATGTGAGGTGGGATGAATTTAATAAACAATGAAATTAACGCATTTTAGAGAGGCGAACGCAAGAAGCGTCCAATTCCTGGAAAATACTCGTACATTTCATGCTGACCGTCACCTTCTGTTATTGGCGGATGCCGGAATTCTGTCGTAGGGCAAGGACAACATCCACTTGATCAACGGAAGCGTGGATGTGCGTTGGAGTTAAGTGGAGTTCAAGGAAGGGGAACGAGGGGGTATGATTGAAGGGAAGCTTAAGTAGAAAAAAACATACTTACGACAGCATGGAGCACGAGTTGTTTACATTTTCCTAAGAAAGCTGCAATGTGTTTCTCAACCAACGGGCCAGCGGGACTCAAATCAAGGCCGTCATTAACTTCGGTATGCGTGAATATTTGACAATTGCGTGGCTTACTTTTAAATGTTTGAGAGTTCCGATCTTAGTCATGACCTGGATGTGTAGAAGGGGTCACATAAATTAGCGTCAATTATCAACGTGTCCTTGAGACATTTTTGGTTAATTTATGATCCTGTGCTGGAATAAATACAACAGAAGTGTTTATTTGCAGTGTGGTGTAACAAAATGTACCCTGTCAAGATAACTTCATCATTATAGTTTTCGCTCATTTTGGAGCATGGTACCACGACCTACATCTAGTCACCTTTTAAGAAGCCTGGGCCAAGCCTTCACATGCTCTTGCAGTGGTAGATTCTGAAACCAATTTGTTTTACATAAGGTTGCTAGCCCTATGTACAACTTCTTATCAGTAGCCTCGTACGACATGCATGAAGTAGCAGTAGGTCTATTCTTTCCTTGTGTCATCACATATTCCCGGAAACTACAGAGAATCTTCACATGTTTATTTTCTGTGAATATTAACAAGGAACGTTAAAGTCACACTAATATCGCTTTGACTTTACAATAGAAACGGAATTCAATCAATCAATACACTTTAGCTCCGCAAGGAGCATAAGCCTTTAACAAACATATGCCAAGTCCTCCTGTCTCGTGTCATCCGTTCAAGGTCTTTCCACATTTTCCTCATCATTTTCACTTCTGTCCCTGAAACGGAATTCATTACATTTTATTTTGAAGCAAAATCAGTTACACAACCTGGAAGATCCTGCCATCACCAATTTTAACGAAGAAACAACTACAAAACTAACATGAACACAGCTCAGATCAAATGCCATCACCTTTTCGGACATCTGATCTAATGATTGTTATGGATCTTCAAAGTTTTGTCCCCTAGTGATTTAATGAATGTTATGGATCTCCCAAGTTGCCTCCCTTAGTAATCTATTTGATGTTATGGATCTCCAATGTTTTCTCCCCTAGACTTGATGATACACAGTTTATTTCTTGTCCATTTCTTGCTGTTATGTTCCACCTTATAGCCATCAACGTTTCCGTCTATCATAGATTGAAACAAAGTCTTACGTCTCTTTATATGTCCATTTTGTTCAAATTTTGATGTTTTATCTTTTTAATTCTCCTTGTATTCACAACTCTTGTAAGAGTTCTTGTTTCCATGAGATGCGTCGTATTCTACACTAAATCTACATTTAAAAATGATTCACTTCTTACTTCCAAATTAATTTTTGCTGTTAAAGTTTCTATGTCGCACGGTCATCATCATCATTTCTTGTGGAGCTTGGAGTCACCACTGCAAGTAGCCTTCCTGCAGGAAGCCTGTACCAAATCCTTTTCATGCTTCCACATTGTACACAGTGTTCCTGTAGCAATTTGTTGTACATAATGAGGTGGCCAGCCCCATGGGAAAATCTATTGGGGATTTTTAGAGGTGCTTTCTCGTACGGGCGAGAGACTGAAATATAAGGACAGAGCGGCGCATTGGAAATCACACACACCAAATCCAGAAGCCAGAGTGAGAAACTGGAAGACAGTATCTGCAAGAAAAGTTATTTTTTCACGCTGCATGCAGGGCAGATTAACTTCAACTAAAACAGTCTCACCGTGAGCTTATAAATCCTAAGAGGGTATGTAAGTTTATTAAAGATATATGTATTACTAATATCATTTTATTTCAGATTTTATTTCTGATTGATTGTATCAGATATAATAAAAAAGGGAATGACGCTAACCAGAGATAACCTTCACCGGCATTGTCAGGAAGCATAACCATTAATTGGTTAGCCAAATATATCATGGCTAGTTCTTGCCTGGAAGCGTACGACATACCAGCAAGTACATAAGTGACTTGACATCCATAAGTGGAAGGCAAAGGTTATATCGTACCCATGTATCATAACATGTGATTTATTCATGTATTTTGTTAATTCTGCACAGTATACATTATCTTATCATGCTATCTCTGTAACATACTACCATGATTCATTCATTTTTATACAAACACTGAAGACATGGTCGCATCATGAACAGCAGTGGATGGTGAGATTGTTGGAACACCATGGCCACCTATTACCTTTTGTTCCAGGTTTTATGATTGTGATGCTGCACTGTAATTCTGTCTTTCAACCAACCCGATCCTGTTCTTTTATTTTGAATTTTTACCATCTTATTTCTTCTCAGTTGAATATATATCGTGTTTGGTATTTTTGAGGAGGTAAATTAAACGGGGTCGTTTTATGATGGTAGGTTTATTTTACACTCGACCAGTTTTTCTTTCTTCTGATTTTCCGTTGTTTACGGAAATCGCTATTTTTCGGGCACGCCTGTATGACGCGTCAGAAACGCACGTGGACGTGATGTCATTTTTGGACACGCGGTCGCGTTGTTTTCAAATCTGATTGGCGTAGCTCATAGTTATGTTTATTTTTCTAAGCGTTTCCATTGGCCCGAGTGCGTAGATTAATGAACACGCGGGGGTGGCCGCGGTGTGTATAAATAGCCAGTTAGACAGGGGCCAAGTTCTCTATCGCAAGAAATAATTGCCTGCCGTATGACTGCGTATTTATCGTCTCCATTGCGGGGAACAACAGCGATAATTGGTATGTAGTAGTTTTATTATCGTTTTTACTTATTAGTGGGGTTTTTAGAATTTCGCCCGTAGTTAATTTCTTCGGGGACATTAACTTTTTTAGTTCTAAATGATAGTGTCATTAATTATCATCTTTGAAGAACGATGTAAATGCAACAGTGTGCTTATTCTTTCTATGATTTTGGCAGTAGATAGGAACGTGGGAAGTTATAAGCTACACGTGCGCTCATAGTTGTAGAATGTTATGTAAAACCACCATTTATTCCTGTGTATTTATACATGTAATTTTATTGGGAATCGATTGTGTGTACTAAATTTTATAATGCCTTAAATGTAAGAAATGCAGTCGGAGAGTATAGATGTATGTTATAAGTGAATTATACGGCTTAGCGGAGTAAACTATTCCTATAGCGATATTTCATTTAATTCTGGAGTAAGTGGGAAACCTCATGGGTAACGTTAAAGGAATTCCCTAGTTTGAATATTGGACACGTGGGTAGCCACGCGTAACAAATAGATAAAAGGCAGACAGGTCGGGAGGTTTCTGGTTACTTACCTGGCAGATTATAGTTGAGGGAGAGAGGGGGAAGGAGTGAGAATGAAGAGACACGTGAGTAGGAATATTTTATGTATCGGTTTTTTTCAGA
This sequence comes from Oreohelix idahoensis, assembly GCA_024509875.1. Classification (NCBI taxonomy): domain Eukaryota; kingdom Metazoa; phylum Mollusca; class Gastropoda; order Stylommatophora; family Oreohelicidae; genus Oreohelix; species Oreohelix idahoensis. Next base: position 30,406 of record JAMPIV010012399.1, read on the forward strand.
ACGAGAGAAGGGGAGAGGGAGGAGAGAGATTTAAGTGCCACGTGGGTAATATTATTTTTTTGTATTGTTGTACATGACGAGTGAAGTACTGAGTAAGGGAGTTATAAAGATTAATGGGTTAGAGATTGTGGTAAAGTGGGATGTTATAAATATTTATAGGGGACTTAGTGTACTGACTGAGATCAGCTGTGAAGGTATCTGTATCTAATAAGTGTGGTGTATTACAGATGACCTTACTTGCTACCACATTTATACCTCAGTCAGAATTATTCTGGAATATTGTGATGACTACGTTGAATGTCTAGGGTTATGAAAATGATGAAGTGTAAGTCACAACAACAACAGACAGATAAACAATTTAATTTATTCCACAACACTTTACAACACTATGACACTCACACACATATAACACTCTATAAGACTATCTTAAATGAGTCAAGTGTAAAGTTTCAAATATCTGTGAAATAACTCCTTTCAATAATAGATATCCTGATTCAACTACACAGTGAACCAGGAATCACAATCAAATGTAATCACAATTTATAAATATGATCTTGGTATTGACATAATTTATTAGTATTATCCCATGTGTGTAAGTTGTGAAGTAGTACTATGAGATAATACTGGTTTTGTTTTTCAAGCTAGATTGTTGTTTGTCATCATGACTTCAAGTGTTTGATTATCGTGGAAATAGTATTGGGAAAAGTTCACAGTTCCTGTCATTTGAAACAATTTATTGTCCCTCTGTGTTTAATATAATGTCAATTTTTGAGAGGGGGGGGCACATAATGTTGAGCTGCTCTGGCCACAGAAGCTTATCTTTCGTGATGGCGGCAGGAAAAGACTCCTCTGCTCGATTGCTTCACTGGGTTCTGGAGACACCTCACTGGTCGCTATCTGGACCAAGGAGTATGCTGTCAGCCTCTGGATTCAGCAAAACTCAGACCAGGTGCTGCTTCAATAATTTAGGACCACGGTCCCTGAAACAAGAAGGTTGTACCTCCTACTTCAGAACTAATTTATAATCTATTTCCACACTGAACACAATACATAACAAACACTGAGTTCAGAGTGGTAGGCCAACTGCTAGCTTCATCTGAAACAATTTACACCAGTATACTCCTCCCTAATGGTTACTACGCCTCTGCAATTCCAGCATTAGTTCTATCTAGTCAATAAGATAGGTGTCAGTGTACTGTTTGGCAATTCCATGCAGTTTTACTTTTCTCCGACACGTCCTGTTCAGGTTGGAGCACTATCTAGGCCTTGCCTCATGTTTGCTACTGAACCACGCACATATACAGACATAATTTATCAATTTACATTCAATTTTCATTAAAAAGATATCAAATATGTCAAGCTTACCACAATTCATGGAAATAATACACAAATACGTTAACTGGCGATGAATATGGCACAAATTCCGATCTGCCTCTGTCCCAGGCTTTTATTTAGAAAAAATATAAGCTGGTTCTCAACGCACTGTTTCTGAGTAAGTTTATTTTAAAATGTGACACTGAACTGACGCTCCTAATTGACTATATTGGCGGGTCTAACCAATCGGGCCATGTTTACACAGCTTTTCAAAAAATTTTACCCTTCTCACGTTTCTCCTAACAATTGTGGTGTAATCATACGTGTCACTTTTGGTGTTTCTTTTACTAATACACCAAAATTAGTATTTGTAGTCCGACTAATCGTGTTTAGCCTTACATATCATTCCCGCCAATCAAATAGGATTTAACATGATGACCTATTTCCCTTAAAATGGTGGTTTCAAAACATGCCACTGTGCGATTATTATTTGGTGTTGTCTGACACCCTCACTATTTTCTTTTGGCTATAATTTGTTAATTCCTAGACTATTTGCGTAACACTTAACATATTCTTTGTCAGCAAGTCCTAAGGAACCCAATTATATAAGTTTTAAGGGAGCTAAGTGGCGGCGTTCAAAATATGTATTTTCTTCTAGGATAGTCGTGCTGTTACCACCTCCTCACTTCCAAACTTTATGGTGTCTGCTGTACTGTTTAGACATAAAACAGTAGAATGTCATGTTTCCTAATAAGCATTTTACAAGTTTTTAAACCTAACTCTCGTAGTTATAGTGTTTTTTTATCACTGTCTATTTGAAAAAAAAAGCTAGTGCTTCATGCCTTTCGCGTTGGGGGTGGCATTATTATTAATCGCGAGACGCGTGTTAGTGTTGCATACGTCCTCCGTTCAGCCCTCTCTCTTTCTATCCTAAGTCCATCTGTCTTTTCATTACGCAGTGTATAAAATGAAATTAATGCTAGTATTAATTTAGGTCATTAAGCAGCTTGCGTATCTCAAGGTTTTCTTAGAAATGCAGTACACGTTTTATTGTTTTGTGGAAACGCGTGTATGCTGCTATAGGCTTTACTATCAACGTGAAAACGTGAGAATATGCAGACGAAGCAGAAAAAGGGGATCTCGAGTACAGTCACTGTGACAGCACTGTTCTTTACCATTCTTCTTTCCCTGTTATTGAATTTATGTGTTAGGCTTTACATTTACCTTTTAATTTATATATGTGGATTTAGAATGTTTCACAACAGAGATGCGTTATGTTGGAGTTGTATACAATAGACGCATTTCCTTTTAATTTCAGCGAGTCACGGCGAAACAGTGGGGAGCATAATTTTGATAAATAAAATTTTGCACGGCAACAAGACATATCTCAGGGTCAGAGTACTCGAGTTATCGTCCGGAGCAAAGAAAAATAACCTATGGTCTCTGGCAGTGAAGTCCCTCTGCTTCAGCTGGAACGGGGTTTATTTATCATACAGCCGAGAGCATCGCTATTATAGTCTCTAGCAACGGCAAGTGGCCGTGAGACTGGGTTAAATCGTATACAGCCAGAAATCAAGGCTGTGTTTGCCTCTAAATCTGGAGCGGGTTAGAGGAGCAAATCATAGAAGCTAGTCAGCAGCAGAGAAGTTTTTCTACAGTTAATCAAGTTCTTATGCTGGATACCCACCAGTCATCATCATCGCAGAATTCAGGAACAGGTGACAGGGTTAAAATACCTGGGTCTTGAAAGTAACGAGAAGAGCGTAACGGAGACGCCGCATCATCAGTCGTCGAGTGTTAGAGAGACACTGAGACCCAGGGAGAGAGAGAGAGAGATAGAGAGAAGGAGGGAGAAAATAGACAGGACCAGTAGGGTCTGTTCAGTATCCATTCGACGGATAGACACTGAGCCATTGTGTTACTCCAAGTCTATTATTTTAGCATTTCCAGTGGTGTTAGATAGTGGCGCATATCGCCTACCAAGTTGGAAGCTGTGTAGACGGTTCGTTGAGGAAGAGTCAACAGGACTGAGACAGTAGAATCTTATTTTATTAGAGAGTGGAGGCTAAAGTCGACAGCTCCACAAGATTAGAGGTGTTTAAATCACTAACCAAATTTTTTGTTCCTCAGCAGGGTGACAGAAAGAGTGAATGTGATTTGGGTTTTTTTTTTTTGGTGTCTATTAATTTAATCGTTACTTGTTTTCAGGCCGTGCAACAGTGCAGGCCATTTCTTGACTGATGTTTTGATGGTATTTTTAATGTTTTTTTTCATTATGTAAATAAAAAATATATATATTTACTGTATACTGGATCAGCTTCTACTCCTTACTATACTTACTTTATGTTGTCTGTATAGTGGTGTCTGTGGTCGTTTTATACACCTTATCTCCTTGTATTTAAAGGAAGTCAGAGGAGGGTGAGATTATAGCCTTTCTGAAGTCACGAATCGGCAAGGGCGAGTCAAAACCTGGTTCTATCCCTTGAGCCAATAGTCTCATCTGTCCACAGGCATGTCATTTTCCATCTAAATTCTATCTTCTCAGACTTTCTCATACTAGGGTCTTGTTTTCATTCAGGCAAACTCTATAAACTTAAAACCACTTCGTGACAATGATCAATGTTTATGATCATTCCTGATCGATAAACTAAAGACTTGAGGATCGTTGATCCAGCTAACTGAAGCCTAGAGGTCAACCAATCTTCAACACCTTAGTCCCCCGTAGTTATAGGGCGGGCTGAAGGAAAGTCGTCCGTATTCAAGTTTGTCTCAGGAACCTCGAGCAGACGTGGCTAATAACATAAGATGAGTTATATGTGTATCCATCCAACAAACACTGTGAGCAGTTTCTAAAACGACTGTCTAATGATGACAACTAGATGGCAAGAGATAATGTGACAATCCTTTTGTTGTAATTTTAGTGGAAGATAAATCCAAGACTTTTTCTCTTGTTTATTTGGATTTGTAACTGTAAATAATCATACATTTTACCATCTACCAACACCCATTTCTCATTACAAGAATAGAATATATAGATGTACATAATAAATTATGAAATTGTACTCATTTGACTTGTTAAATTTTTAACTGTTAAATTTTGAGTTACCTTTTCAAATTTAATTATATTATCACATAGGGTTACTATAGCGAAAGTAGCAACTTATACTTCTGAAGCCTAAATCTATTGTCCAGCTCAGAGTATTCACAGCTGTAACTCACTTGTGATACCAGTGTACTTCTCAGGCACTGGAACTTCGTACTTTCTGGAGAGAGATTCTACTTCTGCTCTACCACTATTATCATATTAGGAAAACCTTTCGCTACAAGTCCGTATGTTTTTGTTTGAATGTTTAAAATAACGACAAGATTCTAAACAAAACGGAAGAAGAGTCCACCATTATCTAGCGCCGTGCAGCAACAAGCAGTGCAGATTATTCTCCCTAAAACAGCGTCTGTGATAAACCACAGGGAGCATTACACACAACGCCAGGGTGATACATGTCATGGAGGTTCATGAAGGCACAATTCGGAACATAAAACATAGCTATCATTTGATTTTGGGAAAGAATGGTAAAAGTATAAAAAGTTCTGTGAATTGCAGTAGTTTTATTGAACTAGCAATTGGAGCCCAGGGTAAGCGAGGTAACCCAAACCCTAACCCTAGAGGGATAGAGAAAGAACAAAGAACAAATGGAAAAGAGAACTGGAGACATGAATGAAGGGGGTGAAGAAGACATGGAAATACCTTTAACTGATGGCACGTGACAGGAAGACTCGGCATAAGTTTGTTGAAAGGATATGCTCCCTGGGGAGTTGAAAGATGAAAGAAGTTCTTGGAGGAAACATTGTCCATACAGGAATATGCACAAGATTACACCAAGCTTACCACGTGTGCATGTAGAAAACCAAAATGACAAATTTCTCATAGACAGGAAATGGAGACGCTGACTACAGGATGTGAGGAGCAGATGGAAGGTCGGATCAATACCTTCTCTTGGGGATTTTAAAGATAAAATTAAAAGCTTTTAGCGACACAGCGGGGCAAAAGAGGTCAACAGATCAACACGCAAAACCAACAGAAACACAAGCGATAGTTTCAAGAGTTTGAAAAACAGATATGAAGCACTGTGGAGCGTCATGGAGAAAATCATCGATAACCAATTGAGCTAACATCCATGAAACGTCAGAACAACGTGTGAAGAGTTTCTTGGTGCAAGGAATCAGCATCATGGAGACTGGTTCAGACAAAACATGGAACCTCATAAATGTATATCAAACAAACAAAGAATAACTTTGAAGGAGAGGTACAAACAGCACAGACTCCACGTGTTGCAGAGGAACTGAATATACAAGTGAAAAAAGAGATGTAGGCAAGATAAAAGACAATATGTTGACGCAAAGAAGGCTACAGAAGAAAGCGTAAACTTAGACTGTTTAAAATATCACTAGAATCCTTTCAATAAAACTGCGGCAAGCCAGTGAACAAAAAGACAAAACACAACACTAGCCGTGGACGGAAACAACCATCCACACGGAAGGAATATTTGTAACAAGTTTTAGACAGGATTCAACCAACACAACAGACCAGACCATCATACAGGAGGATTCTGACTAAATGAAACCCACAAATTTTTCGGTAGAGCACGAATATTGATACGGCTTATATTATTGTTCATGTTCAACAAGATAGCATCACGTAAAAAGAAAAACCTAGATATTGTATTGATGCGGCGCTGTTTGATTTTGATAATGCGGCTCATTATCGTCATCATTATTTCCCTTTGCGCTCCTATGGAGCATGGAGCCACCACTACAGATGGTTCCCTTGTAGGAAGTCTGCACCAAGCAGTCATGTTCTCGTCCAGTGGTGGTTTATAAATAGATTTGATGTACTTGATGACGTTGCCAGCCCATGCACAACCTCATATTATAATCGACTGTTCCGGCATACCTAAGGATGCAGTCGTCCTATTTTTCTTGTTCTCGTCAGAGACTCGCGGGAACATGAGACCGCAGTTCAGTATGGTGCCTGATTAACTTGATATATTCGCCTGATTAACTTGTAACGTTCTTAATTTCAATGGGTCAGGTGTGCTAATTTTATTTCAGACTACTCCTCCACTAAGGCAAAGGCACACAAATAAGTAAGGAGAGTGAGGTCGGGGGGTGGCCCTAGCATCTTTGAAATCACCCATTCCTTGAAGAAGCTCATAATGAGTCCATTGGATTCTCTTGACGTGTGGTCTGCTACACCATCTGGATGAACGTTATCTTGAGTGAGTTTTATAGATATAATCTGGTCCATATATTGTGAGAAAATACACAAAGATGATTTTGTCTTCGAAGAAAATGAAGCCAACGATCCTTGGCTAGATCTGGCGCACCAAACTCCCACTATCATGAAACAAAGAGAATTTTCTTGACCATACTGCACACTATGGATGATGTGGTCAGCATCACGCCGACCACCTTTAACCTTCCCAGAGTTGTCCTGGTACCCAATACAAGAGGCTTGGTCGACCCGGAGCCATTTGCAGTCTAACAAATCTGACCTCAACTGGGGATCGAACCATGGACCACTGACCTCGGACGCCAATGCACTAACCACTGCACTACCACGGCTCTCCATTAATCATGATATAAAATTAAATAATAGGGTGTTATTCTATACTAGCTATAAGTACCCGGCTTTGCCCAGGTTTTCTAGGCGTATGAAACTCCAGAATTCAACCTAGACACTGAGACTGTTGGTTAGATTATGGTGCATGTTCAAATATAAAGACCCAGCAGTCTCAAATAAGTATATGTTGTGTCTTTTAAAAATTAAATTTTGCCTACTTTTGACGAGGCACGCTCTGTTCAGCCTTTACACTGGGTCAGACGGTTATATTGGGGCACATGATCAAATATTAAAGTCCTTGCGGTCAGGAATGAAGGGATTTATTCAAATTTAATTTTGCCTTCTTTTTGGCGAGGCGGGCACAATTTCACCTAAACACTGCATTCATCGGTTATATTTGGGCAATGATCAAATATTAAAGACCGTATTTTTAAAATAAATTTGAAGTAGGGCTGCTGCATTTGAATTATTTTCCTTGACTGTCCTAAATAGGTGAACTTAGTAAACAGTAAATTGACGGCCGAGGCCCGTACTGTTCAAATTAGATATTAGGGCACATTATGAAATAGTAAGGACCTAATTTTTTTTTATTTTTATAAAAAAGTTAATATTTAAATAATTTACATTGCTTTGTAAAAATAAAGACAAGAAGAGCTGCTAATTACAACCACTTAATAATAATTTTATCATTTGGATTGTTTCCCCTGATTTTCTTTGACAAATTGTTATATTTATTTTTCTTGATTACGGCCCTTCCACATACCAATCGAAATAGATCAAATAGTATTTTTAATAATTTTCTTCTCTGCAGCAACTAAAATTTTTGCTCCAAAATCACTTTCGCAAAAAGGGACAAAGAGTAATGGGTTTCGTTTTGTCGATACAGTTATGTTACAGCTGGAATCCGCATGAAGCAGAATTATTTAACAAAATTATATGCGCATAGAAAAAATAAAGTAAAGCACATGGATAGTGTTTTCTTTCATTCGAATATGGATCAAGCTAAGACGCGTCACAAGTGAGGAATGCAGTCAGCGACCCATAGCTGACTGCTTGCGTCAGGGTCAGCGAACCAGAGCTGACCAAGACCCTATTCCACCTCCAAGTGGTGGTCCTGGAAACAGGCTGCATCACTGCAGTCTGGCTGAGAGAGTAGGGATCGAAGTGGGAAGGGAAACCCGGTCCTAAAAAATGCCGTGCCGAAATCAGATGTGTGGGACCGAAAGACGCAGATATCGCAGCTTTGCTGTAAACGGCGACACAACGCAACCAACGTCCTTTTTAGGACGAACGCAGAAGAAGGATCAACATTTATATATATATATATTTTTTAATCAAGTTTGGGCGAGGCGCATCCTTTTCAACCTAGCCGGTTATATTAGGGCGCATGTCCAAATATAAAACCGTTAGGTCTGGAGAATTATATATATATATATATATATATATATATATATATATATATATATATATATATATATATATATATATATATATTGTTTTGCTTACAAATATGTTATGTTGTGGTTGTTTTTCATAGTTTTCAACTATGTTGCTGTGATACCCTGTTAACCTGAAGTTAATCAGATTTTGAATTACTTTTCCAGAAAAATAAGTTGCAACTTGGCGGTTGGGATTAATATTAGGGTTGTCCGACTACATGGGTTTTTTTATCGTCTTCATGGTCAAAATAAATCGTTCGTAAGTCCAAACACGGCGCATAAAGGTGGAAACCAGTGCCTCTCCTGAAAAATGTTGACCACTTGCTGGCTGTCTGGATTCTTCTCTATTGTTCTTCTTAAAAAAGTGTTTCAATTTTTGGTCTCCTTTTTTCCTTTTAACCCTCGAACCCCAAGTGTCGCAGTGGGTATTCTGTTGTTTTGCATTCGTAGGACATGACCGATATATGACCATCGTCTTTTCCTTATATAGTCGGAGACATATTTCTGCCTAGAGTCTTCTCTTATTTGTCGATTAGTCTTGAATTCTTTCCAACTGATGTTCATGAGTTTTCTAAAACATGTGTTCTCGAATGTATTCAGCTTGTTCTACAAATTATTTTTCCAACTCTCCGCGTGTTAACACTGAGATTAACATTGAATTAAACAGACGCGAAGCTTGGTATTTAATATTCAAAAAATTTCCAAACGGATAAAGTGCTAGCTGCCCCAAAAGCAAATTTAGAAAAACCTGGGTTTTTTTTTTTTAAATTTTCCCTTTAATTAAAAATGTTAACAATTTTGAATTACTTTCTAAAATTCGGAAAAGTATGGCAGTTATCACACAAATAAAATAATAGTTTTTACATTTATATTACTTCCCTTGATTTCTCATGAATGTATCTTTCCCTTGATTATAGCCCCTGGGATATATACATTTTATCGGAATACTTTAAATATTTCTTTCCTATCATAACTACAATGTTAAGTTACAAAATAATCCAATGGCGTTTAGGCTTTTTGAGAAAATCGACGAAGGGTGATAATAAGTGGCCCCTTCCCCCCCCTCCCCCCCCCCCCCCCCCCCCCCCCCATCCCCCCACCACACCCCCCCCCCCCCCCACCCCCCCCCCCTCTCCCCCCCCCCCCCCCCCCCCCAGCATCTAAAGAGAAACTCTGCCAAAATGTATTGAGTAATGGTGTAGCCTGCGGAATTGTATACGGCACATACGGACTCAGGGATTTTCACTTTTATATATATATAGAGAAATCACCCCGAGAACCAGAAAATGAACCTCTAGATGCAAATATAAATTCACTCACGAAACAAGAGATTACAGAAGCACTAATGTTGCTGAAATAAAATGTGAATACTGCGAGAACGGGTGAAATCCTTCAAAAAGCAATACAATTTGGTATTCCATCCCTACAGAGTAGTTGTAGCTCTTTATTTTTTTTAAATTTGTGACCAACAAACAATTCCCAGTGGCTAGAAGTGCCCACAAAGACAAATTATCAATGAACAGTGAGGTCGGACAGAGATGTCTGTTTCACCAATATCTTCCTCGTGATTATGAATGTCCATCTGGACAGCAAGAACACAGCAATACATTGTACATTTGGCAAACAACTAGAAGATCTTGACTTTGCAGATAATCTACAAGTATGTCTACTTTCGCATAAGCAATATGACATGTCGAAATAGACAAATTTATTATTAGTACAAAAAAGTAACAACAAGGATGCAGAAATGAAGAAATGATCAGCCTGACCTGCTTGAGAAGTAAATGTACAAAGGAGGAATAACTAAATAGGATGTGAATACCACGATAAGTAAAGCCAGATGTGTCGTCATCTCCCTCAAAACTGTACGGAAATTTCCAGTTTTTTTTTTTTTTTTTTTGAAGGAAAAAATTACTGTTGAAAATAACTGTAAAGTCTGTCCGAATCTATGACCAAAAATGAGGAATTTAACCAAGAGCATCTCTTTCAACTGCAGACATTCACCAACAAACGTCGCCGTCCAATTTCCCGTATCAAATGACCGGATGGAACAACAAACCCAAACTGTCTAACAGAACCCAACAACAATCAGTACGGCTTAATGTTAAAGTAAGAATGTAGAGATTGACAGGGAACATCCACATGTGATAGGGTGGGCGAGATGATGATGATGATTATATTGTGATATTTGATCACTCTCCTTTCACACTCGCACCGACCCGATCAACAATAAAACTCTTGATTCTAGAGGCAGGGGCTGTATTTATTTGTACAACCCATTCAGTGACTAAGCAAACATTAAACAAATAAACCAACGAACATAACAAAACACCCAGCTAGTGCTCAGATGCTAATCTGAAGAAGCAAACAAAGCAACGAACTAGTTAAAATCATTGTTGAATAACGATACTCTCACCTGTCAAACAGTCCTTCCATGCCACCTGACACCCTCAACTATCACACACGCACACACTCATGCGTGTCGTCCAATGAGACCGGCAATCTCACCATGTAACACAGATTGCTACCGAAACCACTACTGCAAGGGCACACTCAACTATCACACACGCATACTCATGCAGGTTGTCAATGAGACTAGTCTGGTGTTGTGCATGAGACTGGCAATCTCACCATGTAACACAGATTGCTACTGAAACCACTACTGCACGAGCATATGAATACTTCATGCGGAGGCAAACCACACTGGTGGCCCCATGCTCCCTCAGGAGAGGAGAAGAGAAATATATATCTCCAAGTGAGCCCACGTGCTTTCAAACCATTCTACACATAACCATAATTAAATAATAATAACATGGACATAAAATAATATTCTTCAACTACATGTACATCAAATACTCTCAATAATAAGAGTAAACCACCACCTCGAACTGATCCATCTTAATATTCGTCACTGCCCTCTGAACATGTCGTAAGTAACGACTGGTGCGCCTGGTAACAAGCGTGTCGTATATGACCCCTGATGAGATTGGGAACTCATCACATGAAACACATCGTTACCGTCACCGAAACAACCAAAGCAATAGCATCAAAATGCTTATTGTGGGCCTTTAATGGACACCAGCTGCATTGGTGTTTCCATGCTCCGCCGGGAGCAACCAGAGAAACACATGTCTCAACGTGCCTACGCACCAAGGAGTGGCTCTAATCTCCCCAGAAATCTAAATGGCTATTCTCACTTCAAAGTAACCCATAAATATATACAGTAGAATAATCAACAATCGTGACATACACTTAATTACCCTTACAATAAAGAATAAAATATAATTACTCTTCACTTAACACTAAAACTAAATTCATCACCACGTGGCCTCCCGGCTGCCATCTTGATATTTTTACTACTAGGTTGATATTATCTTAATTCACGCGAAATAGCTTCATACCATATTTGCCTTTCTGATAAATAAAATAATCGCTCTTAAACTTTCACATCTATCTATCTATTTAGACCTAATTCACTAAACATTAAAACAGACTCGTGCTGAATATAATTTCAGACTTATAGAACACGAATGCTAAATTCTACAAAATGCGCTAAGAATTACAGCTCACGTGCTCTGGTCCATCTGCTACCTACACCGGTCACCTCGTCTCGCCTGTTCTCTCGTCTGGGCTGATACTAGGAAAGGTCGCTGCTGCTCGCTATTTCTTTATATATACCGCTAAGCCTAAACACTCAACTTAGTCCGCGATGCGCGGATTAATTTAGCCACTTAAATGACACTCGCGATATGTTCTTTATCAGGCATGAAAACACAGATATGGCACACAATTATCAGATATATCACACGACTACCAAATATAGAACACGACTTTGCACGAAAATTAATTATTAGGCTTTATTATGGCTTTTCGTCAATCTTGAAGACTTTTTACATCCCAGCATGCTTCGCGCACATCGAAAATATGGGCGATAAATGTGCCACTCACAATGAAGGGGGAAGCTGGGGTGTCTTCCCGTGAAGGGGTAAGCCGGGTGTCTTTCCGGCCCTATCACATATCTCCCTCCTGATTTTGTTGTCGTCCCGACAACATCACTCCCTCTGGCGCTTCAGTTGTAACTTCTCAGATCGTCTCGGGGCTCGACCCTCTATCGGCTGCAGGGCATACCAGCCTGGTTCGGGCATTAGACCATGCACGTCCTCCCCAGGGTCTGTCTCATCTGGCGAAGCTGGTGCCTCAGGTAGGCCTAGTGTAGCATCTACCAGATTCGGAGAATCATCTTTGTCCTCACTTCGTCTCAGTTCGTGCGCCGCAACCCTCATCTTCAGATCTTCGTTGCCTGCTGGCCTTATCACATAAGGACCACCGCTTGCTTCTGGAATTGATGATACAATGAATTCGTCGTTGGACCATACGTCTTGCATTTTGGCCCTGTCAGTGTAGTGCACTCTTTTCCGCACTCTTTCACCCACTCGCAATGGTGTGGGACCTGGAAGCTGATTACTTCTCTCCCTCCTGTCAGCGGCCATTTTCTGCATTCTCTCTGCAGCTTTTTGGTGTGCTATGTGCAACCTCTCTAGGTGACCTTGCAGCCACTCATCAGTTGTCTCCGGCTCTTCATCTGGGCACGTGCCTATCATGAAGTCTAGAGGAAGCTTTGGTTCTCTGCCGAAGAGGAGGTAGTATGGTGAGTACCCTGTCGAAGAATGGGGGTGGAGTTGTAGACCATAACCACCTCCGCTATATGCTCAGACCACCTTCGCTTCTGGTCACTGTCATGGGTCTCAGTAAATCATGCAACGTCTTGTTGAAGCGCTCGCACTGCCCGTTGCCTTTAGGATTGTAAGCTGTAGTGCGGCTCTTGTGGACTCCATATACCCTGCACAGCTCTGCGACTATCGCTGACTCGAAGCCGGCCCTGATCAGAGTGTATCCTCTGAGGAGCTCCAAGATACTGGAACCACTTTTCCACCAGGGCCTTGGTGACTGTTGTTGCTCTTTGGTCTCTTGTTGGTATAGCAATGGTGTACTTGCTGAACACATCTGTCAGCACTAATACATTCTCAAACCCTTTGGAATCCCGCTCTAGCAGTGTGAAATCCATCGCTACCACCTCAAGTGGTCTGGAGGCAATCAAGTTTCCCGATGGCCCATGAAACTTCAGTTGAGGTGCCTTGGCAACGTTACATCGGTTGCATCTGCGACAAAAGACGTCAACATCAGCTGTGATGCCTACCCAGAAGCACCTACTTCTCAGCAACTGCAGCATGCGCTCTCTTCCCTGATGGCCCACCCTGTGAGCAGAGTCTAGTATCCGTGGTTTCATGGACTCAGGTATTACCAGTTGTCTCATGCTGGATCCATCTGATCCCTTCACTGTCCGGTACAACAACCCATCTGTCACTTCGAGCCGGTTACCCTGATTAAGTAGTTTCCTTGCAGCCAAGAGGATCTTTCGAGCATCTTTTCCTGCAGGTCTGGTGCCATCCTTTACCATCTTCCTAACCATCGCTACCACATCATCAGCTCCCTGGAGATTTATCAATTCCTCACGCGAATAGGTGGGAAATGCTTGAGTGGTTGCTGGTGCTGGGGTTGATTTGGCCGGTACCCTTTCACTGACATCTTTCTGGCTTGTTGCTGCCATCAACCCTATCTCATATGGTATCTGGGTAAACTCTCTGATAACCTCAGCTGTTATGCCACTTATTGCAACATCTGCGTCATCCTCCAGTTCTTCGCCTGCGGTTTCAATTGGAAAACGGGACAAATAATCTGCATTTCCATTGGCTGTCGCTGCCCGATGTCGGATTGTGTAGTTAAACATCGCCATCTGGGCCATCCATCTCTGCTCTATAGCTCCCAGTTTAGCTTTCTCCCAGAAGGCCAGACCCCTATTGTCTGTAAATACCTCTACTTGTGATCCTAGCAGGTAACCTCTGAACTTCTCAGTCATGGCCCACTTAAGACCTAGCAGTTCCAGCCTCATACTGCTTTTTGAGTTTCTTTCAGAGGGTCGAAGTGTGCGACTTGCATATGCCAAGACTTTCTTTGTTCCATCTTGCATTTGCGAGAGAATTGTTCCCAATCCTTCAAATGATGCATCTACCTCCAGGATAAATGGTAGCGAGAAGTTAGGGAACCCTAGTAGCGGTGTAGAGGTTAGTGCCTTTTTCAGTGTCTCAAAGGCTACAGCACACTCTACTTTCCACAACTCTCCTATAGGTGACTTACTTCGTCTTTTAATCTGTGTGATGGAAT